>OV816024.1:228074813-228674813 GCA_929113105.1 Agrypnus murinus | reverse complement strand
TTAATAAAACTAACAATAAGAATAGTTGATTAAACCGATTTAGAATATTATTAATCCTTCGAGGAACTTAATTTCAATTTCTTCCTTGTTTATAGAGGTTGAAATCAACTTCGGAAGATGCAGACCTCTGTTTAGGGCATACCACTTATTTCGTTACTTTTGATTCATCTTTAGTTCTTTCTTAGTCTACTGAGAGAAGAAACTGTGCGTGTCAGGAAATACAGGATCTGATACTACAAGCTCGATTATTATAAGATCCGAGATATGATGGATTTAGCCTTCCATTTGTATTTCTTTTTTTATTTAAGAGCCTGCTTAACAAAGCAGGCTCTTAGCCAAAATTTTCCTTCGGTAGGGGCCAGTTTTAAAATATTGTTCATCTCAAAAAAGAAGTAATAAATTATATTGTGCATGGGGGAGGGAGTATTATATCAAAATTTTGTAAAGAAAATATGAAGTGGGTCAGTACTAAATAATAAATTATATAAAATAATTTATTTATTTCGTATGACTTAAAGTAAAACTTTCATCAATGCATATTTTGAAAAATATTTACATTGTTTATTAAAAGCTATTAATAGTAGAAAGATTCGGGATAAATGATTTTTATCAGTGCATGCGAGAAAATAATTTTAATTCATTCTGCAATTAAGTCGCATGTATACTTCAGGATGGGGGCTTCAGTCCCACGAACCCCTCTCCTGGCTACAACAAAGATAAAAATAAAATGGGATTCTAAAACAATACCTAAAATTATAATACAGTTCAAAGTTAGTAAATACAAAAACCATTGTAAAGATCGTTAGCTAGTAAAGCGATGTTTTTATTTTGCTTAAAAAACCTGCTAATATAAATTAGATTCTCTCAACTCAAATCAACCAGTTTAACTTGCCTTGAATGAAGCAACCGACCTATTTAGTAAGTAAAAAAATTATAGTTAAGATATAAATTAAAAATTAAAAATGGATAAATAAATTTCCGTTATATCATGACAACTTTTAGTTCCAAATATCACCAGCGACAAATTGTAGGCGGCGCCAGGTGTATTTCAAATCCAGCGTTCCTCTCGCTTCGGGTGCTACAAGGCTACAACACAAAGTGCATCACAGGCTTTAGAAGGAATGACAGACACTTATCTTTGATGTATTTATTTGATGCACTAAAATAAAAACAGGAACAAATAAATTGCATGTATTCACTATACACGTAGCATCAGAGAACTGAAACTTGTACTAATAGCAGTTCTTAGTAGTATAGTATGTCTTTTGTTTAGGTTAAGTCTACGTCATCTAAATACTTTCAAATACTCATTTGCGCAAAGTTGACGCACGATGCGAAGCGGAGAGCGGCTATCCTGATCCTGTATTTAACGTTAATAGAATATAGAGAAAGTTAGAAAACAAAGGAGACTCCTATAAAACAGAGTAGCACTGGAAACTGTAGTCAATGTATTCTTGTTTTAGCTTCGTTGAAAGTAACTCGGAAAAACGTATTTAAGGTATATTTTACAAAAAAAACGACTAAATTATTTGAAGCACATGGATGCACGAAACTTTCATATCAAGGAAGCAGCTTGGAGATTGTTCTTATTCTCAATTATTTCAGTTGTTTTATACAAAGAATCAATACACTTTGGTAAATTTCGCCCCTTTTATTAAAACAAAATATGAAAAGCATAACCTCACTGACCGCATAGTCCAAAGCGATCAAATTTCCAACCAACCTGAAAGCTGATATCGTTCGTTTGCGAACGATCGCGCTATGGAGTGGAATAAACTGGTCGTTGCAGTCTTAGAGTAAACATAATATTTACATGTGTTTGAGATGTTGGACGAATGGGGACGATCAGTGTTGCCACGTTTGAAATGATACACGTACACAAAGTACGTGAACCCAAAACACATATTTGGTCTTTTTTGCCCACAAAACAAATTCTACAGAACTGTGGGAGTAATTTATTTGTATTGCATATCTGATGTTTAGTTACTGATAACTACTATTTAGACTTATTGTTCTAATAAAGTCATCCCAAGGTCAAATTCGGATATTTCTACTTGTAATGGTCAGACCTACAGTCAACCGAAATTATTAAAGCAATTATGTAGCAAGTCAATTAATCACAAAACAAATTGCATAATAATCAATTTACCTAGTTGTGTTATTACATACAGGTTTAGGCAAAATATATAATTGATTTTAAAAATAACAACTGTTTGGTTCAATATAAAATGTTAGCGATGTTTATTACAGTTTCTTTAAAGTTGGCAATTTGATTTATTTGTAGTTAGGGGACGATACTTTTTTGTTTTTAGAGGGAGGATGATTATGATTAAATGTAGACAAGAAGTAGGTAGCCATTTTGGTCTTTTGCTTTTAAAATAATTTCTTTATTCATGTAAGTCCATTTTATTTGTTTTATTTATGTTGATTCTAGTTGTGATGTAAAATTTATATTATGTTAGTAATCTGAAATTCAAATCTGTCGTTTGAATCTATAGATAAGTCAGAATATAAATGGTAACTAAATTAAAAGATTTGATTGATAATTTTTAATAATTTATAAATTTGTCCTGTTTGAAGTGTAAATATTACTAGAAAATAATGTTTTATTAACGTTTGTAGTATCATTACAGCTAATTATTGCTAACTGGACATGTTATTTGTGTTTAAATACAACTACTACTATTATGTGTTTTATTGTCAGTACTTATTGATTTTTGGTTAATGATTTTTTAACTTAACTTATGATATACTTTGTAACCTTTCCCTGGGTATAATTTTATTTATTATTTAAAAGTGCATTATCTTCACGGTGGTAATAAAATCCATGATAGGCCGTGTAAGAGAACCCTTAAACCATTATTTTGTTTACTGATATTTCTTATTTCATATGTGTCTTTTATATGCATATAAATGTATCGTCACAACGTATCTGTTGCTATGTCAATTATGATATAATTCTTGTTCAGTAGTTCTTGTGTATTCTTTTTACACTGGCACGTTTACCTTTTCTAGTTTGTACTTAACTTTACATGATTACTTATTTTTGATGTTTTATGTCAATGAGAGATTTGCGTTTGACTATTTATAAATACCTTGTATAAACACACAACTGCATCAATTTGATAAATTGATTTATTGCTCTGTATTGTTTATTGTAATCGAACTAATTAATAATTTGATCACCTATTGAACTAGAAGCGTTGACGTATTTAAGCTGGGCTAGCATATTTTCAAGGGGGTTTTTAAAGAACTAGCCTTTTTATGTGTATCAGTTAAAATCGGTAACCCCTCTCTTAAGATTAATAATAAATTCATAAAATAATACCATCATATTTAACTGTTCTTTTATTTGTGTTTTTCTCTCTTTCTCCGTCCTTAATGAAGTAAGTCAATCATTATCAACCTTGGTCGCATGTTATAAAAAAGTAATTACAAGGTAGGATCCAGTTTGTTCTTTTTGTTTGTATTTACCATTATAAAATTTGTTATTTGTAAGGTTGGTAGTGCTGTGCTAACTTCCATTTTGTTAAATATTTGAAATTTGCGCCGGTAAAGTAACTTTGGCCGTGATCGTCTAGTGGGTGGGACCGGGTTCATTACATACTTAACTTTCTACGTTGACATAAAATTTTACTTGTTTCAGTTTCCGTTGGGAGAAATTCCCTCATGTTAACTTCTTGAATTAATGTTGTAATAAGGTCAACCCTGGTCAAGGTTAAATCCTAAGAGACTTTGTAGAGGAATAAATTTCAAAGTATCTAACCCAGCCAGAAATCGGAACTTGTACTATTCTAGAAAAGGGCTACCTGTGGACTAACTTTGAGATTGCGCAATTCATACAAAGACAAAGCCCATACTAATTAATTGTTCTTAAAATACAATTCTAATTTGTGAATTAATTGTAATATCGATGAACAAACTACATTTTAATTTGTTTGGACATTTTATCTAGTCATAAATTTGATATTGTAACTATAAAATGAAAAATACTCAAAATTCCTTTATTTAAAAGAAAGTAAAATTTTAATAGGTAGTTTTTAGTTGGCACTAAAATTTAATAGATCAATTAATTTTTAGTGGTTGATTGTTAGATTTCGACATTACTGGTATTACAAACTACCAATTAGCGGGCACTTAAAATTTAATGAAATAAGATACAGCATATGAGTTACTATTTGCAAAACTTAAACTTCAACAGTTTTTCATAAAAAAGCAACCAATCACCTTACTTTAGAATATTATTCAATTACAAAATATAGAAAATTCGTGTTTTAATTCAACCAATCAGGATCGCAATGTACTAGGAGGGAAATAGTGTAATACCGCAATGCATTAGTAAAATTTTAACTTATTCAATAAAAGCACTCTTGCTGTTATAGCTCATTTTTCCATTTTCCCTAAAATTATGAAAAATTGTCAATGCACTTATTGTATCAAATAACTACATAGGACTGATTAATATAAGGTTTAACGATAAACAGTGACAGTTAACAGTGAAAACTTAAGTTTGAAACTGGAATTAATATCACAGGGAGAACAGAAATCTTTCTTCAAAATTCTGCCAATAAAAGAATGCTGGAAGCGTATGAATGTAATGAAATGCAAAGAAATTTATAAATGACTATTTTCATTTCTAATGTAATACACAGATGAGGTTAAGTGAGGTTTAATTAATTAATTAATTCAGTGGAGTTTATCGTACAGGCTCTTCTAAGCAGTCTCTAGTACTTATACAAAACGTTATTACAGAAACAGTAAATGAATCAAACTGAATTGTTAATACAGAGTAGGAGTTTACAATAAATTAAATGCAAAATTTAACGTTATAAAATAAAATTCAAGGTAAAAAAGAAGTGAACAAAGAAGTGCCCTTCCTTGAAAGTCTAGTAATTAGAAACAATAGTAATATACTAGAAATGAATGTTTATAGAAAAAAAAAACTGCCACTAAAAGTACAATATAGTAGATAGCATTCGAATCGCCAGTATGTTATTACCAATAGAAAATTAATTTTTTCGAAGAAATTTATTAAACTGCCTAGAAGACGTATTTAAAAGCGTGGTCATGAGTGTATGTTACACATATAATAACTCATTAAAGAATCTATTAGATAATAAAAAAGATAAAACGGATACAGAAATTGAAATCTAGAATATACCAAATCGGATGCAATGAATGAAACTAAAAATATATTGGACAGACAAAGCGGTCAAAAGACTTTTGAAAAGATAGAAAATTTCACAATTCAAATGTTTGTCTCTCATAACGGCCAGAGTTGGTTATTAATAATAATATTATTACTTACGTTAATAATAATTTAATTAATTCTGAAACCAGACGAGCATGTACAAGTACAATAATATTTCTTAACAAATATACATATTAAAATAGTATATTAAAGAACAAGTTTTGTAAGGGTTGATTTGGTGCACGAATCCCAAGTTAGAAAACGAGCCGCAGGCGAGTTTTTCTATGGGATGAGTGCGCCAATGCCCTTATAAAACGAGTATTTTATGCTATTTTTTTAATTTGCGCCCGCTTTTTTCTTATTTTAATACAAAAAAATATTTTGGTCGTCTAGAGAATTTTGTGTTAGTTGGTAACAGTTGGTAACACTCGGCGCCCACTTGAGTTTTTGAATCATTTGTCATCATCCGTCACTTCAAATAAATTAGTTATTACTTTTGTTACTTTATTAGTGTTACAAATAAATAAAATATGAGCGAAGACAACTTAATTTGCACTCCGCCCGAAATTCGCGAAAAAAAGCAAAGATGATTAAATCGATGATACGTGTCTTGCTTATAGTACCATAAAATTACAAACATGAATTGGACTTACTGATTTGTCCAAGCAGATTTGATGTAGGTACGAGACTTGTTTATGTTACTAATTAGGAATATCCAAAACCTAACCTTCTTTCCAAGTAAAAATAGACCATAACTTCAAGTGAAATTTCATGTAAGTAACAATCAACAAACAGCGAACCAATTCAACGATATTAATTAAAAATTTATCGGAGGTTGACAATTTTGACAGATACTTGCAGTTTGAAGTTGTCACATTCCACGCATTACCCATCCAACCCTTAAAAACTAAATAACCCTATAATTCATTAAAGTAGAGTGTACTTTTATAGATAGCCATAAACGACTCCTACTGATAGACGTTAATAAACGTATTACAAACGCAAATTAGAAAAACATTTAAATACATTGTTTCAATATTGATATTAACCTTTTGTGTGCCATAAGCGCCATTTGGCGCTCTAACTGGCCAGCACAGCAGGCCTCCAAGCGCGCACATGTTGCAAACTCAACTTCAACTTTGTTTGAACTTTTTTTGTGTTGTGTTGTTAAATAAAATTCGTGTTTAAAATGATGTATTATTAACATTAATGTAAGTACTTTCTGATGTTTTCAAGTAAAATTAAAAACAAATTTGTTTTTGCAAGATTTACTTTTGATCTGATATACGCGGCCTGGCTAGTACGGTCGCCAAAACATCGCCTGCACTTAAAAGGTTAATATAAAAATGCCAAATTCTGGAAACATGTACTTACCTACTTTACCTTTGTCATGTGTGACACGCCACGAAAATTATGTTTCGATTTTTCAAAATTTTGACACACCGAGCTCAACAGGTTCGCCATCACTGAGCTATTCTCTAGTTGAGGTTCTCTCTATTTTACTAGCCTAATAGTTTTCTTTACGCGATACTCTCCCTAAATTAGTGTGCATTAATTGTCTGATTACATTGTTTTCTGGGATTTATCGTATTTCTGTTTCATAAGCTGTTTTATTAATTTTGTAATGATCTGAGACTGTGAATATCTGGTGATTTACGCTTCATAAATAATATATATTACTTTTACAGGTAATACATCTCTTCTACCGTTTTCGTATCATAAGTTTACATGTCCTCATGCATCTTCTTTTTAAGCAATTAATCGACAGTAATCCCTATTTTGTCACTGCATTGACCTATGCCTGACCTATTATTATTTTGTGAAGAGAATGAGTTTCATTTTCTTTTAATAATCATATTCACCATGCAAGTAAATTTTACTTTTTCTGTTGTTTAAATTTCATTAAACTTGTTGAGGTGCCTTGACAGTATTTTTTCCTTGTTTACAAACTGTAAGAATTTTTCTTCTTTAGGAACAACTAAAATACCGAGCGTTTACTGTCTCCAGCCTTACTTTGTGGAACTCCATTATCATGAAATATAATCATATTAAAAGATTAATTCAAAGTTTCACAAGTTTTATTAGTATCTTAACCTGACAATATTGTTTCGACACTTTATGTCATTATCAAAGGTAGATAAGATTGATAAACAAACACGTTGCTAAGGATAAATACATACAGAAAATAGGTAACTAGATACAATACATACAAAAACTAAAACTAAATATCTAACACTTCTAATAGAGGAGAATTACTAAGCTCAGTTTGTTCATTCATTAAAGGTACTGTGCGTTTATGTTTGTATATTTCAAAAGCTTCTAAAATGTCTAATTTGCGTTTGTTGTTGCAAAAATGTAATTTAATGAATGAACAAACTGAGCTTAGTTATTCTCGTTTATTAGAAGTGTTAGATATTTAGTTTTTGTATGTATTGTATCTAGTTACCTATTTTCTGTATGTATTTATCCTTAGCAACGTGTTTGTTTATCAATCTTATCTACCTTTGATAATGACATTTAATGTCGAAACAATATTGTCAGGTTAAGATACTAATAAAACTTGTGAAGCTTTGAATTAATCTTTTAATTTAATTATATTTTATAAAATACTGAGATTTAAAAAAACTTTAAAATCTAGTGGAAGATTTCTATATTTGTAACTGCTATAGTTCAACCAGAAATACAAGAAATGAGTCATCACAAACACGTGCGCGAAAATGTAAAATGCATCTAGAATTACACGAAGGCCACGCTGTAATCTAAATGATAAAATAAACAATAAATGAGCTAGAAAGATTCAGTAGCGGAACAAACCTCTTTTTAATTAAAAATAAATGTAAAACAGCATTGAAAATCTGTTGGTTCTAGCGTACGTCACTGAATTCTTAACAACGTGAAATTTGCAATCTTATCTGAATCTTATCACTCATCTGAATATACATCAAACACATAATTACTACTACCGTGTACAATTTAGCTGAATGTAGTTCTCCTAATTTGATACTAATTAATTAAAGTTTATGCCAATGGTAAAATTGGTTATTGTTATATTATACATTGTTACTGTTATTGTTATATTATTTTAGCAATCGCAAGCTACTGATTCGGTTAAGTAGTAGTTGTGCTTTTCTGGGTACTTAATTGGGTCTGACTAATTAATAAATTCAAAGTGAATAAATACAAAAGTTTCTTCTACTTCACACAATATAAATTCATCTTTACTGCATTTTATATACGAATGCTATCCTCATACGTATATGCGTTTGCACCTTTTTACAAAAAAAAGCAACAGGTGTTTTTAATTTTCATCTGAAATGAAAATTAACTTCATAACCGTTAGCAAATATATACACAAGCTTTTTTAGCTTTACGTATTCAATTTAACCTTTTATGTAGATGTACGAACAATTTGCATGTAGTATCAATTTTTGGGACTATTAAAATTAAACATCATTTATTACACAGTTATACATATTTGATCGTTTTATATGTTTTGTTTTTCATTCGTGAACGTATTTGGTATGCGTAGGTAGACATGTACAGAATTTCAATAGCGATGTTATTTAGAAAGATTCGCTTTTTTAGGAATAAATTAATAATTAATATTAAAGCAATGTCTGCATATCACGTAATCCTGAAGGCCCTTCTAATGTATTGAAACTGAGTTTCGTCTGGAAAATGTTATTTTAAAGGAAACTTTGGGCTTTCATTTAAGAATTATAAAAAAACAAATGTGAATTATCTTTGAATGCCCATGAGAAAACCCATAAGAATTATAAAATCAACTCTTTTTTAAAAGTAACAGCTGCAATACTTCTCAATAGTTGATTTTAAGAATTTAAAAACATTTAATTTAAGTAAGTGGGCGAATGGTTTAATTAATATATTGAGATGTTATTATTTAAATAAAAAAATTAAATAAATTAATAATATTAAAATTACTTTGGCTAGCATTAATAAAAATATTAAAATTACTTTGGTTAGCATTAATAAAGAAATTTTAAATAACACCCAAATTTTCTTTTACCCAAATAGGCTGACTCAGATTTAATTCGATAGAGCATGAGATAAAAATTTACATTGATCTTATTAATTCCTGTACCTGGAAAAGGAAACTTACTACCAATGCACTTGGACTTCTGCAACTGGACAAACAGCAAATTTAACTCTGTATGTGAAGAAAATAAATAGATACTTGTATAAACATCAACTTAATAAACACATAGTTAAATTAAAACACAGATCTTTATTTTTATTATGATAAATAGAAAATCTATTTCAAAAGAGAAAATAAAAAAAACAAATACTTAAACAGAAAAGTTAGAAAAAAATGAAAAATCTTCCTTCCCATATTAGTTACCAACCTGACATGGGAGTTGGAACTGGTTTACATTTGAACAAACTGACATCAAATAAGTTTATCAGATAAGAAAAATATTTCCAATTGCTAAATAAATGTATCTAACGAAAAATTAATTATTTTTGTGAATAAACAAATTGAAATTGTTTAAATGTTACAATTTTATTATTGAAAACACTCTCAAATAAGAAAAATAAATTCTGCCCCAATGGGTACCAGGGATTTCGAAAAAGAAGAAGAAGAAGAAGAATTTATTAAAAAAATTGTCTTTATGATTTTGTTGTTCCTAATGTAAACCAAATCCTTTTATTTTCGATTTACCTTGTATATAAACGTCTACGAATCCACTCAAATGTATTTTCTATTGTATTATCGGTAATACAGACAGCTTCAATTCAACAGCTGATATTTTCTTGGTTTAATTTAAATAAATCGTTCACAATTCCATATAATTATTGAAGAACGAAAATAAATCTTCTTAGATTTAAATATTCAGGTAACTATTCAATTCCATAAACACTTTGTTAAAAATTGTAGTTTGTTTACAAAAAAAATGTGGTTATCACTTAACCTTACTTTATTTTGCAAATTTTTGGTCTGGAGTCGAGCATAGACACTCCAATGCGTTTTATCGACTGAAATTGTTCTTTTTCCCCGGAGTTTATATAGGTTTCACCAAAACAATCGAAACACAACACAATCGCACATCAAAATCTTATCATGACGTCACTAACGAAAAACATGTGTTCATAATTAGCACTAATCTTAAATCTAAAAAGACAAAAATCGAGCTGGCGCAAAGACAATTAAAACAATATAACACACTTATGGTCTAAAATAAACGATAACTGAGAAAATCAACGAAAACCACAAACGATCAAAAATCTCATTAAAACGTAATTACAGTGAAAACTCATTAACTCCAACTATGCCTATACAAGGAATGACTACATAGCTACCCAAGGTAACTCATACATATGCAGTTTACATAGAAAATACTTACATAATAGAAAAACTTAAATAGAAAATCTATTTACACGTTTTTAAGGTCAAACGATACTTTTCAAGTTCCCATACAAATGACAACATAAATGAAATCAAACTATACTCACTCTTGTCCAGAATACAGTACTCCAAGTGTCTGCATTTATACAATGGTGTAAAATATTATAATAAAATCAATATTTGGAAAAATTGAAGCATATGAGCAAAGCCAGTACCTTCACAAAGATTAACACAATTTTTTTAAATACAGGAATTTGTAAGTTAAATGTACTGTTGTAAACATTACAATAATGACCCGTTTTACATATTTTCAGTGAAATATTTTCCCAAAGCTGGTTCAGCCTAGTAGGATCAAGAAAACTCTCTTCTACTTTAATTATCGTCAAACCCCATATAAAGAAAGAAAGATAAAATGCTCTAAAAAAATGGATAAACTATCCTGAACATGTAACATGGGTTACATAAACCATGTTCTACTACAAAAACAATCTAACTGATTGATATGCCTTTTTATATTTATAAACCTTTTATAAAGTGAGGTTAAATGTGTATTAAGACAGCCGTACTCCTATTTTCCTACTTTAACTTGATAAAACTATCTGTAACCAAGCATGTATCCTTAAGCATGAATAAAACTAATATCCTAGCATGAGTATCTATTTTTTTATTGCATGAATATTACGTATAAGTGCTATTTACGTATAGTTGAGGGTCTTGAGAAGAGTAAGCACTCACTGATTACGCTTTGTGACCTTACCAAGGCTTTTGACTGCGTTAGTCATGAAATACTTCTCGATAAATTAGAGCACTATGGAATTAGAGACTCAGCATTAAATATTTTTCGTTCCTATTTAAATAATAGGATTCAATTTGTCTCGCACAACGATGAGAACTCTGTCCCCGTTGCCATTACTCATGGTGTACCGCAAGCATCAGTGTTGGGACCAATTCGTTTTATTATTTACGTAAATGATCTGGATTACTGCGCTTCTCAAAAATGTTATATGTTTGCTGATGATACTACTTTTTTAAATCTTCATAATAACACTAATGTTCTTAAGGATGAATCCTTAGAAAATTTAGAATCTGCAAACACGTGGTTCATTGCTAATAGATTAAAAATGAATGAAGAGAAAAATCAGCATTTACTGATTTCTTCTCACATTGATGTCACTCACGGTAATGCAGTCAAATTACTGGGTTTTACTGTAAATGATCGGCTCACTTAGCAAGATCATATAAATACTTTAATTCCCAAATTATCTAGCGCCATTTTTTGATGCGACAGCTTCGACATTGTGTTAGTCACAACCAGGTGTTAATGTCATATCATGCATTGTTTCACGCACACCTTACTTATGGTGTAATTCTTTGGGGAAATTCCTTTAATTCTAGAAAAATATTTATATTACAAAAAAAAGCTGTTAGATGTTTAGCTAACGTCGATATGACAACTCACTGTAAACCATTCTTCATTCAATTTTGAATAATAACCCTAACATCATATCACTAATTATATAACAAGGATCAGATTATCACAACTACCATACTAGATCTTGTAATCTTTTAAGAAAAAAGCACATGCGATTAGAAATATCTGTAAAAAACTCTTTAGATCTTAATCTATATAATAAATTACCAACTTCAGTAAGATTTCTGAACTTAGTTACTTTCAAAAGGAAATTAAAGAAATTCCTAGTTGATGAAGCCTTCTACACAGTAGACGAATTTTATAAATGTAATGTTAATATATCTAATTTTCAATAAATGCACTCTTTGGTCCACCATGTTAAATTTTTAAACAATGCAAGTTAATTCTTATATCTGTCTACACATTACATGATATATACCGTTTGTTATTGTTATATTATTATTGTTTGATTTGTTTTTTTAGATAATTATTTGTTAAATTGTTGTACCGCTTTAAACATACATTTTATTGTCTATCTATTTGACTATTTAAAAGCTTCCGGAGCCTATCGTAGCCTAACATATTAAATGTTCTTAATGTGTTAGAAACTAAACAAATTTTTAATTAGATGATATGATATCATCTCAATATGATAAACATTATGTAAATAGTAGGTTAGTTAGGTAATTACAATTAATAATATTACAATAAGGGAATAGATTTTATTGCAGATTTATTGAATCTTTGGTTTAAGTTAATATGTTTCTAAGTAGTTTGCGGATGAGTTACAAAAAATTCCACCAGTGGAGTGATAGGCATGAACAGGGTAGAGTCACTCTATATTACTTATAAGAGTTGGGCCAACGCGGGAATTGACACTGATTGGTTGGATCCATTTACACTAATGCCAATTTAAAAACATGAAGTTTGACAAAATTAGGTAATAATAGGACAGGTCTTTTACTTCTTTATAAATTTATGTGGAAGTTACTTGCTATGGTTACAACTGTTTCTACAATTATATCCATAACAATTAACTGCCAAATAAAGTTACAAGGTGGTGAAACATAGATAATAAGAAAAGATCGCCCTTAATTTGACAAATAATATGATGTTTAGTAAATCGAAGAATTTTTATGTATTTCTCTTATCTATTTCAAGTTTTTAAGAAATATAAATTTCAATTGAAGGGTTGATGTCAAACATGGTATTACTATAACCCTTAGGAGAACCAAAACTAATGTAAGGCCATTATTATTTGGAACTATGTGCAGTTTATGAAACATTCTTACACAATCCAAAAATCTGTGGTTTTTGACGAAAATTTGCAAAACAGATTTGTTACTTTTTTTATTAAACATAAGATACTTTTTAATTAGAATATATAGGTTTGGCAGATTTAAAAAAAACTAAAATATATACTTTTTTAAACAAAAGATTCATATCTCTAGCACGAAAGAAAAAATATGTATAAGCACTGCTATTGTCGCCCTCGACAATGTCAGCTGGGTCTTCATTAGTGTCCAGAATATCATAGAAACCACGGTGTTCTATATTAGATAATACTTCACAGTAAGGGCTTGAAGATCTTTTAGTTTTGCATGATTGATCTCAATAGGTACTAGTTGTAATTCACTAGTAATTCCTTCTAGTTGTGCATTGTCTCCACGTTCCAGAATAGCTATCTCTTACTTAGTCTATAAATTTATTTAACACAAAAATGTTATTGCCTGAATGTATGCCATACATTTGCGAAAACTTTAGTGGAATAAGTGGTCGAGGATTCTTTACAAAAAACTTATCAGTCGACAGTTTGAAGTTAAAAATATCTTTCTTAGTCGACCCATTTGATAAAATATGCAAAATATGTTACTGAATAATAACTCTGAAATAAAACGATTTAATAAAGCAAAATATTTTCACTGCTTTTCAAGTGTTTTTATTACGGAAATAATTCAAATGGAAATTGACTTACTAAAGCACAAGAGACATTAACAGTTTTTTTTTTGTAGCTGAGAGTAGTTACTTCTTTTCTCAATTTTGCAAATAAAATATGAATATATATTACTCTATTTAGGAATTGTATTATATTAATCAATTCAAATAAGCTATGGTAAATTAAAATGAAGTTAATGTCAGGTTATGAAACATTTGACATTTGCCAGGCAAACATAACCAATAATTGTTGCAATGTATAGTTTTGGATCCAAAATGGCGGATTGACATTCGCGTTGGCTCAACTCTTATAAGTAATATGGAGTGACTCTAGAACAGAGTATTCAGAATTAAAAATTTGGAAATGCCGTGATATTTCAAATTGTGGTAAAATCCAGTATAGTACGGAGATTAAGATATAGTAATCTATTTCACTATTTCTACAAGCTTGTCTCAAAGATTCCACAAACATCACTGAAGACGGGATATTTTAATTAGTCTGTATCCTTCAAACAAAGGTTCTATAAGAAAGCAGTAAACTCCACTCTCGCATTGATACGATATAGTAACATAAATTTAGAAATTGTTTAAAATCTTGATTTGTTGCAAGTTTGTAGTATTTATACTAAATTAGCATAATTAGGTATATTTAATAAAACCCCAAATCGATAAAAAGTTTAAAGATTATAGCTTAGATATTAAAATAACAATAAGCTAATTTCTGAATAACTTTGAATGAAAAACGCAAAAAATATATGTTTTAAAATTGAATCGAAGTAAACCAATAAAATATAATGGTTTTGACCTTCAAAGAAAATACAATTAAAATGTAACAACGTTTTGTTTCAGCATAGGTATATAATAACGATATATCCCATGACAGTTTAATTACCTATAACACTAACAATGAACTAATTTTATTACCCACTTTTCTCACAAATGAAAATTTGATTGATTATTTTATCGGTATAACATCGCATCGAGGTTTTAAAAAATTGGAACATCTTTTTATGATGTATAGTAGTACTCTGCGACAGAATGTCTTTCCATCAGATTAAAAAAATACCTCATTTGAAAAAGTATTGTAACAGTTGATACTGTTTACAATGTTAATCTTTCTTTCTGCAAACGCTACTGTTCTCTTCTAGATTCTTGCAGATTTAGGAAGTTACCCTTCTATAGGATTTTACGTGAACACAAGTATAAGAACTGTCTACATTTTTAGGTGGAATTTTAACCACTGATGAAATGACTGTAATGTCAGTAGACACTAAGTTAAAATAAGTAAGAAAAATTAAAACATGCCTTCTTTTTCTGTAAGGAAGTATAACGTAGGCTCCGTGTCAATGCGAAGTTTGACACGTTAGAAGTTTCTAGTGTGGGTGGAATTACCCCAAATTTAACTGAATTCTATAACTTTTCAAGTTCAAATTGGCGCCAATTAGAATCAAAATGATATTAGTCAAAATGAAATTGACAATATCAATTTCAAACTGGCATTAATTGAAAGGAAAGTGACTATATTCAAAAATCTTATTGGCGTTAGTCAATTTTAAATCGATAATAAACAAATTCAAATTGGTCCTAGGCAATATCAATTTCAAAATGGCAATAAAAAAAACCAAATTGGCATTAGTTAATATCGCGTTATATATTAAACAAAATCATATTGGCATTAAATAAAATACAATTGGCGAAAACAGTTTGTTGGCTCGCAGACACAATAACGAACATTATAATAATTCATTAAGACAAGTGACGTTAAGTTTTAAATAACAAATTTTCTTGGAAACAAATCTTTGGATATGTCAATGCACAATTAGCAACAGTAATTGCCAAAATTGTCACGAACGGTGTTCTCTAATCACTGCATACGATATTCTGTTTGGATCAGACAATCAGCATAGCTCAGCACCAGCTAAGATGTTATTTAGTTGTTCGACCAAGTCTGCTTTTACTCCTGCTTTTAATACAGAGCATGCTTGTTCAATAGGATTGAACATAGGGCTATACGGACTTAGTCGTAAAAATGTATGATGCTCAAATTTGTCCTCTGCAAAACGACTAACGAAACTCCAGTTTGGTAAATGATTTGCACCCTTCTTCAGCACTGCCTTGCAAATTTGTTCGCTTGCAACTTCTTGAAAGAACCTCTTCTAAACTCGGAATGCATTAGTCCCATGTTTCTAATATTCCCATATTCGCCCCTCTGCAATCTGCGGATATACTTGCGTTTTCGGGTTCTCTATGAACGACCTTCAGAGTAAATATAAGTCCATCAGATGCTGTCGAACACATTTCTTGGAAACATTGACTGCAAAGACTTTCGAGTATTTTTTCGATCAGTTCTTAAAGAGTCATTCTCGGATTTTCTTCGACTAAACATTCCATGAATTGACGGTGTTCGTCGGTTATTTTTACTCTACGTTTACCACCTCGCTGCTTTTCTGGTTGTTGTTGATTGTTAACCCATCGATAAGCAGTTCTTTTTGGTACCCCTAGTACATTACCACAATATTACGCCAATCACCATTTGACAACACAAATTTGACAATGACTGAGGCATAAACAATTTAATTGTTTCATAGCAACTCAATTTTGTTTCATGCCAATTTGATTTTGTTTATTGTCGATTTGAAATTGACTAACGCCAATAAGATTTCGATTATTGTCAATTCGTTTTCGATTAATTCCAGTATGAAATTGATAACGTCAATTTGATTTTGGCTAATGTCATTTTGATTCTGATTAGCGCAAATTTGAACTTAAAAGGGTATAATTAGTATGGTCCGACCTATGATCATAGCGCTTCGGTGCCATGAATTACGACGGACGTTACGCCACATAGACTCTCGCCCTGAAACATACAAACTAATCATTCATTATTCCTTATCACTAATAAAAATCTTTGCTGGTTAACATTATTGCTAATCATATTTGATTAGCTAAACAACGGTACACTAAAAAAAAATTTCCTTTTAAATTAAAAAATATTGCAGGTAACATCAAAATTCTTTATTTCAAAAATGCACCAACAAACTATTTTATAAATTTAAAAGTAGCTCTACTTTTGAGAGTGTTTCGAATTTTTTTCAATCAAAAGCTTATTTCGGGGGTTGATTTAAATAGTTTTATTTTTAATTTAAAAGTAAAATAAACGTTATTTGATAGTAGATTGTAATTAATTTTAAAAATCTGCTGCTTTCAAACATGGAGTACTACTAGTTACTTTTAAATGCAGTGCTTTTATATGAATGTCAGGTTGTTTTTAATTTAATAATATGCTGCTTTCAATTGTAAATTTTAAATAATACTGCATTTATTTAGAGGGTGGTATTTCCTTTTAAATGCAACATCCTTTTAAGTTAATGGCGCTAAATGCAGAACACTGTTGAATTGAATCTATTATGTATATTATTTCAGTAAAAAAACAACTTACGCTTATTAAAGCTTTATTGACATCACGCCACACCTATATAGTACAAAAATAAAAGGTAAACATATTTTATTATTGAAATAAAACAATAACTTATAAAAATACAGAACATAAACAGTTTACACATCTATACATTTAAAACCCAAGACTTATTTTTGTTTCAGTTTGTTTGAGAGTTCTACTGGGCCGATTTACTTGATTCTTTTTTATATTGAAGTTTTCGTTTTGTATTTCATGTAGTCAACATTACTTAATATCTGTATTTCCGCAAGTTTTATATTTTTAAATAAATAAATCTGGAAAATTTATTTTGATACGCAAGAGAACGAATATCTACTTGCAGCGCTCTCTCAGTCCCTAGTTGCTAGCTTTTGAAACTATTCACGTTTATAAAAGTTGGCACCAAACCCAAATTCGTTGAAAACCGCATTTTTTCTTTTACACCGCATTTATGTATTAATAACAAAATGCAATCATAATAATAACATATTGTCATACTATATAACTTGATATATGAAGTATTGAAGCCATTTCAACACTTGTTGTGACCTAAAACAGACAAAGTGCATAATCGTGAGGATATATGTAAAAAGGTCTATTACAAGAATACGATTTGGTAGTTTCATTATAAATTTGTTGTTCTTAAAGATTAAAAAGTTTGTGGGCTCAAATATTTCATTATGTTGTTGTCAACTAGTTCCTTGGAAACAACTGGGACATAAAGGTAAACGAAGGGGTGATTTCTTATAGAAGATCTATGGGTTTGAATATACAAATCTCTGCGTTTAAATTTGATAATCTAAAATTAAGTAATTTAGTTGTTAGTTTACAATTCGGATATCTAGAATAGGGTCCTTGCATGATTTTCAGATTTATTCCCAACGAATTCAGAATTTATATTATACTGTTATTCAAAATATTTTTGCTAAATAACTGTTATTATTATATTTATTAGCGAAATAAGTTTAAATAATTATTCAGGCCCTCGAAACGCATTTACGATGGCGCGGGCGGCGTGACGTCACTACGCGTAGACCTGTTTTGCAAATGCATTTACTCCGTGTATTTAGGTGTAATTTCAAGTTTATTTGTATTCTTAGTTAGTAAACAAGTTACCACGTGTTTTGTTTTTGCTTTTTGTATTAAAAAAACAACAGTCGTTTTCAAGACTATAAAAGCAAGAAGGGTTATATAAAGGTAACTTTTAAATTACCGATAAATGTATGCCTATTACTCATAAAACAAAATAATAATACTCAAGTCTATTCACTCTATTCAATTTATTCACCATTAAAAATATAAAAACGTTACATCCGTATATGTTTCGGCACTCAAAGTAATTGTATTGCCATCCTCAGACAATTATCAATAAAAAACTTAATTACAATTTAATACACCTAATAATAAAAGTCCCAACTTCTTAAAACCTATTTACATTAACACCTATACTCCTTTTATCATTTTACAACATATTTTCCTCCTGATCATATTATAATTAATAATAAACAAACTATTCTTTCGCGTTCCTACTATTAACGAGAAAATAACAAAGTTGTGAATAAATTCAGCACGCGGAATTATTCACATCTTGCGAAAACTTCATGCTTGTATGTGAAGATCATTTTAACGTAAGTATAACGACAAATGCATCCAATGTTTTAAAACTACAAAATACATATGCGTTCAGTTTATTTTTAATCATTTATTATATAACAATGAAAGCACGGCAGTTGTTAATTAACGTATGTAATCAATCGGTCTTTCTTGTGAAGGTTGCAGCTTTTGTTTCGAAAAATTGACCTTTCTTAGGCGATTAGAACTGTCACGCTAACAATCAAACCTTCTTTTGACGAAACGGCCTCACTTTTAAATGCAGCAGCATTTTAAATAAATAAACAGAAATTAATTACTAATGAAAATAAATGAGAATTGCGTTATCTTACGTTTCTTCTTGGGTTTTCTACTGCATGTAAGTCTTGAAAAAGGCCGATTTTCTATAAATTCAAAAGTAACTAACAAACGAACACGTACCAAGACAAAACAAAACAATTTTAAACGCACCGGTAAAACAAGTAAACCACGTTGGATGAATAGCTGATACAGGGATTGTACGCTAAGTGACGTCACACGATTGGCGCAGACTCGTAAGAGTTTTGCAAGCACTTTCGAATTTCATAATTTTATTAACTTTTATTTTAGTTTTAATCCACATCTGTACACTTTTATGTCCCCCAAAAAATTCCGACACTTATGTCAGCTGTATAAATTTCATATTATATGCAGTTTAGCAATATTTATTTTTTGTGCAAGTACCCTATTGTGTAAATATTATTTAATAGGATGTAAGAAAAAACTTGTAATTAGAAAATGAGGTAACTAGGCGGATTTAAACAATTAATTCAATTTTTAATGTATGATTGAATGCATTTGAGAATTGATTCAGTTGACATTTAATAGCCATCTTATTATTGTGTTTTAGTATAGGTGTTGGGTATCTTTAAAAGAGGAATTACTTTTCTATCTAACTATAGAATTTGTTTAAATATTTATTAATAATTATAAACAATTATATGGTTATGTAAATTTAGTTCTACTTTTGCGTTTGTTTTACTCTCAAAAAAACATATTTGTGTTTTGTTTTTGAAAAGATATAAATACAGCAGGCAATTTAGTGACAATCTCGCTGTAATTTTAGTTGTTTCAAGCAGTGCACATATGCCCAGAGCAAAATGTTAAATTTAAAGGTTATGTAGTGACCTCAAAATGTAAATTTTCGACGAACAAAAAGTTCGTCTCTGAATTCGTGAAGTCTGTCTGTCTGTCGGTCTGTCGCCTTTTTCCATGTTGACTTTTTTGGATTTTTCTTTTTGGAATCTTATAGTACATCTAATTCTAAAAAACTTTTGGTTGAAACATTCTTTTGTATCTCTTCGGGAAAGTGGTCAAAATGACCACCGAAGATTTCGGTAAATTTCTAAAAAATGAAAAATTTTGTATTTTTTAAAAATTTACGAAAAAATAAACATTTTTAGCAACTTTTTTTTTAACGAAAAGTCTTAGGACTTAGAATTTTAGTTTTTATGACAACTAATGTGTTAGGTCAACATTAGTTTTCAAAAATAAATTAGTTTATTAAGTATACAGTTGCTTTTGTTCGTCATGGCAACGCTAGCTCTGTGCATTCTCAACTGATTTTGTAGTAGTTTTAATAAAAACAATTTTAATTAATTTAATTAACAGTGCTGTGAATTTTAAACTATTTTTTTCTGTAAAGAAAAGGGTGTTTTAAGGGTTATAAGATTATCAAACTTCATTACAAATTGGATGATAAAAGGAAATTTATCAATTTAACAATCAAATGGATTTACCTTATCTCAAGAATATTATTGGTCGTTAACAATTTCTATTATATAAATTTATTTGGATTTCTGTAAAGAAAAGGGTGTTTTAAGGATTATAAGATTATAAAGCTTCATTACAAATTGGATGATAAAAGGAAATTTTTCAATTTAACAATCAAATGGATTTACCTTATCTCAAGAATATTACTGGTCGTTAACAATTTCTATTATATAAATTTATTTGGATTTCTTTTATGAAAAGAGCTGAATTTTTGCATTTCTATCATTTTGTTATAAAACCATATGGAAATAAGAGAATTTGCAGATTGTTACCAAGTTCAGTTGGTAATTTAAAAGGTGCCAAAGTTTTAATTATTAGCAAATAATTTAAGGTATTTATTTTAACTTACATTAGTCTTTAAGATAATTTGAATGACAGAGATGTTACTTCTGAAGATAAAAAGTATTAGACCGTCTTAGAATTAATCTTTCTTTATTCAAGATATCCAAATTTCATATTTTCTTTAATTGTTAGTAGTTCAATTTCAGCTTTGTTTGTTTATTACTTGTGTTGTGTTAAATAAATTTTGTCATTTAAATTTTAAAGTAACTTCTGGTTTATTATTTTATTTTGTGTGTGTGGTGTAATTATGTTTTATAGATCCAAATTTATTTATTGCCTTTTTGAAGCAACCCGCCTTGTAGAGTCTCAGTTGTGACTATATTTTAGGTTCACAACAATTATTGTAGCCGGTTCACTTTTTTATAATAAAGGTAGGTGGATTATATTTTGTATGTCTTTACTGTGCGTTTATTGAAGTCTGTTTTATGTGCTGTTTTGTAGTCTGAATTTTTAAAAATCAATTTTAACAATTTATCAAATTTCAATCACCATCGTACAACGAAAAGCTACAACATTTTATTTACCTTTACCCCTTATATTATATCAATACATTAGCGTAATATTTTTATAATATTACTACTTAAATGTTTCATTCACTTAGCCTTTGCTAGTTACATATACTGTGTGTTCATAAATAGGTATTTGTTCTTGGAATTTCTTCCTGTAAATACTTTATATTAAATAAATCGATACATTTAAAATGCAAGGCTGATTTTGGTTCAAGTTCGTTTGAGAGTTCCACTGGGCCGAATTACGTGATTTTTTTGTATTGAAGCTTTCGCTGTGTAGTATCCAGTTTATTGCGATATTTTGTTTTTGTATTTCACATAAATATGTGGTAGCAAAAGGCACCAACAAATAAAATAGTAATTAGGCCATTATTGTAGGAAAGTTTAAAGCGTTGCAAGTGGTATTCTTTTGTTATATTACAGGACTTACAACTGGTCTCGCGGAACCCCAAAATATTTCTATGAAACCGAGGGTTCCACGGAACTCACTTTGGGAATTAACATTTTTTTTTGACATTTGCATTTCAATAAGTTTCCGGAAATATTTCCATGGAAAGTTACCAAAAAATAATTTCCGGAAATTTGCCAACACTATTTTTATGCCATGTTTTTGAAATATGTACTAATAGACGTTTTCAATTTTTTTTAAATAAGATCGATTTTTGATTTTATTCTTATCATTTCGTAAGATAGAATTTCCGTATGTATGTAGAATAAACCAGAGGGGATGGGTAAGCCAGATATGTTTGGTTGCGTTTATTTAAATAATCACTCACTAAAATCCGAAGAATTGTAATCACACAACGAATGTTTAATCCTTTTGACCGTCATGTTTTGGCAAGGTTGTCCTAGTATCCATTATTTTATATAATACGCTTCCTCAACTTTCAGGTTTTTAAAAATTCGACTAGTTCAGGCTCTCTTTGTTCAGGCTCCTCATGCAATAATTTCAATGGAAGAGGGTTTGAATAAAACACTTGTGGAAAACTCTCTTCCATTTTGTTTGGTACGTAAAACTACGACTAACTAATTAACTCAAATTAAAAGAATTTTTTCAAAACAAAGCCAAATATCTTATTTCAAAAACATTTATTTGTGCATGTAACAACTTATACTTTTATTTTAAAACCACACGCATTTGAATTAACCCCCCCCCCCTATATTTAAGTTAAAAGTAGTTATCATTTCTATTTATAATAAAAGCACGTACATTTCAATTTAAAGACTTTACAAATAAATCAAAAGCAATGCAACTTATAATTGAGAAATATGTTGATTTCAAGGCTAAATCAAATACTACATACCTTGTTTTAAAAACATACATTTTGTTTCAGAAATAAAACATTTTTATTTTAAATACCACCTCCCTTGAAATTTAATATACTAATTAACATAAAATGAAAAAGGATTTTAAATTAAAAAATCAGTTGAAAATAGTAAACAAAATCAGAATCTAGCCATTTCGTTTAAGTCTACCTGCATTTTTTTAACTCTAAAGTGAATGCATTTATTTGAACGTCGAAAGAAAGTATTTTTGTTATAAAAACTGAAATTTCTTTCAGTGTAGAGTTAGAACAAAACAAGAACCACGCCACTCTAACTCCACCATACAGCACTATTTACCTCCCCCCCCCCCCAATAACCACAGCAATTGAAAATCCACCCCCATTTAAAACTGTGTTGGCAGATTTGAAAACTGAAAGATTCATTTCATATAAATAGACCATTATGTATAAATATTTTAAATTTACGAAAAACTTTTTTAGTGCAGACTCCATAACATAAAACATATTGTATTTCCAGTCCAATTTACTTTTGTATTTCTCCTCATTGTATCAAATACACTTATTTTTTGTGTGTATCCTCATCTATAAATAATTGATGCGCGGATTGACCTTTTTATTTGATCTCTTGCAAAATTTATCGAATTCACGGTCATTATTCATGCAATCGAAACTAAATTTAAAACGCACAACTTTTTCTTTTTAATGCCAAAACTGTTACAAAATGCACTTTTATAACTTGTTTTTTATTAAATAATAACTCTGTAAACTATACAGCAACGTCTGTAATTTCGTCTATACAAGGTTTTACTTAGACACAAATTTTTCGTGTTTATTCTGTAAATAAATTTGGAAAGGTTGAAATATTCAGACAAATTAAAAACCCATCAGTGCCACTTCCTATTTTAGATTAATAACCATTACATTGATTAAACCTTCAATGCTAAATCAAGGAGATTTTGATGGATTTTAGTAATTGATCTGCTTTTTGTATTTCTGGAATGTACTTCTAAAAAGTTAATCCGGTTATCTGGTTGGTTAATGGATGAACAAAATAACAAAGTTAATTTTTGATTTATTTTTAATACAATACAGGATTAAGAGGGTTTTGGAAAGTTTTAATGAAGAATGACAGTGCAAAGCGACACACGAAATGTTCATATTTAAAAAGCTTTAGTTGATTGCTTTCAAATTCTTCGAACTTGAAAACAGTCGGACAGGTACAAATCAAATTTGATGCTGTCCAGAGGTCCAGATGTCTTTGACAAAAGATAGCAATTAAATTAATGACATAAAAATACGGAATAATAATGAAATGTATGTACTTTAAAAAATGAAGACTGTCTGTCACTTCTCTTGTGTTATTTCTTTTTTATGTTAATTTTATGTAAATTTTAATTAAACTGCAGCAGACTTGCTTTTGAGACTTTGTTTAAAAATATTTTTATTGTGATTGGAAATTGTCTTGAAAACGGTGCCACCTAAAAGCAGACCATTATATAAGCTATCAAATTTCATATACCGCTGTAGCATATCTCGTAGCATTCCATTAGTTCTGAAGTATTTTATTACAAATAATCTCATTCTTCCGCAACTCTATAATCGAATTCTTTTCTGTTTTATAAACGAATTCTTGCTACTTGTTTATCTTTTTTGTTTCTGTTCAAGAGAAATTTAGGAAGTAATATTAAATGAACTTTTACTGCTTTCCTGCAAATAAGAAATCCCTTATTAGTATATTAAAATTATTATAAAGAAACGAAAGTTGTTACACAACGTAAGTTTAAAATGAACATAACAGCTTTATTGGATTGTATTAAAGTCAGAATAGGTTCGGAGAACGAGGGAGCCAAAGGATGATGGTTATTTTCTGCACTTTTGTCTTGCTTATATCTCGACAATCGGGTATGCGATATTCTGGTGTACACTGACGTGAAGTCTGAAAGTTTCTATTCACCCTTCCTTTATATAAAGGAAAGGGGAGAAATTGCGAGAAATGCCAGCAGTGTTGTACTTTAGCTCACGCACTAGTACATTCAAATTAAATCAAAATTAAGCAAATAAAGGAAAATATTATTAGGAAGCTGAAAGTTGTCACAGATGTTCGCGAATACATTCTGTTTAACATGCATCTTGGAAAAGATATTTCTAAAAAACTCGATTTTGGAAGATTTTACGTAAAAATACAGAAGAGCTTTTTTTATTGCTTGTAGAATTCCTCACATTCTGGTTTTTGTTTTATTTAGCTACGAATTATCTTTTCGCAGCTAAAAGGTAATTGGTATATCTGAGCATCAAGAATGCAGACTGTATTTATCATAAGAAATGCCCACAAAAAGTATCTTCTAAACAGTGATGGATTTAAAAATAATTGAACTTTTAAATATGATCAACAATTATTTTCATCTAGTATCGCTGTGCAAGTGCAAACCAACGCCTTTACAAATGACTATCATTTGGAATTTTATTATTAAAAATTCTTTTTATCCATCTTATAAGCATATTATATCGAATAAACAAATTCACACGTAAGAGTAATGTAATATGCCTGGTTGGTACAGCAATTAACAACTAAGGTTAACAGTTAACAAACAGTAAACAATACACATCATTTTACCCACCGTAAAAACTTATTTCATTCTAAAGGCGTCGCTAATGGGGGGCACAAAACTTAGCTCTGGAGGTAGAGCAGGCGGTTTCGGGTTGGACCCCTTGTGGGGTGTTTATGTAATTCCATTGCCTTTTGTAATTTTAAATGATAGATGGCACCGACAAGTGTCGAATAATGCTTTTCGTTCCATCCTAAGACCACCGGTTTCTAAATGGTGATACGTAATATATTCCATTTTGGTCCTCTTTACACTACTTTAGATTATCACAAAATTATCGCATCGTTATCTTATAATATTATGATGGAGCGATTACTCTCTATGACAGAACAAAATTTCATTAGAAGGGCATAATAAGTACAAGCACTACTCATTTTACGAAGCTACCTTTGCGCCAGTATCTGTAGTACCTTATACCTAACTAACCTCTAGCTTAAGATATTCTAAAAAAGGCCAACCTAGTCTAAACTAAACTAACCTAACTGAAATTAACCTAATACATCGTAACAGGGCGGGCGTAAGCTTTTGCGGGGTCGGGTTCAAAAATGCACTTAGCCTAAAACAACTTCTAAATAAATTATTTATTAAACACATTATTTGATATTACAATAAGATCATTGTATTGTATTGTATAGCCCATTATTCCCTTCTGGGACATAGGATATTAATAAATTTTCTCCACTCTTCTCTTTCTTTTGAAATGGTTGTGAGCTGTATCACTGATTTTCCAGTTTCCTTCTCGATGCTTCTTCTCCATGTTGTTCTTGGTTGGCCGACTTTCCTTTTTCCTTGGGGATTCCAATCTAACACTGCCAGGCAGATTTCACTTGTGTTTTTTCTTAAGGTATGCCCCAACCATCTATATTTTCTTCTTTTAATTTGTTTTAACTTCTTGTTGCTGTGTTCTGTTCCACAGTTCTTCGTTTGATATCAATTCAGGCCATCGAATACGTAAAATTGTTCTTAAGCATCTGTTTATAAACACTTGTATTTTATTCGAGTTTTCCTTTGTGACTACCCATGATTCTGCACCATACACCAACACTGGTTTCACTGTTGTATTAAATATTTTAATTTTAGTTAGCTCTGAGATGTTATTTTATTTCCATATGTTATTTAAAGAGAGGAAAGCTGCTCTTGAGTTGTTTATTCTGTTTTGTATGTCTTTGGTTACAGTACCATCTGCACTCATTATACTTCCTAGATACGTGAAGTGGGGCACTCTTTCCACAGGTATTCCTTCTATAAAGATGTCTTTAGGATTGTATACATTTACACAAAGAAGTACTGTTTTTCTTTTATTAATCTTTAACCCTACCTTCTTTGACTCTTCACCTAGTTTGTTGATTTCTAATTGTATGTGTTTAGCATTGTATGCCATTAAACAAATATCATCGGCATAGTCTAGATCGTCCAGAGTTTTTGTAAGTCCCCACTTGATGCCTTTGCATCCATCCAACACTGTGTTGCGTAGTACTTCGTCTAAAACAAGGTTAAATAAAAGTGACGACATTACACATCCTTGTCTTACCCCGCACTTAATTCGTCTGATAATTTCCCTTCATGTATGATCGTGCACTTGTCATCCTTATATCCCTCTTTTATAAGGTTAATGAGTTTCTGTGGTATTCCATTATTTCTTAATATGACCCATATACAATCACGATTCACTGAGTCAAAAGCTGAGTCGCTCGTAGTCAACGAATACCTAGTAAAGTGGTGCTTGCAATTCTATAAATTCTAAGATCATAGAGTATCATTATTATTGTAGTTATTTACAAAGTACGCGAAGCAGTGCATTTTTTAAAGCACGAGCGACGAAGGAGCGAGTAATACATTTGCGCGAATGCGTCAAAGTGACCTCGCGCATCGACTTTTGCACAAAAAAAACTTAATTAACCAAAATCTGTATTTCAAAGTAAACATAAAAGTAGGCAATAGCATTTTAGTGTTGCCCATAGATGGCGCTCGAACATTGTCAGTGGTAGAGTCACTGCATCTAGTCACCTAGGCCAGCTGGTCGATCAGAGTAACGCAAACCGCCGCCATATTGGGGCAGAGAAGGGTTATTTTTAATAATGGGCAAATTAAAACCACGTTTTACGTGTTTGACATATTAGAGGTTTGATTTTTCAGAATAAGAAAAACCTTTTAAAGTAAACGTGGATTTGATTAAATTCAATAAAGAACAAATAATGAACAATTTCGTGCTTCGTTTGCCCCAATATGGCGGCGGTTTGCGGTACTCTGATCGACTAGCTGGCCTAGGTAACTAGATGCAGTGACTCTAGTCAGTGGTAGAGTCACTGCATCTAGTTACCTAGGCCAGCTGGTCGATCAGAGTACCGCAAACCGCCGCCATATTGGGGCAGAGAAGGCTGATTTTTAATAATGGACAAATTAAAACCACGTTTTACGTGTTTGACATATTAGAGGTTTGATCTTTCAGAATAGGAAAAACCTTTTAAAGTAAACGTGGATTTAATTAAATTTAATACAGAACAAATAAGGAACAATTTCGTGCTTCGTTTGCCCCAATATGGCGGCGGTTTGCGTTACTCTGGTCGACCAGTTGGCCTAGGTAACTAGATGCAGTGATTCTAGTCAGTGGAATTATTATCGATTATTAATCTTTCTTTTGTGATTTCTAATACTCAAATGAGAAAAAACGGCATTTTCTAAATTAAATTTTAGAAATAATTAAAGAATTCCCCCACCAAACATTTTTTGACCAAACTGGTTCACAGAAATCATTTTTGGGGCGAACGCCCAAAGAGATTACAAGTAAAAAGATGCTTAATCTTCATGGAAACGAATCACAATTATATTAAGTTTTTATGATTGCCATTCACAATTACACAATTTAGTAAGGTTAGGTTAGGTTAGGATGGGAAAAAGTCGAATTTGCTTTTGTATAACGTTTTGGTTAGGTAGTGGCGTTTTTGTGGAGGTTACGCTGGTAGCAACCAATTTTGGAGGCTTAGGGCAGTTTGGCCCTAAAAATGTTGATTCTGAATATGTAAATTATTATTGAGAAGAATGCCCCAAATTTGGGGATCAAAAGTAATAATACTTAATCTCCATAATTATAAATAACAATTATATTAAATTTCTATGCTTATCAAATTGTGTAATTTACAGTTACACAATTTAGTTGGATTAGGTTAGGTTTAGTTGAGGTTAGGTTAGGTTAGGTTAGGTTACGTTAGGTTAGGTTAGGTTAAGTTGAGTTAAGTTAAGTGAGGTGAAGTTAGGTTACGTCGATAAAACCCGTATTTGCTTTTGCATAGCGTTTTGGTTAGATAGCGGTGTTTTTGTGCAGCTTAGGTTGGTAGCAACCAATTTTGGAGTTGCAAAGTTTTTAATTATCAAGATTTACGTAGGTTAAATGGTTGGAGTTTGCTTTGCCAGTTGTTAAGTGACACGGAAACATCGGTGCGACTACAGCAGCAGAAAAAGCGCGCGTATTTGTAACAGGGACTGGAACAGGAACCCAAAAGAATCGGAACCGGAACCGATTACTTTTATGGTAACGAAACCGGAATCGGAACCCTTACTAAAATCCGTGTTAATGTTAAGATGAGAACCCGAACAGTTATAAATTTTCGAAGGAATCTGTATTTTCCGGTTCCACATTTCGGTTCTACTGGTAAATAAAAAAATAGTCAACAGACATTCTCCAGACATTCTCCAGACATTCTCCCAACAGCGCTATCATAACCATTTCTTACTGAGTTGATGTTGATACTAGATCCATTGTCAGTACTAAATGACCAATAGTCTGTGAATGGACTAGAAAAGTGTTACGTCACATTTTATATTGGCAGCTCTGAATATTTCCAAACAAATCTCATCTTGAAAAAAATCTACTATATTAGCTGCGTTCGGTATTTCACATCTGTTTACTACAAGAGCTCAGTTTCTATGGTATCCATTGTTGTAAATAATTGTAACTATAGCAATAGAGCTTTCAGAGTAAAAAGAGTTGTATTTATCACCCATGTTATAAACAATACTTTAACATAACATGCATCGACTGTCAGTTATCAAGGTCATATTTGTTTGGAAATATTTGAAGCTATATACCAACATAAAATGTGACGTCAATACTTTTGCTTCCGGAACTCTTATAGAACCTAAAATATTCTGGAATCGGAACCTTAATATTTAGAAAATTCAAATTGGAACAGGAACCGAAACCCTTATTTTAAATTTCCAAGAACCAGAACTAGAACCGGAACCTATATTTGTAAAGGGTTCCGGTCCCTGATTTGTAAGTTAACGCGAGGTCGTGTAAAGCGCGGGGCCGGATTCCGGGGAACGCGCTGAACCCGCCTCGCGCCGGCTCTGCATCGTAATCTGATCTAACCTAACCTATACTTTACTGTCTCTAGCCTTACTTTGTGGAACTCCATAATCATAAAATATAATAAAAATCAAAACAATAGCAAGTATTCTACTTGCATATAATGGCTATTATTCACAAGGATGAAGTTTACGACACGAGCGGTACGCTAGTCCTTGTGAATAATAGCTATCATTATATGCTGGTTGAATAATATACTATTAATGTTGAAACAATTGTCAGGTTAAGAATTTAATAAAACTTGTAAACTAACCTTTTGATGTTTATTATATTTTATGACCTAACTTAGCATAACCTAACCCCACCTAAGCTAATATAACCTAATATAAGATAATCTAAATACTCATTGGTCCATTAAGTGGTGTTCAAAAATCGAATTAAAATGCTATTGTAAAAGCTAGTACTACTCGTATAAGTGTAATTTGAAAATCTTTCGAAACCATGACTTTAAATCAATTCCCCTTCTAGGGTGATCAACTCTGCATAATCTTAACAATAACCGGAAAACAGTCACTCCTTGACCTACACAAACCTTATAAATGGATATTTTCGAACCTTCTCCTCCAAGCAGATATTCTAAACATGGTAAGTGGACGGCACTAAGCTGACCGTACAAGAAACAACTCCCCGTGCGCAGATTTCTAAAATTATTATAGTTTTGCGGGAGTCTAAAAATTTGTGTGTTCAAGTTGACTTAATATTATTTCTGTCGAGTGACAGCCTGTTAAAATGGGAATTATCAAAAAATCAGATACTCGAATTTGTTTTGGTGCAGGTTTTCATCTTGTATGTGGGTAATGCTACTTAGGAGTACTTTATTTATCATAAACATTTCTATTATTTTCGATGTATTTCACCTACATATACCTTGTCTCAAAATTAGGAGGAGTAGCTGAGACAGACAGCTTTACATAGCTTAATAAAAATATTTTAACGGCAAATTTGATCATATTACATATAGTAAATGTTATGTACAGTAGTACATATTACATACACTGAAATCAGAGTCAAAATTTGTTGGCAATCTTTCAAAAAAGCGACCAATAAAATGTAAAATGTCCTTTGTTTTCAAGGCAAAAAACGCCATGCGATGTCGAAATAAGCAACGTGCGACACTGGTTTATTTAGTGTAGCGAGTGTAGCCAATATAAAATTATTCAAATTACCTATTTAATATAGCGATTTCAAAAACATTTGCTGCCAATGTATGCGTTGCTAGACTGCATTTCTAATCACGTCCCTAAAGTTAGCGAAGCCCATACACCAGGAGAACAGGAAAGTATATGGGAAATTAAAGGCTAATTAAATGCCCTATTTTTGAATTTAAGGCTTAGCTAATTTTTCTAAAACCGCAGGTTTCGCTAGCTTTAGAAAAAGTTAGCGGAGCCCACATCAAACATCTAATGTAGAATTCAAAATTTAAAAAAATAATCAAAGGCTAATTAAAGGCTGATTAAATTCCCTGTTTTCAAATTTAAGACTCAGCTGGCTTTTTTCTAAACCACGGGTTTCGCTAGCTTTAGAAAAAAGTTAGCGGGGTCCACATCAAAAATCTAATGTAGAATGCGAAATTTAAAAAAATAATCTATGGAGAATTAAAGGATAATTACAGTCTAATTAAATGCCCTATTTTCAAATTTACGGCTCAGCTAGTTTTTCTAAAACCGCGGGTTTCGGTAGCTTTAGAAGAAAGTTAGTGGGACCCACATCAAAAATCTAATGTAGAATGCGAAACTAAAAAAAGTAACCTATGGAGAATTAAAGGCTTAAATGCCTTGTTTTCAAATTTACGGCTCATCTAATTTTTCTAAAACCGCGGGTTTCGCTAGCTTTAGAAAAAGTTTGCGGAACCACACCAAACATCTAATGTAGAATGCACAATTAAAAAAAGCAACCTATGGAGAATTAAAGGCTTATTAAATGCTTTATTTTCAAATTTACGGCTCAGCTAGTTTTTCTAAAACCGCGGGCTTCTCTAGCCTTAAAAAAGTTAGCGAAGGCCACATCAAGTTCATAATTAGCTGAGCCGTAAATTTGAAAACAGGGCATTTCATTAGCCTTTAATTCTCCACAGGTTACTTTTTTAAATTACGCATTCTACATTAGATTTTTGATGTGGGCTCCGCTAACTTTTTCTAAAGCTAGCGAAGCCCGCGGTTTTAGAAAAATTAGCTGAGCCTTAAATTTAAAAATAGGGCATTTAATTAGCCTTTAATCAGCCTTTAATTTCCCATATACTTTCCTTTTCTCCTGGTGTATGGACTTCGCTAACTTTAGGGACGTTTCTAATCCTTCATGTAAACAAAATTAGTGAATTTACTGGGTTTCAACTTGGCTTTGTGAGAGCGAATCACAGCAGCCTTTCTTTGCGGGAATAATTCGAATCACTCCTAATTTTAAGACAAACTATAAGTGTCTGGTACTCTTATCTCATTAGGAACTGTACTTCAGATAATAGATTTAAAAAACATGTTTCTTTGTTAAAAGATTCTGTATAAGCAAATGTTGCACATAGTATAAGAAAGCTTGGTAACCTACCTTCAACCACATATCTTCTGTTTAGGATTATAAAAATTAGCCAACTTAAAGCTAGCCAGAAAGTAAATCCTGGAGTCTTCTCTATTTTTAAGCACGTGTTAAAAGCGTAATACCCCATTGGTTATTTCCGGATACTAGGTGGGCGTTACTTATTTTTGTAAATACAAAACTTCAAACTCTTACTTTCTTTACATCATTCATTAGCTAGTCGAATGAATAGCTTATAAAATCGTCAATACGGCCGGCTGTGTACGAAAAATACGATAAATACGAGTGCTAATTATAGGTATGAAGGAGAGCTCGTAGAAGGCTGAAACATGGCAATTAGGCAGTTCATACCAATTAAAAATCAAGTTCAATTTTCAGACCGCTCCGATGTCAGGGTCCCGAGAACCAGGGCCCGAAAAATCTACAATTCTACAATTTTTTTTGTAAAAAACTTTTATATTATATATTTATATTATTTATATATTACATTTATATTATATTTTTTCTTATTTCTAAATAAACTTATATTTTTTTTGACTTCCAAATAAATTGATATTCCCCCGCCACCACATTCGACTAGCTCCATTCTCGCCTTGCGAGAATATTATTTAAAAGTAGTTTAAAGTTTGCTTAAGTATACAATTCGCGAATGAATTGCAGTTTAGTTTTTGTATTACTCGTTTAATAAAATTTTTCACTTATTAGAGGAAAAATAAAGTACTTTAAACAAACCGACTTTAAGTAGCCTAGTCCTTACAAAACTAAGTAATACCTCCACAAACAAAAATAAATGACTTAAATACGTTTTACAATGCCGATATTACCCATCTGATAAGATAGATTTTTCTGACTGAGAATATCCGTTTAAAGAACAAGTAACCCATATTACATCATACGCAAAGTTAACGTGGAAACAAAACGATAACTTGCAAACGTAAAATTCTTGTATGAAAGAACACTATCATACATGTCAGTACAGCAGGCGATATATTTACTTCAAACGAAAGGATAAAAGTTAGTCGAGTACAATAAACACTTAACACCAAATTAATGATAACGGAAAACAGATTTAACTGCAAATTGCTAATAAGACAATTTTAGGGATTAATAATATGAGTTGTTGATCGCACACTATAGTGACAGCTGACTTGTAAAGAAAATAATTTGACAGTTGATTTAAGTAAAATCTGCACGTGAACAATTAATGTAATCTACAATAATTAACAGTAGTAATGGATTAAGTAATGGAATAATTGTCTAATCCTCAAACCAATTATAAACTAATTATACTTAAAGAGAAGAAAAAAAAGGATTCAATTCACTAAATTACATTTTTATATTATGACGCGGTGGAAACCCTTACATTTAGTGACAGACAACAGGGACGACGGAAGTATTTTCATTTAGGGGGGGGGGGGGCGAACTTCGATTTCACAGATAAGATAAACAAGAAATGAGAACTGGACATATTGCCGAAAGCGGTCAAATCGCTGAAACGTATTTGTGCACAAATGGCCCAACGTGGACAAAACGCCGAAAAGTATAAAACGATACAAAATAGATAGATCTGTTTACCAAAACTATATCTATATGCCAATACCGAATCTTTGATTTTAAAAAATATTTTGTCACAAGTTTTCTGAATAATTTCATGACTTTTTATTAGGAAATATTAAAAATGCTATAAAGAAAATGTAGTATGTAAGATTTTTAAGTTTAAAATAATTTTTCGAGAAAGGTTTATATTAACACATCTTAAAATTATTGGTAAAAGAGCAAGAGTCTCAGTGACAAATGTTACTGCTAAACTTCTTGCTGATAGATACCTGCATATTTTAGCAGCATTCAGCGGATTCATTTATTAAGCCAAAGAAAAGGTGTTCCAAATAGCGATGAAACAGTAATATTTGTTTTTCGGTTTTAATTTACATAGGTGCATCCTTGACTTCGCGTTTTGGTTTTGGTGCAAAATTTACATTTTTAAATCAAATAAATAATTTGTATGTAAAATAAGTTATTTGCCGTTGGGATCTCAGAAACCCACACGATACATATTAAACAAAGATTTAGAAAAAATTAGTTAGACAAACCACAAATCCCTAATGTATGGCTTTTATAATTTCCGCGTCGGGACTAAGTTTTTCTATTGACTTATAAAAATCTAAAAAACAAAATAATTACATAATTAAACAATTTAAATATAAAATATGATAGATAATTTAATTCAGGTAAGTTTTGATGATATTCAACAATTGTATCACCTTAAAGAATATTAGGCCAGCATTAATAAAGCAATAAGTTTCCGCGATTGGACCGCGTTCGGCGATTTGTTTCCGATCTATTCGGCGTCATTTTGTGCTTTCGGAGATTTATACACATTCGGCGATATGTCCACAGTCTCTTGTCGGCATTTTGCCCAATCTTTGGGGATATGTCCACAGACCCTTTTCGGCGTTTTGATCAAGATTCGGCGTTTTATCCGTTCGACGGTATGTCATAGACTCCAACAAATAACCTCGAGTATTGACCAGAGCGCTCTATTATACGAAAAAGTACGAAAACAATTTTGGAAGAGAGTTGGCATCCCTGCTTTTATGTCAAATGACTGAGTGGGGAATTCAGATAATATTTTAAATTTTTTAAGAATAAGTAACTAAGAGAAAATAAATAAACAATAATTAAACTCAATTTAATAATAATTTTATTAGTAAAAACAAATTAATTGTATAATAGTCCAGTCAATGAAGGTTTTTGTGAAAAAATTCGTAATGTTTTGGACTTTGCGCGCTTGTTTGGGGGTGCATAGTGATGAACATATCAAAAATCCTGATGACTCTGAGATGAGCTAAAGTTGCTAGGACAAAAAAAGATACGGTGATTTTGGTTTTTCAAATATTGCAAACACGGTTGGTCGTAGCCTCGTAGCTCAAAAATAATTCAGTTCTAAAATAAAGCTAAAAAGATCCCCTTCAAAGAAGATCTTAATAATTTTTTTCCTATCTGCAATAGTTATTGAGATAATTATTGAGCTGTAACTTCGCACTTCTTTCAAAGTGCGGTGTGCGTAGTGCAAGTTCTTTTATTGTAAGTAGCTTATAAAGTTTGAGCCGCCCTTTTCTCGACCAAACTCTCAGAAACAAAGTTGTAGAGCATTGGATTCTCTTCAAGATGAGCATGCTAATTAATATTCTATCTATAGGCACGAAGCTACTTGAGTCTAAAGTGAGGCCCGTGCATTGCTTGAGGTGTTCATTCTTGCCGAATGAAAAGATTGCCCGTGGTACATTGAAAGGTAAAAAGGTATCTAGTACGTTATCGGATGCTATTTAGAGTGTATATCAATCCCCTAAATTCGTCTGGCGATATCGGTGTCCAACACCCCTGAAAACTGAAAAAACCGCAAATTTAGTAGAATACTTTATTTGCTATCCGGCTATATTAAAATAAATACGATCTCTAAAGTATTAAGCGAGTTAGAGCTAATTTTCACTCTAGAATTATCATTAGATAAACGGAAGGATACTCACTAGATTAGCTTCTAACTCCCTTATTATGCGTATTTCTATTTCTGCAAACATAGAAAGATGTTTATATCGTGATAACTTTTGGACGACACAAGATATCAAAAAAGCTCAAAAAATAATTTTTATTAGTTCGAGATTTTACAATCCAACGCTTTTTGAAACTTTGAAATTGGTTAGACAGTAACGAAGATATGACCAATTTATTCCGACAATGTATAAATTACCGCTGAGCAGCGATCGTTCTATCTCTATTTTCACCCGTCTTCCGTCTCATTCTAACGCACTGCTCTTACCAGGTTCGTAAGTACATACAACTATTAGCACAATATTGAAGTTACAAATGCAGGTGATTTAACATTTTCTTGAAAAAAATTATAAAATTCTTATTGTTTTTGTAAATACGACATTAACCTTAACACGGAGAGTTCTTCAAGTTATTCTATAACAGACGATGAACTATTACATACATTTAAATTTCTTTAAATTTATAAAAAAAAGAAACAGATACGCAGTTATAAAAAATGTGTTGTGTGTAAAACGGGCGGGAAACTTCAGGAATCCACTGCAAGAACTGTGGAAACTATTCAAAGGTCAGTGAAAATGAGATTAGATATGCAATAAAGTCATAATAGAGAGTTAAGAGAGTTTCTTGGTATAACATTCAATTATTCAAGTTTACGCGCATATATAAAATATTTCCACTATGAACTTAAATATACATAGTAGTTCACAGTTTCATTTTCACTATTTTGCACTAGTTTGCAGAAATAGAAATGCGCCTAATAAGGGAGTTAGAAGCTAATCTAGTGAGTATCCTTCCGTTTATCTAATGATAATTCTTGAGTGAAAATTAGCTCTAACTCGCTTAATACTTTAGGGATCGTATTTATTTTAATATAGCCGGATAGCAAATAAAGTATTCTAGATTTGCCGTTTTTTCAGTTTTTCCCCCGGGGGGGTGTTAGACACCGATATCGTGAGACGAAGTTAGGGGATTGATATACACCCTAAATAGCATCCGATAACGTACTCGATACCGTTTTACCTTTTAATGCACCACGGACAACAAAATCCGCTTTCAGATTTACTCTACTATATACAATTATTAAAGATTGCATATATCTCAATTAATAAATGACTCTGAGAACGTCTCTTTCACAAGCAAATGAAGACATTTAACAACCTATGTTATCTGGATACGGTTCTATTTATGCAACAGCCTGTTAGGAGGGTGATAGACACACGGAGATAAATCATGTCAAGGATGTATGCACTAGAATCGACTAACGCATCAGCGTTCAAGCCTGCGTTGACTTTTTAATTTCTGACGAGCCAACCAAAAATGTGTAATAATATTTTTATCTGTACAAAAAGTGAAAGTCCGCATGTTGGACTGGAAGATGATGGGGCTCTCTTGAAGACGAACTCCGACGGGTGGGCACGTAGGTACCCATATAGGAACTGCCAGTCTTGACAATAGGCCCCAGCTTGGCTGAATATTGGATAACCAAATGTCGTTATTTCAACATTGGTCGAAGCCTAGGCCAACCTTCACATCCCACGCCTCGGCTGCTTTGTTGTGGCCCAAGGGTCAACCAACGCCTATGTACCAATGCTGGGCTCTCTAATCTCTGACCAAGTCAGAGCGAACATTCAGCGCCCTAGTCTCGGTTTCTTACTGTTTGCCCAAGCCCCAACCAATGCTAGTGTTTTTAGACTTGGTTTCGTACCCTTGAACCAAGTTTGGGCCAATCCTCACATATTCTACCAAATCAAGCTTGTGAAGTTTTCTGTCTTTATTATATCAGCTAGTAATTAATTAAGAAAAAAATATGAGAAAAGTTAAACTAAAATACCTACATAGATTATAATTATTATTACTAAATATAAATTCAGCTTTCAAATTTTTGCGCGCTTCGTTTCTTCGAAATAAGCACAGACATGAAAAGTCAGTAACGCGGCAGCTACAAGGGGAAGCCTTTACCGACGTATTAGTCAGTGTTCACCCGCCTACCATGAGTGATGTTACGTTTAACCGTTTTGTAATATTATTAATAAAATAATGTATATGAAATAAAAAGTGTTTATTTAAAAACAAAGTTACGCTAATAAGAATAAATACAATTTTAAGTCACTTTTTTTTAATTTATTTGTTAAACACCTAAAATATTATTAATTTCGTATAAAATCAGTCTCAGCCTTGTTCTTGTGTCACAATTTTTTTAAGTTACGTTGTTATGTTACTAATTATTGAACGAATTAAAATAATTGGTAATAATTTAGAATGTTTGTGTTGCTTTGTTTTCTTCATCAAAGTTATTTCATACAAGTCTTAATAAGCTATAGTACAATATTAAATATTAGGTTGGTCTCATACTCAAAGGTCAGTAATAACCCGGAGCTACCGTTGCATTCCGAACCTACACTATCAATGATTGTCAGCCATGATACCACATTAATATTAAGAGTGGCCCAATATTGGTTATATACCTTGGGCCAAGACTCAGTATTAGCGTCGGCACTATATTGGTTTTCACTATTGGGCCAAGATGTATTACCAATCTAGGGCCATGACTGATTAACAAGCTTGGCACGAAGTTATCATCCCGATTTTAGACCAGTCATGGGCCAGTCTTGGATTTCAGGCTTGTACCAGAGTTGATAAGCATCGTCCCAAGCCTGAGCCAAGCGCGGGCCCTTTGTTTTTTCCTATATGGGTAGCTCCAGCATTAGCCAGGAGAGCTAGTAGACGCTGGATAGGTATAGGGAGGTCCACGTTAAACAAAATCTTGGATCTGGGATTCATGTACAAAATGTAGGAAGACGAAAATCGAATAAAGATATAGGAAGATGTTAAAGATAAATTCAGCAGTATCAATTAAAAGTAAAAGTCACGCCAGGTAGAAGATTTTTAAGGTTATGTTCATGAATCATTATGTTACCCAAACGTAAAAATTTAAAAATGTAGTTGGTGGTACAATTCGGTAGGTATTAAGTTACCCTTCCGTTTGTGACAAACATGCAATCTTAAGATTTATAGACAAAAAACTTTGTATAATTTAACCTCCTTACTGTTGCAACTAGGTGCTTTGCTGTGGAGATAGGTAAGATGAGGTGAAAATGATATATCGTTCAACCAAACTTTTATTGGGCTTTTCAGCAGTATCACTCATACTACAATGGAAAATAAGATAGTAGTAAAACGATCCCAATAGTTGATTGGTATAACTCTAATTGTTAAGCACTTAGTTATAGCTCTGGTAATTGTAGTTTTACAATACATACAATACAGGTACATGTGGTCCGGTGGATTTATATGATTTTAATAGAAAACCTCCACGTTTAAGAGTGTAACTAAAATAACCTTAAAACACGTCTTATGGTATCAGAAGCAAAACCTCAGAAAAAATGCTCTGGAATCAGGAAAATGAAACTGGTAACGATGGAACCCTCACCCTTTTTTTGAATTAGAACCAGGAAATTTCCGAAAAATAATAAATTATCAATCATAATTTAAAAGTTGCTACATAGAATCACATAGACAACCCATCGAATGCAATAATCTTCAACAACATATTGAGTAAATGGAATTAATAGAAATCTCAACCGTAACAACTTTTTCAGATGTTTTGAATGCGTTAGAAGAGAAACAAGTATTGTAATACACACGCAAACAGAAACACGCGATTTGAATGAATGAAGAATGCAGTCACTATTTCTAATTATTATTTATTTCCAACTTTGCAGGCGTCACTGTAAATAATGATTGGAAATTCGATTATTTCTCTTGAGATATCTATTGTAAACCGATTTTATAAATTTCATTAAAATCGTAAGAAATAAGCTTTGTCGTTTTAAAATAGATTCAACTCATTTTACTTCCATTAAATTTAAAAACCGTATCAAAGTAAATACTTTATTTGATTTTCAGATTAGCAATTAAAATGCCAAAGCCAGGGGGAAATATGAAAAGGTAAAAGTCACTGCATTTTAAATGTCAATACTCCACGGAGTAGGTAGTCCATTTTCATTACAAGGCCAAACCTTATCAAAACCTTTTCTGTTAATTTTTTATAGTCATAATTGAAGTGCATCACGAATTTCAATTATACAAAATTAGTCATTACCTAAATTTATAAATATTGGGAATCACCTTCATGGTGAGAACGTAAAAACAAAACACAAAAAACAAAGTTTTGTATTCATGAAAATCCTCGTTAAAGCTAATTTGCATTTTAATGAGGCTTTATTTAATTTCATTTAAATTTTTATGAGTCCTTTTAATTGTTATTACACATCGCTCAAAAAATTAACGCATGAGTAAGTAAAACTTTCTTTAAAAAATTGATAAATTTCAAATGACTGTAACTCTATGTTTTATTTTAAAGTTTGAAACCTCTACTTTGCATACCCTTAATTGCACTTTTACCACCTTCTCACCTTTTGTGTTCGCAGAAGTATTGATATTTTTCACTATGTAAAAATTGTAATATTTAAATCATTCTGTGTGAATAAATATCTTTTTAATTTCTGTTTCGGGATTAAAAAGTTTAGAGTTAATTTTCATAAGTCGATATGTTGACAATTAAATCAAAGACAATTTAAATGAAATGGGCGCTATCCCATAGCGATATTGTGACTAGATAGTTGGAGTTTGATAAAAGTTAGTGGAATTGTATAACTAGGGGTCAATACCAGAAGCGTCGGTAAAGTCGGTCAGCCGGGCGTATGCCCCGGGCCCCGAGGTCTAATGGGGCCCTGCATCGAGCTACCTTATTTTAATCAACAACACAATATATATCTTACGCATTAATAAAATAGACTGAGAGAGCAACATTTGATGCAAATTCTTATACATAAAGCTAACGCTAAATATTGTCACTGAAAGTTTCCAAGAAATAAATTTCGCGAAATTTGCCAATACTATAATTATTACTAGGGAAATCCCATTATAACATGACGGTCAAAACTCTAATTGATTGAAGGATTTTCTTATATACAACGTTCGTTGTGTGATTACAATCCTTCGAGTTTCCATGCGAGTGATTATTTGATATTACTATTTATTAAATAAACGCAATTGAACAAAAACAGTTGAAAATACTAAGCTTACCATTCTCAGACGAACTTCTGAACGCGTTATTTAACAAACACCTCCGACTTAACCAACCTCGACTTATCCACCCTTAGTTACACCCGTCTTACTCCTTTTTCCGGCCTCCCCCCCCCTCTTATATCTTCTTCAGACTTAACTCATCTCTCTTGGCTTACCCTCCCCCTCGAACTCAACCCCCATGAATGAATTCTACTGCTATGCTTAATGTACCAGCTTTATAAACTTTGTCAGGCATTTTGCCGCAGGCATGTTCCTTAAGAGATAAAAAATTAGTTCTTAGACATTCCTATTTTACTTTTTCATGATATATATCACACTGCAAGATTTAAAAATTTCGAAAAAACGGACACACTCACAGAGACAGTCGGAGATATCGAATTTCGTGAATATGCTCCACAGCAAATACATACTATGAATCTCGACTAATAATTGTTGGCGGAATAGTAAACAGGTATAGGATGTTTAGTTCCTAATCGTGGCGAAGCAAGCGCTGTCAATGGACGGTCTTGGGAATATTGAAATGCATCGATTATAAATAAAACTTTTTTTTTAAATATAAATAATTACAAAATCGATATAAATATTAAAAAAAGGATAAAGCATATCGGTCTTATAGAACTGGTAGAGAAAGTGGAACAAAAATGAGCCGCGTTTTAAATATATAGATTAGTAAATAATAATTAACCTATACGATAAAGTTAAATATAACCAATGTATTCACTATCGAAGGACATACGATTTTCTAAATCTAAAGTAGTGTTAATGGGAACACGATAATTTACAGTGATCGACAATAATGAAATCTTTATAATAATCGCCCCCAGTCATTTATAACAACTTGCAAACGTATCTCACGATGATTTTTTGTCCTAAACTCTAAAAAATATGAAACAGCTATAAATAAGCAATTGCCATCACCAAATATTTATATAATTTGTCTGCTTTCTATGGTTTTCAACTATGCGGGTTTGTCTACGCAACCTTATAACAAATCAAACGTTAAACACCTTGATGATGCAAGTGGTTGCAACAAACTGAGAAAACCTTTATAACCGTGAATAGTTCTAAAACTTACCACCGTGGAAATTGAGATGATGCTGCAGGTGAATGTCGAATCCGTGCAACTTAAATTAAACATTTTAAATTTATTCAATTTAAAAACATAACAATTAAAAATATATCTACACAGAGATTATCTGAATGCTTTACGTGGAGTCCCCGTGTTAAAATACCTCCACGTTCCTTCCCTTGGGAGGAAGTAATTGAGATACGCCCAATCAGCGCGCAATCGCATAGCAATTGCTCCCAATCACTCACTGGTCGGAGCGAGGTTGCCTATCCACCCTCTACTAGCTAACCAGGTTAGTACCGGAGCGATTGACTTAACATGTGCTCACCCGTCGGCACCCTCCCGTCCTCTTTCATACGGAGTGAAGTGCCTCGTCCAGCATTAGGACTATTCTCCCAACTTAGATCAGTTCAGTACACCGAGCCAGAGTTGGGGCCACTGCCCGATCGAATCTAACCTCAATGTGGCGGGACTTGGTTTTTAAATGGGTTCGCCACCCCGATCTCCCAGTTATAGGCTTGGTGCGTCATCGACAGAGCTTCGTTTCAAGGATACTTTTAGGGCCCATCAAAGTAGCATCCCGGTGTGTACCCGTTAAGGTGAAGTTGTCTTGAACGTGAGAGGCTATGTATCTTCGCATCAACGCCCTTTAAGTGTAGGTCTCTAAACGATTTCTGGGAATCTGAAGCTGGAACTGACATCATGTGCCAGACCCCCGTACTGTCACCTCCGAAACGCTACCTGGTGGCATGCAGTTTCACATGGGTTAGCGAGCGAACTCCCTAACCGAGATAAACCTCACTTGAATCTCCTCCATTCGTCTAGGCCAGACAGCGGGATACTTAGCTCCATAAAAGTCCCTACGTCAGGTAAGATCCAATCCACCCACACCGGACCCCCTTGCTAGCAGAGCTCTCTCCGCAACGTTTTAGGGTCATCGTCGAGAAACACTCCGGTGAAACGTAAACGCAACACCTCGGCATAACTCTACCACACGTTTAATTCTGACCGCGTCATCCGTTGCCCAGACAAGCCTGGGATGGGGTAGACAACGACCAATTTTAAGGGTGAACGCCGTGTGGTCTGACCTCTAGCTAGTCTCGAATTCTAGTGCTTCCCTACGCCTTTAACGACTGCCCTCCCTCTATCTTCGGGCTAGTCTCGGATAGTAGTAATGAAGTCCGACATCTCCAACGACTGCTTGACCGTTCACCCTATATCTACACATCGAATGTCATGATTGTCTTACGTGGGGTACCTGTGTGAACTTACCCCCACGTTTCCTTCCAGAAGGAAGTGATTGGGATACGCCCAATCAGCGCGCAAGTTGCATAACCGGCAGTAAAGCAATTGCTACCAGATCAGCTCACTGGTCGGAGCGAGGTTGCCTATCCACCCTATACTAGCTAACTCAGGACTAGTGCCGGAGCAATTGACTTAACACGTTGCTCACCCGCCGGTACCGAAGTACCTCGTCCAGCAATAGGACTATTCCCCAGCTATGCGCTATTGCAAAGTGGGACCACTGCCCGATCGAATCCAACCTCAATTGTGGCGGGACTTGGTTTATTAATGGTTTTGCCACCCCGATCTACCAATTTTAGGCCTGGTGGGCCCTCGACAGAGCTTCGTTTAAGTCTACACGTTATAACTCCCGGTGTGTACCCGTTTTTTGGTGAAGTTGTCTTGATTGTGAAAGGCTATGTATTCGCTTCAAATCTCCTTAAGTGTAATGGCTTTCAGAGCTTCTCCCAATCACTGTACCTGGCTGCAGTCAGGATCATAGGGTGGTCGGGATAGCTCCTAAGCACATTTACCTGGCGGCCTGCAGTTTCCCATTAGGCCAAAAGCAGGGTAAACCTCACTTCGATTCTCCGCACTTGAGATTCAGTCAAACAGCGGGTTCCTTTGGTGACCATAAATGACCTCGGTCAAGCAACAGGTTCCGTTGGTGACCATAAATGACCTTACTAATCTTTATTTATTTCATGATTATGGAGTTCCACAAAGTAAGGCTGGAAACAATAAACAATAAATGACCTCGGTCAAGTAGCGGGTTCCATTGGTGACCATAAATGACCTCGGTCAAGCAGCGGGTTCCTTGGTGACCATAAATGACCTTATCCCAGGCGAGATTCGAATCCGCCCACACCGGTCTCATCTATCAGGGCTCCCCCTGATCGGTATGAGTTACCGTCGAGAATTCTCACGAATTTCTCTACCACACATTTAATCTGACAGCTTTATCCATTGCCCTTTATAGGGATAGGGTAGAAGACAGCCAGTTTTATGGGTGAACGTCGTGTGGTCTTCCGAACACCCCACCTGTGAGATATCTACACAGTGATACCTTCATTATAAAAAAAGAATGACGTAAATCGGCCCAGCGGAACTCTGAAACGAACTGGAACAAAAAAAGTCTCGTGTTTTAAATATATAGATTACATCTATATTTTATTTAGTGGGGGACCCACTCCATATTTTGCCCGGGGCCTCAAAATCCAAAAGGCAGCACTGGCCAATACAAACAACTTTTGCTCAAATACTATACCATTGAAAGCCTCTGTGAAATCTCGTTGCTTCTGGACTTAAGGTTTTGCGAACCGCTCACTTTGAGTTATGTTCAGGAGCGTTTCCGGTATATTAGAGGGCGGAACAAGTCAAGATAAGACTAAATAGCTTAGATGGGACTAAATGGGAGATGTTTAATAAAAAAAACGCATACGTTTAGTGGCCGTGGAAGTGGAGCCATGAACCCTGAAAGTAAAAATGAACAAAAATCTTATGCATTTCTTTCACTAGACACAAAATGGAAACCTTCGAGCTAGCATACGGATAGATACACGAGAGTAAAAAAACTCTTCCAGAATACTGTTCAGCAACCAAAAGTAACATTTTTAAATTGTAATCAGAATCTTCGAAGTGTTAGAGTAAGAGTTGTTTATACTATTTTTTTACTCACTCGCTAAGGACACTTTCAGGACTGGATGCTGTAAATAAATTCTAGCATACAGCCTGGGATGGAAATATGTGACAACTTCAGAAAACAGTTTGGAAATGAAAGGAAATCATCAGAAGATTCCACTCTAGAGATACCAGCAGGAACATCATCAAATAAACAAATTTTAGTGATCTAAGTTTGTCCATTGAATATTAAAAACATGCCTGTCAAATATTCATGAATCAGCAATTCTAAAGAAATCAATACACGGAATACCGACTATTGTGAGGAAAAACTTGAAAAAGTAAAGAAAAGGTTGACAAAATAAATAGCAGGTGAAACAATAGGCAAAAATCTAGACAAGAAAAATACGGCATCGGAGATTCTTCTACAACTTAAGGAAAAATCCAAGCAGAAGTGAATAGATTCTAATCTTAACCATTCTTTCAAAGAGTTCGCCGTGTAAAAATATTGAGAAAGAATTAAATGAAATAGAATGTATAAAAAAGTTAAAGCTCTTGTTAATGAAAAAGTATCCTCTTAACCTTAAGACCGGGAAAAACAAACATCATTTATAGAAAAGATGCAAGAATTTTTAAACTTTGATGATGTTAGCCGGGTTATGCCTGAAAAAAAGATTACGTGCCATGAAAACAGAATAGAGAATGTTAAAAAAAAAGTTGGTTTTAGGCAATTTAAAAGAAAGTTCTATTGAATAAGTTATTATAAGGGATGGCAGGCCCTTTCCTACTTGGATGCTGGGTATGCGGTGCACATGATATAAACTAATACTTACTACTAGTATCTTATTCCACACCGTTAAGATTTTTTATTCAAGAAATAAGAAACGAAATTTATAGTTGACTAAATCTATTATTTCCTTTTAGGTGTTTCTGCGAGGCGCCAAGTAGGCCAAGTACAGAGAAAATACTTTCTTCTGTTAACTTTATGTAAGGAATATCCCGAAATTCTTAAGAATTCGGTTGCAATAATTAGATGAATAAAAAAATATTTTGGACACAACTTCCTTATTGTAACGAAGATTATGTACTATGTATGTACAGGGTTTTTTACAATTTTTTTTATTTTATAGTTTTTGTTATTTTCTTTCGTTTTGTTTTTCAAATTCTTAATTTTTCCTGTAATTATCAGCGTGTTTTAGAAAATAATGAAATTAAAGAGCTATTGGTTTCAACTGGCTGCTTGCTACTTGGCCAAAGTTCGAAAGATGAAGCAAAAAGATAGTAGATATTCAATATTATCAGAAAACTGCATTTGGATGGGTTTGGTAGGCATGATTTCATGTTAGTGAGCTTTATAAATTAGTTTGTCAGTATGATTGTTTTTTGTAAACACGGTCCACGTAGGTCCTACCCCCAAGTCAACTATAGAATTGGACTGGGATTGCATGGACCATAGGAGTACAGTAAGTGGTTTGGTGAGCGTGGCGTTATGTTATTGGGCGACATAAGCAAACTAAATTTCTATGGCAGTGAATAGTAGGCGTGCAAGAAAGCAAATTCATTTAGTAGTCGTTTAGACACAATTAAGTCATTTTTATTATGTTGTTTTCATTCCGTGGATGCACCTGGAATAGATCTTAGGTGTTTATAAGGTGTGGTTATAGCAAAGTTTAAGCTAATAAACACGTCGAGAAATATTTATAACTTTTCATTAAATTAAAAATGATGAAACTTGTAGGAGCAATACCAGGTACTTTAACTAGTAAGTAGTAAAGTGGTATATAGGAATAAATATACCTATTTAATTTTTTTTAATTTGGCAGTTTTAACGACTTACAGAAAGCATATTGAATCATAACTGCTCGGCTAAATCATCATATAACAGGAAAATTTTTTTTTGTAAAAATTAGAAGAGACTTTTAAAACTTACCGACAAATAAAACTAAACAGAAAACGTTTTGCGATAAAAGATAAAATTGAGAAAACTTGGGGATAGCGTAAAGTTGGCTCCCCGAAATTTATTTGTCATAACTTTTGAACTAACGGTGAGCAAACGAATTTAATTGGCACACAAACGTGGGCTAAAGAATAAGGACGGACTAACAAATTTTGCAACTTATTTTTGTAATTTAATATTTATTTAATACTTTATTTAATAAAATATTTAATTAATAATTACAGAACGATTTGTATCAAAAATAAATTCGTTAGAAAATAAACTAGAACTAGGTAGTATTATTTTAATTCTAATTTACCTATCACATCCATCAAGATGAAACCACGCCCCCATACCCACCCATTGCATCCCCCTGGTTCGTGATTTGTTTAACATATATGTGGTTTAGGTAGGTGACCTACAAAGGCCGAGGTTATAAAGGGACAAACATATTGACAAAAAAACTACCAAACCCTAACACGAACGAACCATTTACTCCCTAACAGGAAACCACGTCCACCGAATCCACCCATTGCAGCTCTCTGGTCCACGCTGAGTTCAACAGCATAGTTGGTTCGGGTGTGGGACTCACGCTCCTTTTTCATGAAATCATGCCCACCATTCCATCCATTGCATCCCTCTACTGAGTCCAACCATATAGATATTTGTTGGGGTGGGACTCACAGACGCCTTATCTATAAAGCGATAAACATATTGATAAACAAATCTTTGACCGCTCCACAATCTCTGAACGTTTCTTTTATTTCTTTTAGCGATCGTCTGTCCATCACAAGCACACGTTTGCAAATCAATTAGTTTGTAAGTTACGGCAAAAATACATATATTTATCTGGCTTATAAATCGTCTCCTGCATGTATTCATTGGTATCATAACTTTTAAATTAAGGTAGACAAACTAGGGCTAACGATGGGCAAACGATTAGTAGAATAAAAATACAATATCTTTTCTAATCATAGTGGGGGCTCAGGGCCGCGCCGTCCATATGGTCAAAGTCGTGCGGCGAACGACGGCGCCAGGGTCCGAAAGGCGCTGTGATATTATGATTTGAGGAAGTAAAAATATTTACAACGTTTTACGCGTAAAAGCACGCTAAGACTCCACGAAATTTGAAATATAAGATATTTAAAACAATACACCGCAAGCTAGAAAGGCGTAAGGAATTAAGGATTAAGTAAGTTAACAATACATTAAAACAATACATTAAACAATACATTAAAACTCTATATTTTTATACGTATAGTGGTATACTATGCACCTCATGTCCTGGTGTAAGATTAGAGGTGTCGCGTTCCCAAAGATGCGTTATGGTCAGATGAATCCATTCTCTCAAGAGACGGTATTAATAATTTCCACAATGACCATCTTTGGTTTCTGGACAATCCACATGTGACCAGAACGGGTAATTTCCAGCAGAGATTTATATAATGTAAATGTGTGATGTAGTTTATTTAACAACACACTATTTTTAAATGTATTTGATGAAACTTTAAATGTAGTGAGGTACCATAACTTTTTGAGCACATTTTTTGATCTTCTGGAGGACGTTCCAATCTACCTGATGCAAGATATGTGGTATCAGCATGACGGGGCTTCGTCTCACCGAGGAAGACAAGTGACCGAATGGCTGCATCCTCATTTTCCAATTTATTTATGAGGTCACTTCTTAAAATATGGGGATTTTCTAAAAATATGGTTCCTCATTTGTATTCAAAGAGATAATTATTTTGAAAGCCCTATAACTTCTTAACAAAGAAAGAGAACCTACATTCATGTGAACATTTCTTCATGAAATTAAATTTAGTTTTTATTACCAGCGTTTGTACAGAGGCTAATGAATCATCCTATATATGCGCAACGCGTGACTTGTATACTTATCGTATATCTCATGTGAAATCTTACTACTCGTTTTAACACTAGATGGACGTTTTTATTTTTTTAAAAATTCAAAAATCTAAAAACTTTTGATTTTCGATTTTCTTGAAAACTAGCAGGACGCAATCACATGTTGATAAGGAAAATATGTTCTAGATCATTACACCCCACCCCCCTTCGAGGTTTCTAGTTGTATTAGTTACACCCTGTATAGCAGTGATGCTTTACACAGCAGACGAACCTTTTTTTAAAAAAGGTAAAAAAACGGGCCCCACTTTTTCAGAAGCCTTTTACAATTGGTTGGCATTATCCTATTAAAAAAAATTACGATAGATAAATTGAAGGCGCATACATAAGTTTGCACGAAGGCGCTCATTAGGCTTGGCGTGGTCCTGGGGGGGCTATCTTGAGGTTCGCTCCCCAACATTTTTTAATAACTTTTTTCCTATTGTTGGACTCATATGAGCTTAAAAAAAAAGACAAAAAAATACGAATAGTTTTATTTTGGGAAGATTTCACGGGACTGCAGCCACTCGCACCATATCGGCAACTTTGTCAATTGAGTTCTAGCGTCACCTAGGGTCACCGAAAACCAACAAGAATTTTTTGTATTGACCCTAGCTACAAGTCACCAAGTTTCAGGAAAATCAAACTGGTCACAGGTTTTTTTATGTGATAACACCCATGCCCTTCAGAGACTTCAGATTATCGAATCTTTGTTGGAACAAAACGCATCACTTGGATTTTTTTTTATTTTTCTCAAAGCGAATGAACTCTAAACGATTTAATCTCGTCGTTTGTAATCTCAAGAATTTTAAAACAATTAATTATTCCTACAGACTGCTTTAAACATTGTGATTTTTACATCTGTACTGGTAAATCATATCAGTACTTCTTCGGATACAAAGGAATACGGACAGTAGAGGCTTCAAGCTTTAAAATAGAAAATAAAAGGCAGGACGTCAAAGAATTTGCACTAAAGTTTGGATATCAACAATTTTCAAGAGAAAGACTGTGCCCTAGTAGCGACATGTTTGTATAGTATGTTATGTTCAATAAAAGACTGTCGCAAAGTTTAAACTTTAAACCGTTGCTTCCATTGGTGGCGAGCTGTTTTTATGGAATATATACTACTGAATAAAAAGTCGTTTTAAAATAATCAAGCCGTTAATTTGAATTAAATTGTAATTAAATAAGACCTCGCCGTGAACCCTGCCTGTTTATATTTGATCCCAAGTGACCGAATGATGAATACCCGATTTGTGGAAGTGTTGATAGCAAGATAACGCAGCACAACATTGATGAGAACACCCGATACAATTGTATATTGTTTAACTTCAGGCGACCGCAGCAAAATGAACGGAAGCCCCTCCAGGCAGAGTTTACACATACCTGTTTGAATCCACCTTTGTAAACGGGGCTTTGAAAGCATGTAGAACGATCAGATTTTAGTGAACACGGCAACTTGCTGCCGCTCTTGCGATCCGTCATTGGTTCGGTTCGTTCACGTGGGCTCTGTGAAGTTGCTTTCCCAGTTTGTATTATTATTTTTTTATTGTTATGGTTACCGCGTTACGGGCGTTAGATTCAAGTAGGATTCGTCATCAAGCGTGCGAGTGCAACTTTATGCGAATTTCGTGGTGCATTTCGAGTCCTTGTGGGAAACTTTAATTTTTTGTTTTTCGACGCTGTTTTGTTTTTGTTTTCTGCGGAAGTGGTTTAAATTTAAAAGTTTACGCGGAACAATTGACTGATGAAGGAGAAGTTCACGTTATCACCGCGAAGAATGTCATTAAGATCAATTTTAATCGGTTTATGCGGAAAATTATTATTGCTTAAGTAACTGAACACGACGTGGCCGTCTGGTTGCGTCTTTCGCCTCATTATTTTGAAGTTCGCATTATTATCTGTTTTTGTTTGTTTGAATCCACTTCAGGAAAATAGTGACTATTATGATGCGATAACAATATTCAGTCGAAACCACTTGAGAAGTTATCTAAGAAGTTTCTCGCATAATTATTTAGTTTTATTGGGTTTGTCTGATAGTGTGGGCGCCATCGCCATTAAATTATTTCTACTGCTGCAACAAAGTCGACTTTCTTTTTTCCGTTTACGTAGAGCGGAATTTAACAATCATTTTTAATCAAAGAGAGATCCTTGAGAAACGGGTAATACGCTGCTTTGAACGCGAAAAGAAAAAGGTTCGTTCGTGTTTTATATATTTAAAAGACCTCCATAGGCGCGCCGCCGTTTGTTTCTGGTGTATGTGTTCAACTGTTTCAGACAGGCATGGAAGTGGTGCTGTTCTTGTTAGTTAATTTAAATTTAAATGCCCGCAACGGATTGTGATTGTTTTATATAGTAGTGTGTATACAGTGAGTGTGTGTTGTATCTTGAAAAAGGCTAATAACAGCGGATGATACCGTTGCATGACCGTGTGAATGACTCTTCTCTACCATGGAGGAAATCGCGTTCAGCGACTGGCCCGGTCAACCGGTGGATTTGTCCGGGAGCAACCCCTGGTTGCCTGCGTATGGCTTCCAACCACCCCACACGTTGCTGGATAAAGAAGATTTTATAGGGAATCCTGGTAAGGCTACTATTACTTATAATTTCTCGATCGATCAATCGAATCTAACGTCAAACAGTTGAAATACTGAATTTTATAGACGTTTAGATTTCTTTTGTTTTTATTTGGAAACGGCAATCACATGTCTCAATTGTTTTAATTGTGCCAATCAGACAGACTTTCAGAACTATTAGTCTAGTAGCTCTTTGGAAGCGTCAAAATCTAACGCGAAGTTGGAAATAAACGTCTTGAACTTCTAAGCTCTTGAAGCAATAAAACAAAGAGTTAATTAAGTATTACACATTTAAATGAATAAATAACGGTAGTACAGCTATAATTTACCAACATGATTATACGTTATATATAGACGTTTTTTGTGTGATTATATGACACGTATGAATTGTCACTCTGGAAAAATACTACATCCTACATTTTCAACAACGTGAGCTTTCTAAAAGGAATTACTATGTTTTCCTGGCGTTAATAATGCATGCGTGCATATTCAATTCACCCTGTTGCGTTATGATTATGAATTCTTGCAACGTCAATGATTACAAGCGCGATTTGTTATCATTCATCTTATAGATAACCTTTCGCATTTCCTCTTGTTGGAAGACGATTTCTGGCAATTCCCTTGCTATGCTCACCTCCGGAAAACAAATGACAACTGATAGATAACCTTTTTGAAAAGTCAATTTTTTGCCAATTACACATCAAATAGAATGTAGGAGCGTAAAAAATAATACTCGTAAACTTTTTTAAAATTTCTTTCGTCATACTATCCCTAATTTTCATAGATCAAAATTAATTCTGACTATGCCTTTCTCAGACATTTCTGGGCGTAAACAATCGGTTGATACGCATCAGTGACCACAACTTGAGTGATATCTAGCTGTACATGAAACGATAATTACAACATTTTGGTCGCTTAATACCCTTCACGTGCAGATGAACAGTATTTACGGTAATCTCTTCCATGCTGTGTAACTTTCTTAGCCCCAACGTTTATCTAACATTTTGAAACTTTAGATTACACCGTAGGTCTACTTACTCGCTTCTAAAATGTTCGACATTTCACAAGTTCAGAAATATTTCTGATATGTTAAAAATCGAAAATTATTATTATTATGTATACAAAATTGAGGGTTAGAACCTATGCAGCTCTGGCTACAATTACAATAATTGTTAGTTACATTTAATAGAATTAGAAGCAACTATTTAGTAGAAATTACTGAATTACTTTACTCAAAATATATCCCAAACTTATGGGTTAAGGCACGATACATGATACATAATTAGTTCGTCTCGAAGAATTTTGGACGCAAACGTTTCTAGTGACAATTGGGAGAGTCTTCCGGAGTAGTTCAGACGAATTAATCCATACGGAATATGAGTAGCATACCTTTGCACAGATTCGACTAAGTTGGCGTCACAAGACAACTCAACAGACCAAACCGGGCCTGAAAATTGCATAATAGGCCTATCATAAGTTTTGTAGAGTTCACGACATCTCCATGCTGCCGACTACGATAAACTTTCCTTCAGAATTATGCGTAGATCTCTGTGGCTAAAGTGGAGCCAGTAAAGCATGAACTCGAAAAACAGAAAAATTCTTATAGTATTTATTTTAAAGTGCATAGAGTACTCATATTTTGAGTGAACTTAGCTAAAAGTCCTATGTCAAATAGGATATAGTTGAACCCAACCTATATAGCCTATTTCTCAAAATGCCAATGAATAACAAAAAGTACATAAGTTGATTGTGTACAAACGGATGGAAAGCCCAAATATGTCCACACAAGGAATAGCCAAAAACCGACAGTTATCCACATCCACGGTATCAGATGTTTTAAAACGATTTTCAAAACATCAGGCTTTTAATCGAAAGCCTGGATTGGAAGAGAAAGTCCCCCTGCATGCTTGGCAACAGAAAAGAGAATTGTTCAGCTCTTCAGAAAGAACCCCAATTTATCTTCGCGTGATGTAGCCAAGAAGGTAGGTGTATCACAAGTTTCTGTGCATAGTGCGAAAAGGCGATGTGGACAACAATGTGGTCAAACTGCCCTGAATTAAGACCTGGTAGAGAGGTATTGGGCCGATACCAAACGACTACTAAAAAAGCTCTTGGAGAAGCTACTTCACTAGAAAATTTTAAAGTAAAGTGGAAGAAAGTCTCCAATAACGTAACAAAGAACATGGTCTGTGCTCTTATATGCAAGGAGTCAGAGGAAGAGTCAACAAATTTGCAATAGGAATTGAAAGTTGAATAATTATTGTAATGTTAAACGCTTACTGAAATACTGTTCTAAACAAAAATTACTTTTTTTTTCTTCTCAACATAACTTTTGTTTTTATTTCCTTCTATTAGTGTACTGATTTTTTCAAGTTCATGCTTCATACAAAAAAATTAGTCATCTGCGTGATATGCACCTGAATAAACACTACGTGCGACGAACAAATTGAGATGGTATGTACAAGTTGTACGAATACTAAGGATTATTTTTCCCTAGCTGTAGCACTACACATTTAAATTATAATTTAGAGTTAATATCCAGTACTTCAACAATTTGTATAAAAAATGTTGTTGTAAGCCACTTTGTGTTTGAACATGGTTTGTTATAGGATTACCAAAAAATTTAGTATTATCCGCGAAAAAGGGAATGTCATTTCGTATGTGATATTGAATATCTGAAGTGTACAGTAAAAATGATGATGGGACTGACATTGACACCTGAGGTACTCCACTTAAAACATCCAAGTTTGTCGAATAACAGTGACCATCTTAAAAGTTTACCTCTGATACCATTATGTTCTACTTTAAAAATAACTCGCTTGGTAGAAACACGATCAATGGTTTTCGAAGAGTCCAAATAAATAACGTCTACTGGTTGTTTGTTATCCAGTGATCGAGTTCAACTATTCACGTATTTTAATAGCTTCGTAATGACAGATTAATCCGGTGGATTAGATCAAACGATCCAATTGGATATAATTGATTCCATTAGTTTTGATGTCATTGAAGTCAGGGCGATTGGCTTGTAGTTTTTGGCCTTTTCTTTATCACCTTTCTTGTAAATAGGTGTGACTCGAGCATGTTTCCAGATTCTTGGTAGCTTACCAATTACCGGTATTCATTATAATGGATACTGGCAGCAAAATTGTGTTTGCTTGCTCATTTCTTTAGAGCCCATAGATATGATCCAATCCCTCTCGGAGAAGCTTAAGTTTTCACAGATTGCAAACGTTTTTGCTCTGTTGCTCTATCAAAAGAAACGTATGTAAGCTTATTATATTTCCTTGGCTGTTCCTGGTTCCTTGCAGAATTTTTGACAATTCCACAAATTGCTGGAGAAATGTCAGCATTTCATAAACTTCTAATAATATTTCTGAAGAAAAAGAACAAGAATATTAAAGTTTAATATCCGATTAGCAGTAGTGTATAACAAGTAATCGATGGCCTCCTTACAACCTATGTAGATTTGAGCACAATTTAAATTATATTTCAGATATCCGTTTTTGAAGAGTTGAATGTCCTTGCAGAAACATCGCAATTACGCAAATGTTGCGGGCTGCATTCAACAATATTTTTTTAATGGGCCACAGGTTTCAGTTTCTAATGGTCATTTCTTCTTAATTATTTTCTTTGACGTAGAGATCTCAAGTTTTTTGGGATTTTGATTTATTTTTGAATTTTTTTTTGTGCAGCTCTAACTCGTATTACTCTGTCAGCCGATAAATGAGCTTTTTTATTTAAAAAAAACGGCAATGTGTACTCTTTTTAACCGTCATCGTTTTTTTATTTTTCAGTAACACTGCTAAATATGATTTATCATTACATGATTTAATTCCCGTAAAATCTTTTAAATTTATGTCGTAGGAATTTAGAATGGATAACTGTTCATCATTTTTTTTATTTCGTCACTAAATGCAATCTGAGTTGTGTTGGATATATTACCGGTGTTATATGTATATATTAAATCTTCCATCATCATATTCGAAATTCTCATTCAAGACAGCCGTGGGATTAAGAAGTTCTTGAGATTCGATAACTAAGGGTATTCCTATTTGTTCACACAGTATTTCTGATGGTTCTATTCCAAAAGATTTTTCGGTTTTCTCAGCTTTATTTTTTGCTTTTAACATATAATTCCATATTTTTTCCATATCCAGAACTGAAAGATGATTTCTACTTGATCTGATCATCTCATGAATGCTCTAGTGCAGAGCATACTTACTTAATACATGAAATATATTAAAAATGCAGTCACTTCTATACATTAACGTAAATATTCTATGACGTCACGAAATATCGCTACTTCCCCTACGTCTTTAACTTTTCTTTCATGCGGCTTTTATGATCATAACATTGATAACCGAGTTTGGGTTAAACTAATTTGCCGTAACTGACTTTACTTAATAGATTTTCGTCTAATAACACCGTTAAAACGAAAATAAATTTCCACCCAAGCATGTATAATATCAAGTATTCCTCAAATATTCCTAAGTATTTCCAGGTACTGCCATGTATTTCCAAAGTATTCCCATGTATTTCCAAGTATTCCCATGTATTCCCAAGTATTCCCAGGTATTCCCAAGTATTCCCAGGTATTTCCAAAGTATTCCCAGCAAAGTGTACAGTGATTTCCAGTAGTGGTTGATCCCTCGTTATCAATCAACTATCTAGTTTAATTCTTGTAACTATTTCATTTTGTTTGCTTATTAACTGTATAGTTCAAAGAATAACACGGAATTAGTTTCTTTAAGTAAATAAAGTGCTTGCATCAACAGTAGTGTCAAGTACCAATAATTTTTTATAGTTAATTTAATGAAACAGACATAGTTGTTATAACACAAGGCTTTAGTTAGTTTTAACTACATGCTTATGGTTGTCTGCCAAATATTGAGTTTTGTTGAATTAATGAAACTTGACTAACAATCACGCTATAGCCAATGTAACCATAATAATAGTTGTGCCTATATTAATCATAAATTACTGTTGAAGTAATAATAATTTTGGTTGGTTTAATCATATTTTTTTCTGTGTAGATGCTAATTTACATAATGAAAAACAAATCGCACCCACAAGAAGTTGCTTGTTTTAAGACAATTGTACACAAGCAAGAAGTTAGAAATGTTTACGTCTGATGCGGTTCGCCCACAATGTCATTAACAACTAATTGGGTCAGATTCAATTATCACCATAGATTTATTACCGATTGTAAAAATTGACAACAACAACTAAGAGTTTTAAGATAGATATAATATAACGAAGAAGAAATAAATAGCATAACTAATAATTTTATAACACACTAATTATTATCCATTCTAAACTATCCTATTTATCCTACGAATTGGTTTCACCAATGGGTGAAACCAAAATATGTAACAACAAATATTATATATAACAATAATCGATGAGTATGCATGTGCAAAATATTATTAGTAGCAAATATGGGCATCAAGAAGAATGTCAACAGAATAGAAAGAACAACAATAACAGTGGATGACTTAATTCTTGACATTGTTTATAACGATAAACTCGGTACGGTATGTAAAATCAAATTGAATGCCTAAGAAATAGAACGATTTGCTCTTTACCTGAATTGAATTGCTATGTCTAAATCTAGTTCAGTGCTTGACATGATACCATGTAAACATCAGCTGTAAGAAAAATAATATAGCATATGAATCATGCCTCAACCATGCCAAAAAAGATGTTGATCTTTCGAGAAACAATATTATTTGTACGATCTTCGTTTAATTGCTGATTAGTTTACGCCAAGTGTAACACAGTTGGCCGGTTTCACTTAGCTTGATTAAGTTCTAATTAACTTAATCATGATGAAATCTGATATCCAGAACTATAACTGGATAAGATTTCAGATCTCTTAAATCCGAGCGGTCTCTCACTATCAAAAATGATATACACCTATTTCCGCTTTACGGCAATAACTAACTCTCTTTATTCCCGTATTCTCACTTGTTATTCCCGTATTGCCGTTTTTATTCCTTTATTTTCGTCTGTATTGCTGTATTTCCGTCTCTATTTCCGTATTGCCGCAGTTATATCTGTATTGCTGCATTAATATCCCTTTTACCGTGATTATTTTCGTATTCCATGTATGATCTTAGCAGTGGGTGTATTTTAACGAAAGGTGTTTTATTGTTATTAGTTTTATTGATAATTTTGCAAAATGTCGTAGCTCTACTAAGAAAACTGTAAACAAAATTCCTTGCAAATAAAAAATTATCTGTAAAAAATAGCTTTTTATTCAATCATAATTAGTGATGGGAACTTGGGTGTCGAGTGTCGTGATACTGTTCGTGGTCGTGACACTTGAAGTGTCGCGACACTTCGTGTCGAACAGTATCGCTCTTATTAGAGTGTAATTCGAAGTTGCTTGATCATTCTTACAAAGAAATTAAAGGCAGATTTGTTGAACTGGCCAACAATCATTGAATAAGACGTACATATAAAACTATTTTGTTGTAGATTTTTTAGTTAAAATTATAAATTCATGAATTATTTGCAAAACATTAATTTAAAAGCCGAAACCTGAAAAGTTGACGCAACGCCTCCGTGGTTCGATGGCAAACCGTGGCTTGCTAAACTATACGGGCTGGTGGAATGCACGATCGAACCCCGTTACAAGCATAACTTTTTTTTAAATTTTATTTGTTATTATTCTTTTATTCGAAAAACGTACAAGAAATAATACATTACAAATAAAAAATAAAGATACCCAATTAATAAGACATTGTCTTATTAATTGGGTATCTTTATTTTTTATTTGTAATGTATTATTTCTTGTACGTTTTTCGAATAAAAGAATAATAACAAATTATTTAAATTGTTTTGCAACTATTAATCTCACCGACTTTTATTCGAGAACGAACTATTTGGCATATTTCAGATTTCCCATACTAATTTTCTATAGCAAATGTTAGAACGAATGCGGTGTATAAATAATTTAATGTCTTTTAATGTACTTAATGCATAAATATATAACCATAACAGAATTTACTCATAAACCTAATTGTTTTTTAATCCCTAGTTTATGATTTACGTATTAGCTATGAATCTTGACTGCTCGTATCAATTATATTATATGAACTAGCGCATGCATGATGTGTAAATGCGAAGTATCGTTAAAGAGTCGTGAAGGAGTCGACACTTCACACGGCTAATGGTTTCGATTCGCAAGTGTCGTGATACGCGGGTGGTATCGCTAACCCAACACTAATCATAATATATGTACAGTGCCGCCCATTTGAAAGTGCACGACTCTTTATATGTAATATTCCAAAATAACATTGTTTAAGTCAGGATTCCATGGGCTATGTGTTTATAACAGCTACAGCGGAATGAAAGGTTTATTATTATTTTCAAATACTTGTTTAAAATAATTTATTTATAAGCTTAGAGTAAGTTATAGAAAATATAACTGAGGGAACTCTGTCTATCGTGCACTTTCAAATGGGCGGCAGTGTACATTACATTTTGTGCTGTACACTGTGCTATTAAAGTAACTGAATACATGAAAAGAAGAACTTTAAAAAATATATCATCAGATAGATCTACTCTAAGAAATACGAAAAAGACACATTGAAATAAATAACAAAAATTTATTTGAAAAGTGAGAATCCCAAAGCACGACAGTAAATAAAATTCAAAAAGAATTAAAAAAACTGATAAGTTTTAATTAAAATAGAAACTCCTTCAAATTTTTTCAAATCTTTGTATAACCTGTTAATTGAGACCCCATTCGAACGACTGATATTGAATGGGTAAATTCCAGTAAAATTTATAGGACCATAAAATATAAATTCCGAATCTACTTTCTGAATGTTGTCTTCCTCCGACTGTATGAATTTTTCCAAATCTTCTTTCAAGAATTTTTCTTTATCAATATCCGAAATTTGTCCAATGTACCATAAGGTGTCGTAAAATATTGCATAATATTTTTCTAATTTCAGCTTTATCTTCCATTTTGTTTCTTGCATATTTCCTTCCTCTAAGTCTGATTCTTCTGATTCAAAAAATTCTGATTCTGATGCAAGTGAAATTACTTCAAGGGATTCTTTTGATTTCGCTGTAAGTGAACAATCGGTCTCGAGCGTATAGAAATGCATCGATTACAAATAACGCTTTTAAAAATACAAATATTTAAAAACTCGCAAAACTAAAATACCTGGCAAATCTACATTGGCAAATTTAACTTCGAATTGCGTAGATCGGCCCAGTAGAACTCTCAAACGAAGCGTAACAAAAATAAGCCTTGTGTTTGAAATAGGTATAAAGCATTTTAAATTTATGGTATAAAAATCTGAAGAAAATATAATATCAAAGTGGTCTTGTAGGTTTGTCTATACGTCAGAACAATTCGAATATTAAACACTCAATGATGGAAGGCTAGACTGCACGTGTTGCAGCCGCCAACATGCCCTAGCTGTTTCTAGCATTTGTAATTAATTTACTGTAGCACTTTTAAATACTGCCCGCCTTTAAATACAGAAATGATGAGAATAAAATCTAAAGATCTTGTTTAACAAATTTCTTGAACACGTTTATTAGTATTTCAAAAATATGACTGATGAAAAATATGTGTTTGAAATCGGCAGTCAAACAGTCCGTTTCTGTACGTTTTTATGCTAGTTGAAACTGTTATTTCAAACCGAAATTGTTTAGTGACAAGAATTATTAATAAATAAGTAGTACATTTATAACATAAATTTAATGGATTTTGTTGCAAATAATATTTTATAGCTACGTTTATTGCAGTTTTTATAGTTATTTACCTAATGAACTAACCTAAAAATTAAATATTGTTGTTTTAAATTTTCTATAACTTCACAGTTTCAGAAAATAATTATTCTTATTCTCTTATCATTCCTGTGGTAAGCTTAGTACTATTTTACCTTTTTTTAAATTGATTTTTGTTTACTATTTTAAGATCTTTATATTTTTTGAGTATTATAAACACTGAAATATAAAATTACAACTGCTAGAAACAGCTACAGCTCATATTGGCGACTTCAACCCCTAGATGCTAGTGATGGAAATTGTTTGTCTATTAAGCGCAATTCCAAAAGTTTACACGCTGGGAACTAATAAGAGGGCGCTGCAACTGGATGGCTTCTCTCGAGCGCCTCGAAACAATTTTGTTTAATTTTTGGATTTAAAAATATAAAAATACTAATCCACACAGCGAAAGCTTCAATATAAAATAAGAATCACGTAAATCGGCCCAGTAGAACTCTCAAACGAACTAGAACAAAAAACAGCCTTGTGTTTTAAATCGACTGCAGTCCTTACAGTCTAGCCACATCCTTCCATCATTGTGTGTTTAATATTCGTATGTTCTGATGTATAGACAAACCCTTGCATGCCGCCATAGATCTCCTATACGAGTTCTGCAAGACCGATTTGCTAATTGTTTTTTATAAGCTTTGACACGAAAATAATAATAAGAGTTGAAAGATTAATTATTATTTTCATGAAAGTTATCACATTTGGTCCTCCAAATTTCAAAAAATTCTTATTTTAAATACCACATATTTATATAATTATATAATTACGTGCCGTCATTATTTTTCCGCGCACACTACAACATATACCCGCTTCTTCAGAAGACCACCTAGATTTTTAGACGCGTTTGAGATAAAATGTGTAATGGAAATTGAGAAGAATGCTCCATTCTTCATACACCCTCCGTGTTATTCCTATTGCCGAGTTTATTTCTCACTATTGCCGCGTATTCCCCATTTATTGCCGCGTATTCTCTATTTATTGCCACTAATTCCTGCGTATTCCCGTTTATTTCTGTTTATTGCCGTTTATTCCTTTGTATTCCCGTTTATTTCTGTTTATTTCTCATATTGCTGAGTATTGCTCATTATTTCCTACTCATAGCAATTTATTCCCGAGAAACTGTACACGTATTGCTGAGAGTGAGAGTCCCCTCGCTTAAATCTCAACCAACGAAATTTCTGGATTTCAAATTTAACCACGATTAAGCTAATCAGAACTTAATCAAGCTTTGTGAAACCGGCCATATGACTACTTTTTGTGCTACCGACCTGTTTTTGTTTGTTTACCGATTTCTTATTTGCCACAGTAAGTTCATGTTACCGATTCGTTGCCGTGTCATAACGTCAACTCATAACGTGTCTGGGTGCTGTAAGGAAAAAAAAAGTATAATAGTATAATATTACTATGGAGACTATGTAAACAAGGGTAGTACAAGGGGATGCTCTAATTTAATAATTTATGCTCTAAAAACAGGCTAAATACGTAGGTCATATTTGCCCGACCGGACATAATAGTATATTATGTATTAAGGGCTTAATTGAGTGTATTAGAGTCCGCCGAGTCAGTTAGCGCCTGAGGCGAAACAAAGGCGCTAAGACGATAATGGGCTCTAAAACACTAATTAAGCCACAAATGCATACCTTAGTTTATGTAGGACCTAAGTTTAAATTAATATTTAATTTTAAAATAAAACTAATTTGAAAAGTGCAAAACTTCAAGTAGGTAGATGCAGTGATAAAACTTCAAGTAGGTAGGTGCAATGGTATATAATTACTGTTATTACCATGGAAACGCCGTAAAGCAAAGGTACACTCTAAAAAATTACCGATAAATTTACCCTAAAAATGGAGGTAACTATGTTACCTGTACAGTTATGCTAGTTTATTTCGAATTCTTCAATTTTTGATTCATCCTAGAAAAACATTAAATTAAATATTTTTATTCTATTGGTTTAAATTTGTAATTTTAACATATACTTACCAATTATTATTTTTTAACTTCTACTATAAAATAAAATTCTTTCATTTCATCTTGGGTCATACGTGTAAATATTTGCCTTTAATACATCTGCACTACACTACAACGAAAAACAAAATATTAATGAGCAATGAACACATCGATAGGGGACGCCTCGCCGATTACGAAACCCCTAACAAGAAATCATAAAAGAATTGGTACACACCATTCCGACCATTCCCCAAAAGCCCAATTTGGACTGTTCATAATGGGTTCCTGAATTCTTTCACGAAACAAAGGTCACCACTCATCAACAAACAAGTGCAATCAGCGAAATAGTATCTCATCGGTTAAAAACATTAAGGGTAAAATTACACTATACTTGTTAAAGTTCATCTTATCTTTAATATAACACTAAAAATGAATCAAGTTATTGAGTAATAATACATTTCCAAGAAAAATTTTCTGAGTTTTGTAAATGTACATTATGGATAGTGATTTTAACCAGTTAAATGTAGTAGAATTACTTATATTTGTGCACTTTTATACAATTAAAGAACATTTTACCACAAATAGTAAAACAACTATTAATGTATTGGTAAAGTTAAATGTAGAGTAAAACTACCGCAAATAAGAGAGGAAAGTTAACTCTTTCCCAAGGTAAATTTCAACTCATTTTCTACAGTGTAGTTATTTTCTTAGCGGGCTTTAAAGAGTTTTCGAGCCCTAGAACTCTAATTTAGCAACTTACGCTCTAAAAACAGGCCGCTAAATAGGTCATAATCACCCGACCGGACATAACATAATAGTTATTTATGTATTAAGAGCATAATGAAGCTTTTACGGCCAGAGCCGTTATTTCTAGAAAAAGGGTGTAGGGCCATAAAAGCAAGTTATGCCCGCTATACATACACTATTTTATGCACAGATTAAGTTTTTATGTTAAATCTATTATTGTGTAAAATATACGAAGTACGTTACTATAGTTACTATTCCAAAATATTTAATTTCAGCTTATTCTCATTGGTGAGAAGTTTACAAATTATATTAAGAACCAATCAAGTTCTACAAAAAGCTTCTGACTTTTAATTGACGTTTCGTTATTACCCGTCTGACCATAAAGAGGCCCTTGGGCCATAAAAAGACGTTTATGTTTAGATGAGTCTTGCAATAATAGTCTAATTATAATGCATCTGTGCATAAAATGATTAAAATAGCATTCACTGCGAATATATCGTAAGACATACCTAACCTTACTTTTGTAATTGAGTGACAGCTAACGCTTAGAATTTGATTACAAAATTACAAAAGTAAGGTTAGTATACCACTTTTTAGCGAGCTTTCCAATAAAAGAGTCCAAATTATGAGCTTACCTCTTTGACTGATTACCTATCTATCTATTATTACCTACTATTATTACATATCTTCCACAAATTTAAAAATAAAATACAGCTGGACCTACAATTTGCACGACTACTCACACTTATCCAGCATGAGTCTCCCCTCATTGACTCATCTGCAGATTCTTGTGCTGGTTGAGAGGGAAAATATTTCGTAGACATTTCCACGATCACCTGAAAGTACCTGTATTCGATGAATGAGTGTGCGCGTCCGTTTTTAGGAATTTTAAAATTTTGACTTGAGATTCAGATATTTGATGAAAAATAGAAATGTCTGAAAAACTCTACTATTTCTTTAGGTCTTAAGGAACGCTGACAAAATGATTATATTAATTCAATGTAGAATTTTATTGGGAAAGTGGGTGGGTAAGTTAAAGGTGTGGGTAGGTAAGTCGGTGGGTGGCGGTAAGTCAGGGTGTTGGCCGGAAGAGAGTCGAAAGGAGGGTAGGTCAAGTGGGGGAGTAGGTAGGTAAGTCGGAGGGAGAAGTTCCAGAAGGGTTGCTTAAGTGTAATGGGTAAGTCGGGGGTGTTTATTAAATAATTCATCCATGAGTTGTTAGTTGTCTGACAATATTAAGCTTAGCATTTCTAACTGATTTAGTTTAGTTTCGTATCTGATCTAAACATGGAGTCTCTCTGTCTCATCGTCATGGGAAGAGGAGAAAAAATAAGTGACCAAGAAAAGAGAAGACGGCTATCTCGAACAAATTGATCATGGCGGGATGATTCATATCTCAGAGCTCTGTTTTGAGCAAACACGGTCAGTTTCTCCTCATTTTGTAGTGATGTTATTTATAAAAAATGATGCAATACAATACCCTTGTTGCACAATGTATTATTCACCTGACTGACGTCTCCTGTGTTATCGTTATGTTTGTTTACTACGCTAGTAGAACTGAGAACCGGCAGAGTTACTCGAACTGAACATGAAGTTCAGAAATGTTGTTAATCCGTGTTAGTACACCGACGAACAATCGAAACTATTGGTTGGTGTGGTGAACTTGGAACTAGAACCTAAGTATTATGTCTTATCGCTACATTACAAACTATGTAACCAAAACACACAAAATGTTCCTGCGTATTCATATAAAAATTTGGAGTCCCTCAGGGATTGGTGTTGGGTCCATTATTTTTTAAATTTACAGACGATGCGTACTGTCACATCGACATTTTATTATATGCAGACAACAATGTAACAACATTTGAAACAATCAATATTATGTTGCAGCTTTTCATTCAGAACTATCTGGAGAAAGATGTTGTGGTTTAGTAATAAGATAATTGTTTGGCCTTGAATAAATGCAAAAATGTGACAATAACTAGAAATAATAGATATATAAGACACAAAGCTGTTTAAAAATCTCTCATTCTTAAGCTTTTATTAATTCCCAATTACAGTATGTTTCCATAGTTAATATCTATAATAATTAATTGTGTAGTTAAATTGTACCCACAAATATTTACTAATGATGAGTTTAAGAATTTCTGAGAGTTACGTGTACTTGAAACTAAGAATCTTAAGAAAATCGAATTATAGAATTTAAGCTAAATAAATTAAGTGTGGATGTAGGAGAATCTCTGCTGTAGTATTTGTAAATAAACCTCTAAAGAACTACTGATTGTCTTCTAATCTTTGAAAGCTTTAGGAAGACACGTTTCTTATTCAGTGGTTGAGATTGCGGACCATTAGGAGCTTTGTTAGCTTTCCCAACCTTATTCCTGATTTACATTGACTTGAAAAGAGTGTTTTATAAGACTATGAGTTTTCCCTAAACTCTAATTTTGTCATAAAAATTTAATCTTTTAATTCGACAGCGTTCTTTCTAATTAGAACTCCTATCCCTTTATGGAGCAGGACCAGGTTTGGCAAAGACAGATCCGTTAGTGTTGGCCAAAAATGTACAATTTGTTTCTTTGTCGTAGTGCGTTGGTGCCAAATCTGCATACACTTTATTGTTTGACAATTTAAACAAATGGTATAACAAGGGCTTTCATACTGTAGTGTAGACATCGAGCTCTTTGATCATAAAAAAAAACTTATGAGCGGTAGTCTGTGGACAGAATATAAGTTTTCAACCTTTAACCAAAAAATCATGTAGAAAACAGCAGGTAGCGCAAATTATTGCCATCTGAGACCTAGGAAAAGCCAGATGTAGCCCCGCCTTACAGACCCTTAAGCTTGTTGCATACATTGTTTAACTAAGGTTAATCCTGGAAGGATTTGATGCTGCATAAAAGTTATATATAGAACACCAGTTTGGGCTTCTGAATAAATATGGACCGATAAATAAAATAAAAAGAGATTTTGAAGATAGAGCTAAAGCAGTATTTTTTGACAATTTGGCGTCCCGCAAGGAAATGTATTAGGGCCTATTTTGTATTTGATTTATACAACAGGAATATGCTTCGAATCATTATTATTGCAATGTCTAGCAATAATCATGATGCAAATCATATTCCTTACAATACACAAAAGAATATCCTATACTATAAATTTTATCTTATTCCTGTTGGACTAATTCCATTATTAATTCATCATAATAATCTCTTCGTGATACGAAGAATTGCATGTAGGAATAATAAAAATGTACTGTACCACTTTCAAAGTGGAATAATTGCCAACTTTATTTCCAATGCGTAGGTGAAGACAATAAGAATCGCACAGAGGCCAGAGCAGAGGCGTTTTGATAAGATTTAGAAAAATAGTAAACGTATCAATTAATTAAGTCAAGTATTCAATCTACTTACTAAATTTATTTACGTGTTTGTTTATGTTAAAAACCCAAATGCAAACCAGTCTTCTCATTTCTATAGATAACCAGAATATAAACAAACCTTCATCGATGTTTTCTTATTATAATTAACATATTTTCGTGGTCGACATAAAATAAAGAAATAATAAAACGAAATAACAACACTATTATACAAGCAAGTCATAAATATAATCGTGTTTTTAGAAAACCATTATTCCTTATCCTACTTAATTATTAATGTAAACATGACATAAATAATGCTTGCGTTTACGTTTTTGTTGAAAAAAAAATGGAAAAAATCGCATTAACATAACAGGAAAAATATAGCAACATGAGAAATATTATATAGAATGCGATTTATTTATTAAGATTTTGACATACTTTTAATTATTGTCAATTGCCATTATAAAGCTTTTTACGGTTTACTGCAGCGCATCTTTTATCTTTTTAGGTCAATGTGTATGTGTCTTATTTATTGAGAATACTATCTTTGATTGTATGTTAATGCTGAAGTAGGTATAATAGCTCTTCTTTAATGTTTTGGACTATTCATAGTAATAGCACCAGAAAACGTTTCTTTTCTCTTTTTATTCTATTGTTCTTTCACATGTAGTGTATTGTTTTTGTAGTATTTTTGGATATCTTATCTATACAAGCAGATTCATACAGATATTGAATAGACCGAAAAAAGGTTTTGCGGGAACTTTCCATTTATACTACGGAGTTTTTCACACGAGAGTTACGAGATAAGCACACTATTATCAACAAAGGATACTTCTTAGATAACACCAAAATCATTATCTAATACAAAAAGACTTCCAAAAAAGAATTCTGAAATTTCGATCTTTCGAAAAAGCAGAAAGAAATGTCTCGAGTATAAGGACTCCGTAATTTTTATGGCGCCTTGTTTGAAGCCTAGGAATTTACTTTTTGGGAATATTTCTCTTATCTATTTGTATTCAAAAGGTAACATAGAAAACCACTTCATATATAAAAAGAATTTAGAATTTCTAAACGTAAATGAGCCTTTGCCCGAAATGTTTACTTAGGTATCGGTTATGCTGTCTGATCTGGTTGTAAAGTCGTGGTAAGTGGTCAGTTCTCTAGGTCTGTGTTTAAAAAGCATCATTAAGTCACGAATTTATTGTTTGGTTTGAGTCAAAAACATAAAAAATAACATGAATCTTTCAAATTGCAAATTCGACATTTTACCATATCAATAAAAGTTGAACTAATTAAAAACAATTAAAGATATTTGTTGGGATACTAACATACTAACATTCAGTTCTTAATTACATTTTCATTTAATATTTACAAACAATTTACCTTCAAACTTTTATTTTTCATTTATTACATACATTGTTGAAAATAAAATTAACTTAACCCACATTGTCGTAAATATTGGTAGTCAATAAGAGAATACCTACTTAAAACAGACATTAAAAGAGATTTAAGAAGAAATCTGTAAACAATAAAAGCAGGGTTTAAAATCAGTTGGGTAAACTCTTTATTTCGACATACTCTTACTAACTGCAACTGCGACTGATTAAAGTTTATCTACAGTAGAAATATAATAAGACCTATGTTAGGCACAGGAATATATTGCTACGATATTGGGGACAAAAAAATAAAACAGACTGCGGTGGCGGTCACACAGTGATGCATACAAAATATAAACCACCTACCTTTGCTTTTAAAATATATGATTGCTCTGGCTAAATAAGATTTGTTGTGAAGCATCAAAAACTCTTCACAAAATTGAGACTCTTTATGCGCGTCGCTTCAATAGATCCCTAAATAATTGTATAGATTTAGGAACAATAGTAATAAACAAAAAATACAAAACAATTTTTCTAATTTTAAATTACAGAAATTTATTAATTAAGAACACTAATAAAAATTTAAAATAAAAGAAAACAAACTTTGGATACTATAAATTTTGAAATATCAATCCCAAAATAGTATAATGCTTTTTATCTGAGGAGTAACATTTCTGGCATCAACAGAATTCTTAATTACTACAATTAATTAAACTATATTTAAATACTTTACTTTTAAATAATCAAGTATTTGGCGCCAACATTTTGCCAACTGTATCGTTATAAATCCGCACTTCTCCGCTTCCTATCCTATTCCTATTTGACAAAATTAATCCTTATATACTAACAAACATTATGCACGTACTTTCAGATATCAGCAAAATGAAAATTCAAGCTAAATACATTATTTCTGTCTATGAGGCATACTCGCACATACTTGTATTTTATTCCACTAATATCATCTGCAAAAGCAACCCCAACATTCAAGATAGTTTCAATTCTGTGGTAAAGAATCTACTTCACAATCATGCATAAAAACAATTACACGGTAACTGCAAAATTTTTACATAGAAGAAAAATTAATGAAATCAAAAAACTCGTTAACTTGAAACATAATTCTTTTTTATAAAAAACTCAGGTAAGGTAGTAAATAGTTGTATATACCTCCATCACAACACACCTTGTCTAATTTAACTTAAATCTTGCTTAATTTAAATGCTTTATCAGCTCAACGTCTCATATCTTTTATGGCTTTTTGAAAGATAATTTTCTCAAAATAATAATAATGAAAGTGGGGTTAGACAACCCATCTAACGTCTCGTTTGAAGATTCCTATCAGTGGGTGCAGTTTTTATATTATATGCCAAACAAAATGACATTATGTAAACGCAACGTCACTACTAACGGCATAGACTTCGACACACAAATCAAAACTGCAAAATTTCAAACTGCAAGGTCTAATTTAAGTGTACTTGACTATTGTAAGAATCTCGGAAATAGTTCTAGAGTTAAATTATATAATTTGTTGAGTTAGCGAGGGGAGAGGGCAAAACGGTATTTTGGAACGTCTTATTTTTGTTCTATATCGTGGTTGCTTACAGACATATTTTCTTGAAACTAAGTAGATAGAAATAAAATTAAAAGGCATAGTCACCCTATTCCCACCAACGAAAGGCTCGAGATGAGAAAATGATTAAGAATTTCTTAAAACCAATGGCTTTCAACGACAGGGATTCGGTTTGCCACAACTTTGCTAGCGTCCCCAGACTTTTTCCCATAAATCGACTGGTCCGAAATGAAATTGGATAATTATAGCCATCAAAATCGATTTGTACTCCCGTTTCCGAAATATACTAATTGCTGTGGGCAAAGTTGCCTACCTACTAGGAGGAGACTACTCTAATTGCGATATTGGTGGTTCGTTTAAATAGAATGGAAGTTCATGAGAAATTCTATACAACAGATCACAATTGTTTCTGAGATAGGTAAACAAGCCGATTTACCTGTCTTTATCGATTGAGCGAATAATGGGAGTAATCAAAATATAACACTTAGCTTTGGAGTAAGCTTGTGACTATCGAGGGGCAAAACAGAAATGACTATGACTAATCTTGTTATGTTATCGAAATAAAATGCAAACTATTTAATTATTCAAAATAGATGTCATTTGCCTTCAAACATGCCTTGAGATTTTCTGCCCAGTCGTCTATTGCAGCACGCACCTCTTACATTGAAAAATTAGGCAAGGCAAGAGATATCTTCAGTGACTAATCTTACATTAGAGTAATAGTTCAATAATTCTTAAATTTTTAACTTGTGTTTCCTAGAAGGTGAGAGTTTTAGAAGAATCTTATTAATTTAAGATTGGATTTATGAGTTTAGCGCTAGCACTCTTCTTCACATGCTACACGGTACTTCGCTTCTCTTGAGGTGGATCTGCCCGTGGGACTCCAATAACGAAGGATTCAAGAGAGATTTGAAGTGTGTTCAAGAAACCAACCCCCAATTAACATGAAATTGGGTGCTTCGAAGCTGGGACTTGTTGGGTGGTTGTAATAATATCATAATACGTGATATGTGCTGTTGAATTTATAGAAACAAATATTGCCGTTTTACAACAGGAATTTTGCTTTCAGAAAAGTCATAGGTGATTTTCATAGGATTTTTCCATAGAGTATAAGTCTGGAAACAAAAATTTACCACATGGTTTTTGAGAAAAAGGGAACTAAAAATCCCGTTTTTGGCCATTTTTGGACTTTTTCATGTTACTTACGACTTGATTTAAATTAGAACTTGAACTTTAGATTAAGGCCATATAATACAAAGAAGCTAAAATCTTTATTAAGATTTTGTGTGAAACAGGTGGGCAACTATAGCCTGTGCATGTTGCCCACAATGCTTGTTCTCCACACGCATGTGAATAAGAAAATAGATATACGAAGTTTGACAATTACGCGGAATGATTTTTGTATTTTTGTAGTCTAAAGTGGTCACACCGGTGACCCCACAATGACGACATCCAAAAATACAAAAGTTCACGAGTTGCTGATAAAAATTTCGTGAAGATCGGTGTAATCTACTCAGAGTACGTACGTTTTGAATAAAGTGTTGTTAATGCCTTCGGTCGAAGAATGTCACACGAATTAGTGAAAGAACAAAGAACCGTGATGAAATTCTTAACGTTAAATCTGGGAAAAAAGGTAATGAAATTTTGCCGATGTTAATACACGTTTATAAAAAGCAAACCATGAAGAAGTCAGCTGTTTACGAATGGGTAATACGTTTTAAAGATGGCAGAGAAGTGAACGATGACGAAGGACGCAAGAAACGATGCTTGTTGTCTTTTTTACCATCAAGACATCATCCATAAAAAAATTGTGTCTCAGAAGATCACAGTGAATGCTGATCAAGATTTTGAAATCCTTAGACGGTTGCGCGAACGAATCCGACAAGTTCCGAGTGCTTTGTGGGCAAACAACTCTTGTTTCATCAAGATTTTTTTACCAAAAATCTAGTCAAGGTGCTCCTACGCCGAATGCATTCATGGCACTTGGCTCCATATGACTTGTTTCTTTTTCATCGCATTAAAAATACCTTGAAGGGACATCAATTTTAGTAATTAGAGACCTACAGAACAATTTGACTGACGTTTTAAAAGCGATTTCGAAATGGAGAACAAGCGGAAACATGAAATGGTGATGTGTATACAATTGGGGGGGGGGGGGGATAGTCTGAAGGGGACAGACTCGATGTAGAAGATGATTAAGTGTATTTTTGTAAATAAAGTTTTTTCGGGTAATGAATTGTCACACATTTGGGTTACTTATGAAAAAACCATCAGCACTACTCGTATGTACCGACCCAAAAGAGCACTCGCCAGCCGCCTCTGACAATCTGACACTATAAAAGGATGGTTGTCGACTTGTTTCACATGTAATTATGATATTTAGGTAACTACAAGAGAAATCTTCGTTTTGTCACGATTAATATTTTTAACAACGGATAATATTTTATAATGATTTTAATGAATATGTTAATAACTTTTTAATATAACAAGCTCGTCATTGACGCTTCCTAAAAAGAGCATTTCCTTAATTCCCAACACCTCAAAGAATGTTTTCTGTTCTCTTATTATATTATTATATAATATTTAATACATCCTCTTTTTTTAATACTAATCTGAATAAAAGTGAGATTAATTCCAATTTGAACAAATCCTGTATGTGAAAACAGAAGAGGATGTCTTATGTAATAATTTGAATAACATAAATTATACAACTATTCTAATTTGCTCTTCCTACATTCATAAATCTCCTTAGCTTATCACCGGCATCTGTTATTAAAAACAATTCGTGCGATGCCTCTTCATTTATTTTATTTTGAAAAGGGCGCGCTTTTTTAAATGATCCCATTATGAGGGAGACTTCTCCATTTGAACAATATTATATTTATAGTCTAAAAGCCAATTAAAATAGCTCACATTCTGACACGAGTGTGTTATAATCTTCAAGTAGTTTGAAGTTGGCTTTTATGAACGACTATAATGGAAGAACGTCATCATACACCCACCTACCAATCTTATTTATATCAGGCCACTTTTCAATTTAAATGCCTTTATATATATATATATATATATATATATATATATATATATATATATATATATATATATATATATATATATATATATATATATATATAACGCCGTGGCATTTGTTGTGTTACAGAAATTACGCAACGCGAATTTAATACGATTTTTACTTTATAATTGCACCTATCAGAGGACTGAATATGATCGATGGCATTTTGCAATATCATAATTTATTTATTGTTATTGGAGCTTTGCGTAGGGATTACTAATTGAGTGATTAAATTGTATATCCCGGCATTATTGTTGCCTTTATTAGAAATATTTATCTCGTATGGAAGTATTTTAATTGCAAAGCAGAATATACCTTAGCTGTGTACTATCTTACAACAAAATAGCATCACAGTTGCAGATAAAAAAGCTGAATTTATGACATAAATTGATTTGTAAAAATAGGAAATATGGGATAATCACATTATACATATTGAAAATGCATGCACTTATAGGTATTTAAAAAGCGTTTATAAAAATGGATGTGGTGGCTATTAGTGAAACGATGCGATAAGGAGGAGGAATATTGATCTTCTACACTACCTCCTCTACCTTCAAGATTTACTAGTAGACGTTGGTTGTGTGTAAAACGAACCCGAATTTAAGCTCGCAACCCTAACACATTTTTCATGAACGGATTTAAAGTCTAATATCAAATCCATATGTGGGTAGTGCGATAATGCCACTCAACTGTGTATGTCTCAACAGTACAATTAGAAACTCTCTGGAAAACTTTTATTAATAAAGCTGATACGGGAAACACGACCTTTACTTTTCCGTAAGACTGTACTTGCAGTATTTTAATAAGCATGGTAATTGTTTCAGCTAATAAAATCCAAAAGAATTTTAGTGTGCCATAAATACATGAGATTAGTTACGGTAATAAATGTAAATCACCCAATACTATATTATTTCGACATGTAATGGGTTGTACCATACTTAAAGTGATAAAAATAAATCATAACGGTTGTCGTGTTTGAAAATATTATTGCGTGATTTATAAAACTGATTCTGCCAATTGATATTCTTGTGCTAACAGTCAATTTAATTATTATTGGTTTTCGACATGGAATTTCGATTTATTGGAAATTAAGTAGATAATCCTAATCGGATATTATCTTCTATTACCATACAATTAACACGAGTAAAAGGCAAAGTCAAAAAATAGCACCTCATGTAAACCTCTGAATATTATCGGGGCAAAACTAGTTTACTGGGCAAGATTTTAATTCACCTCGCAATTCTTCCATCTGTCAATGTTCTGATATGTCGCCTATAATTCTCAACTTTAGTTTTTTCAACGTGTTGCACAGAATCTTATAGTAGCGTTACAATGCCAACATATAAAGATCGAATGGTACTAAAACGGATCAAAGTTTTAAATTCTCAATAAATATCGACGATTTTTAACTAATTAGAAACTCCAAAATGATCTTTTGCAACATTATTCTAGAAGATTAATCAATCAAATATCTTTCTACCGAATAAAGGATTTTAAAAAGTCCAACTATTTCAGAGTGCGTAAGTTGATTATTTTTAGTGATGATTCCTTGAAGCATTTTGTAAGTAAAGAAAAGTGTGGGCCCATCTATTCTTTTAATATACAGGGTTATGATAATGTAATGCACAAAATTCATAAAACGTACAACGATTATTATGAAACTTACGTTTTTTTCGTTTTTTATTCATTTTCTCGTTTTTTTTTCTTATGTGAGCCCTACTGCAACTATTGTTCCCTAGTGTAACAAAACAAGCTTTCTCCAATAATGTAATAAAAATCTTAGCTTCCCATTAAAAAAATATGTTAATGACGTCATAACTTTGACAAATTTGACGTGTTATTTTTGTAACTTATGTCAAAAGATGCGGAATAAAAAAAAACATTTGACGTGTTTTTGCATTTTGTTCCAAAGTGATCGTTGTACGTTTTATGAATTTTGTGCATTACATTATCATAACCCTGTATATTACACTTAAAGAGTGGTGTATTATATTTTATGGTGCATGTTGTGTAATTTAGGTGCTGCATGCATCACGCAGTTATATATAATCTTTCTGTCTCTACTTTTTTCTTATATTTTTAAAATAGTTTACATAATTTAAATTTCTAATTTAATTAATTATTAATTTATTGTTATACATTCTAATGAACATCTTATTGTGAGGTTAGAGAATTGTTTTAAAATAAATGCGTGTTTTTGGTAATTAATTAATTGCATTTAGTTTAATTCCGGCTGATTTAAACTAATGCACAGTTAGTATACCCGTTAAATACGTATAAATACATATTCAAAAAGTTTACTACCTAATTTTTTTTAAGTAACCGATAAGTTGTAATTATTTAATTGTGTTGTTATACTTGAGTAATCGGTAATAGTAGACAGAATTCGAAAGTAATTTGCAGGTTATGTTAGCTGTCATTAACTCGAGCAACATAAAATTTACTTTTATGTAATTGATATAATTATGTAAAATAAATGTTCAATCTGAATATGTTGCCATAGAGCACGAAAGTGATTAAATGGTTTCTTATTTATTTAATAAAAATTTTTAGTTCGATTTATTGTTATATAAAAATTTAATATTGTTATCGTTTTAAACGTATTGTTTATTAAAATATTTATAACTTTATAAATATTTATAATATTAATATTAAATACTAAGAAGAATCTTAATGAATTGCAATATTCAAAGGACTGGATTCAATTATAGTACGTTTTTAAACATCTTGCATCATTTTAGAAAAGAATAGACGACTTAATCTTTAATGTAAAATATCAAAACCTCTTATTTTATAAAGCCTAATAACAAGATAAAGAGATCTTATCGACAATTTTAAGTACTATGTCGGCATGGCTTTCATGATTCTTTTGACAAACGTATGTATGTCCTTAATTCTTTTTGTTCTTATTATTAAGATAGCTTTATTGAGATAAAAATGTGATCGAATTATGTTAAGGACAAACGTTTTATTATACTTTTTATAATTATGTTTCATCCACAAGATGTAATAATACCCGAAAATATGATGAGTACTAAGAATATATTTAGAAATTTTAGGAAAGTAATTAAAAAATGTAAAAATTATCTAAGAGTGTAAATTTAATAAATATTGTGTTCAAGAAATATGAAAAGTTAATATCCCACCAAAGACTAACATAAGTAATAAACAAGTCTGCAAAAGTTGATAAATCTACAGAAACATTACGATCAAGAAAACTTTCAAATCAAATTAAATCAATTTCAAATAAAAAGGAAGATTTTTATGGATATCGGTTAAAATATGGATATCGTCTTCAATAATTGGCAACTGATTAATTATTCCTTGGAAAAGACCCTTTATAATGAAATTGATAGCATACAATAATGTACGAATATCTACAAAATTTATATAAATCATGATAGATCTTATCGACATAAATTTTCTTCAATTATCAATTCACAATGAACTCTTTAGTCACTTTAGTGGTACCAGACATGTCCCATATTAACTAGTTGTCTTATTCAATAACTTTTTTTTATCTACCATTTTCATTTTTTAAGCTTTATTAGAATTATATCAAAGGTTATATTAAGGAACAGGAATTACTCATATCAAAATATAATTGTGTCTCCTTGCGTAATTGCTTACCTAAATTACCTAAGTTTCCAAAAACATCTTTTGTTATCAAATTATTATTTGATAATAATTTGATTGATAATAATAATGTGAGATAACAACATACCTAACAATTCAATAGGGTGATTAAAGTATGCGCAATGATTCCTGTTATCAATGAACAATTACGAATTTTTAGATTTGCTAGGGAATAGCAACATGGATGATAATTGGGTAAAGCTTGCTCTTAACGAACAACTACAAGTTGATCGATCCATATATTTATGGAAATTTTTATTTTTTACAACAAAGTACAACAAGCGAGGTGATTTTTCCGTTTCTATCTTAAATTCAGTGGCGCCCTAAGAACGGTTCTACTTCATTTAGGATTTTTATTCCGGTCCGTATAATTTGAGTGAGATGGATGTAGGAATAAATTAAACGCTACCCGAGATATAGTTAAAATTGTTAAAAGGTGGCTGTTTAAATTGTTAAAATGGTCCAAATTATTGTTAAAAGCTATGCAAGTAACCGTTACATAGTATAATGCATACAATAATTATTACCTATCATATGGTTTAGAGTTGTTCTAAGAACAAGAGAAAGTAATACATTTCAATATTACGTATGTAATCTCTTTTATACCATATTAGTAAGCAGATCTTTACAATTTTCATACACTTTCTTTCCATGTTTAAACGTTGTAATATAATCCATATATAAGAGTTATATTTCAATATAATAATTTTTGCTACAAGATATTTAATAATATTATAAATTGCTCGTGCTCCTAGTGTAATAATAAGTAATAACGATGCTGATTAACGCACAATTTAAATTATGTAATATAAATTTAAACTTTAATTACTAGTTAAATTCAAATCTTATATTATCTGATATGGATGCTATAGTTTTCCATTAAACTGTTATCAACATTTAATGAACTCTTCATATTAAAATTTTAATAGCTAAAAGCATCACGTTGTATATTTTAACTTCGTTATGAGCTTGAACATTAACGTTTTAAGTGCTGAATGCATTTGCAAAGCTAATAGGTACGTAAAAGGTATGTATGTTGTATGTAGTATTGGGTACTAGACGTCAACAAAATAATTATGATTTGCTCCTCCATCACTTAATTTAAAAACATAAAAATACTGTCTTAATACTGACGATGTAACGTGTACTGCTTATAGTACGTAAATAACGCTTCTCCAAGAAAGTGTTAGAGTTTGACGAGTGTCATAAAACGCATTTGAAATTATTATAAGTTTCTTGACACAGAAACTAAAATCCGGATGTCGGTAGCACTGCTGAGATCTCTTTTTAAATCCTGTTTTGTTAGGTTGTAAGTATATATATTTATTCCGACGTAAATAACGACCCGACCTTAAGGCTATAATGTTTGTAAGCAATTATAAATTACATGAACCATCAATTCTTTATTATTGTAATAAATTAGCAAATGGACTGAATAAATCCGTAATTAGCTGTCTTCGATAGTTTCTAAGCTACTAAAACTTTAAAATCAAAATTTTTCGGCAAATCTCTGCACAAGGGAATAAAGATTAAGAAAAAGTAAATATTTTTTCTAACATGATATTCTGATAAACAATAAGCGTCTTATAATAAACAAATTAAATTTATCTTATCAATCTATATTCGGATACATTTGCGAAACCTATACTGAGAAATTTCTCCGATACAAATTTGCTAAGAAATTACAGCAATGTTTGTCACTTTGTGTCCGCCAATCTTAGCAACAATAATCATAAGCATAAGAGCGCCACAGCTTTTGTTTACTAATGTAGTAAAGTCTTATTGAGGAATACTCTGAATACACACTCTACGATACTACTAGCGTACTTGCGTAATGCAACAAGAATTGCTGTAATTGCTTAGAAATTTGGATCGGAAAATTGTTTTTAGCAATGTTTTAGTAAATGTACATAGTATATAAATTGAAAAGAAAAATGTTCCAAATCGATAGAGAAATCATAAATAATTTAATGTGTTTATTTTAAAATGCTTATTGTTTATAAGAATATCATGTTATGTTTGATAACAAAATCTTTACTTCTTCTTAATCTTTATTCTCTTATGCAGAAATTTGCTGAGGAATTTTGAGTTTAATGTTGTTTTAGTAGCTTAGTAAAGTGAACTTTTCCTAAATCTCTGCAAACAAATGTTATTGTTAATAACTTAACTTGTTAATAACACCACCCCAAGTTTTGTATAGTTCTTAAATCGATTATTTGTGCACTGAATCTCTTCAGTATCTCTTTAAGAATCACAAACATCTCAAAGTAAATAAATTTTGTAATTGGCGATACTGTCGCAAATTGAATAGTTTTAAATAAAATAGATTTTGGTTACGTTTAATATTGTTATTTGTCGGTTTACGTCTATGATATGTATTTAATTTTGCGCGCAAAAAGGCGCAGTTTCTCTGTTTTCTTTGTACCAGGGTCAGAGGACTCTGCTAACCCCCACCTTGCACACGATCCTGACAGGTTAGAACAGCTGTAATGAAAAGCCCGATATGCCCTAAAATCTTGAACCGAAAGATTCTACAGGCCGAATTGTACTATTGTTTTGATGTTGAGTTTCGGTGTGGAGCGGAGAATAAAATCTATTACCTTTACTAGCCTTAGCTTTTACAGGGTGTATTTCAATAAATATTGCATTTTTAAAAACTTTTTTGGAAAACAGTCAAATGTGTTGCATACATAACTAAAGAGGGCAGTGAATTCACAATATTGTGAATTACTAATGGCTGTTTGAGGTTAACCAAACGACAACAAAATGATACATATTCAGGTGCAAGTCGACCTTTCTGGTGGATGCAGTGTTTCATTTTTTTATATCTGCAATGGTACATCGAATAGAGTACAGTGCTCCTTTGGTCTTAAGAAAAGTAATTCAAAATATCGTAGATATAAAAAATGTTTTTCTTGAAAACTATGGCTCATGCGCATCACTGTTTTCGAAATTTCGAAAAGTTTAATTATAAATAACTTACAGAACTTTTGTTTGACAGTAATCCTATTATCCTTATATTTTTTCAACCTTCAAACTTTAATCTACCTTGGCACTACAAAATAAGGGCTTCTGCTCACAATAAACAAAAAACTAGTTATCACAAATAACCAAAAGAATCGCAAACACACTATCCAAACTAAAGTTGCCGGGGAACATAACAGCTTCATTGAACTCTGAACTCCTTACAAAAACTAAATCTTGGGACGTCGCAAGAATATCCAATTTTTATAGTTGATTTTATAATTATCAACTTCGTTTTAAAGCTTTTACTGCTACCAAAACAATGTCAGGAACCATTATACAACTGATCTAAAAATGCAGTTGTATTAGGCATTCTTCTAACGGAATTATGAACGGTAACTCGCCATTACTAAAACGCGTGACTTTCATAGCAAACATCGAATAACCTTGGTAATTCCCTATAAAGACACTCTAACTTTAAGCAGTACTAAATGACCAAACACAAAACCACTGTACGACACGGAAACGATAACAATTTTCTTGACAACAAACCTAACTAATAAGATAATCCCGCAGGACTTATCTAACAAAAGAATTATCTAGCAAAACGCGAAACAAATTCATCGTTAGCGGCTAGACGGGTCGAAGTTCGCGAAAGCATGCAGACGCACCCCTTCGAGTTTAGCAGTCATTTCTTGACTTATCCACATGAAATATGTACATACCCTACTAAAATTTAATGTTTGTTTCAACCAACCACAATATTCTTGTCGCCAATAACTACCAATGATCAATTTAGAAGAATTACACTTTTATATTTTTTATAAATAAAAAAGCATCAAGAAAACCAACTTAAGAATCCAACCCCATTATAAATACTGTAAAAATGTCTCGCAAAACATGAATTATGTTTTTAAAAGCAATTTGTTTGCAGTATTTTAGACAAACCTAAGTTTATTAGAATGCAAAAGAATTCGCTTTTATTTTGTGCCTTTTTCGTAATATGAGAAACAGAAAATATTTTGCGTACGTCATTAAAATGGAAATATATTTTATAGAAAAGTACAAGTTTTAATACAACTGATAATCGTATTTTAATGTTTTGGGAGACGGAAATAATTTCGTTTTATACCGGTGTTGAAAATTAAAACGAAACGAAATAAATACCTCAGATAATACATCAGATTTGAGCTCGTTGCACCTTTTTTGGTTATAATTGTAATTGTACATTTTTTTTGTAAATTCATTGACTTGTTTTGGAAAAGCAATAATAGTAGATTACTTACCGAGGTGGGAAGTAGAACATTACGCGGAGAGCAATGCTGCTGCCCGAGGCGCGAAGCGCCAAGGGCAGCAATTGCTCGACGCGTAATGTCTTCCCGCCGAGGTATGTATACTATTTTATTCACAATCGTACATAATTATGTTCTTAAATTGATACCTTATACTTGATATATGTAGGACACAACACCAGCGTTTTTATTCAGGTGGCGATAAAATGACAATTGCTGCAACAATCGTCAAAGTAACGTGTTCGTGTCACTACTAAACCAAATTTAATTACATTGCTCCTAATTGCAATTTACACGATTTAAAATGCCTGATAGTGAAACTGATGTAAGTTGCACACCACCGGAATAGCGAGAAGTTGCTAAAACAGTGACTGACTGTTTGTTACCTGCTAAAAGTAAAGATAGATACGAAAACTTCTGCCATCTGTTGAGAATATTTAGAACGAGCAAAAGGTAAGTAATGGATATTACTAACCAAGAGAACTCATTACTAACCAAGAGAACTTATTATTGACTCTGATGTATAATAAACTACTTTCTAACTTTTTAAACGTCAGTAATGAACACATTATGTATCGATTGTGAATAAACATTATTAAATTAATAATAGCACAATGGAAGTATTTAATGGCAGGCTGTTCGGCATATGTCCTTAGTACTCCGAATTTAAGAAAGAACATAAAAGAAGATCGACGAGTATGGACCTAAGTTAGGTATTCCCTCGATTAAGCTTACTGAGCACATACAGTTGCTGCTATGCTAATTTTGCCGTGTAGTAAAGATAAAACTGAGAGCTCTCTCATGTGTTTCCAGATATAGAGTTTGACAAAGCTAGTCGTATAAAAACTGCATTGGGTTGTCTCAATAGCAATCTTGTTGATACAATAGCAAAGATTGCAGCTTGCGGTATACCCACACCCACCCTAATTTTTTGTCTTCTCTAAATTTTTGTGTAGCAACATGTTTGACGGCTATACTACCCAGCAATCACTAGATGGAGGTATATAAATCATTATGATTCACACTCGATGGTTAATATTTGTAATAAATGTTAAGACATAACTGATGCAGAGTGCGGAAGCGATCATGTCTTCCTGGCATATTTGTTTAGCTTAAAATTGAAAGAAACTCCAAATAAGCAATACTTCTCTGATAACACAAATTTTTCAACATTGCACTTAGAAATAGTAGAGTGCTCGGAGCCCCGAAACTTACAAAAAAACATATTTTGTGGGACTTGGAAAAATGTATAAATTACATCGAATTGTAGCTTTGGTTCTGTAGATTCTAAAACTGAAACTTGTCAAAAAACTCTATGGTGCAAAAGGGCACTATTTAAAAATTTCGAGTTAAGTACGTAGTTGGAAAATAGAAGATATAAGCTACCTCTGCAATAAAAAATTATGTATATTTTTGTACAGATTCTTATTGATTTTAAAGTCTTAATAAGAGCTTCCGTTTTGGAAATGCACGTAAATCCCATAAGCGAAAATTCAGAAGGTTTCACGTTTATGCAAATCTCTCGTTTCAAGCACTGCACAAATCTAATTATATTCGATTAGTTTTTGCTTTACACCGTGTTATCTCCGGAAAGGTGGCAGGTTAACAAAAAAATGTATTCTTGTGAAATTGTAACCACGTTTTTTGAAATTACGATGGTCCTTGATTTATAAATTTTAAATAAATATTAATCAAGATATGTAATAAAATGTAAGACATGATTCATTATGGTGTGCCACCGACCCGCGCCGGCCGTACAATCATAAGACGTGCGCATCTCTCGTCTTACCGCGCCTGCCTCGCATGTGGTACATATTTATTTGTCTCTTATCATTTACTAATAAATTTTCATTTTTGTTTTCTGCTTGCAATTATTCGTAACAAAAGTATATTGTATAACTAACAAAATAATTTGTCTACATAATTAGTGGTAAACTTACGTCCTAAGCAGGTAATACATCCGATGTCCTTGAAATGAATAAAATCTAAAATCAGAACCAACTATCACCAACATTTAAGTAGGGATTAAGTTAATACTAATGTTACAAGGGCCGGCGATAGACGAGTGGGGCGAGTCCACGGCTCGTATTCCACAGGTCGTGGGTTCGAATTCGACTTCTAAGAATTCTGCTGCCTAAACTATACTACTACGTTACAGTCTTTTTATGAATTTTTTAATGAACTAGCACGGGTACGTCGAAAGATTCTGATATGTATATTTTACAGTTGTGTGCCATTTTCAGAACAACTTATTTTCCTAATCTCCTCATGGATATATTGCAGAAAATATTCAATATAATTAATAATTCTGAGATATAATTGTTTTGTGTTTGTTCATTAATAACTTTGTTACCTTCATGTGTACAATATCTAAACAATCGGAAAGATAGAATTCTTGCATGCCTTCCTATTGATAGAATCACCCGGCTTTAACCTTTCTAAACGTCCCTGAACAAAGTTACAATAGGCGTAATATGCATTTTATTGTCTTAATTATTATGAAAAAACACTCACGGCATTATTCAAATGCTGTTCAGATTTGAATACTTACATAGGTAATTAAAATGCAATCAGTATATTGATTGTACGATTGTACTTGAAATAGAATGTCTTCTTTGAGATAAGTAAACTGCAATAATTATCTATTCTCTATTGTGTTTCTGACTATAATGAATGCACTTTTTTCCGTTTGTTTAAGTTTTTAAGAATTGAAAAATATTTAAATTAAAATGTTTGAAGTTTAAATTTTAAATTAAAAACATTAAATATTTAAAAGGTAGATGCTCTTTTATAAAATAATTTTTGTAATTTGTAATCAGATCATAAAACAGATACTAAACAATATTAATATAAATAATAAAAATGAAAGTTAATGAGATTTTTTTTCAACAAAAGTAAAATTTCTGAGATTATAATTTTATTTCGCTCATTACTTATAACAATAATACGAATTAATGATTGTAAAAATTCTAATAGCTTTACCCACTATTTAGTAAACAATAATGTGTAAAAAGAATGAAAGTATTAAATTTTAATTGTTCTTAATACTGCTATATGCAATATCCAGAATAATTGCATTTAATAGTAACAAATTAAACAAAGTTAAGGAAAGTTTAATTTTAATTATAGTTGCACGTTTTCTAACTTGTTCAATTGAAATTGTGGGATTATTAAATTTAAATCTAATAAATAGCGCTCAGGTAACAATATTATGTGGTATAGGACAATTAAATCATTTGGTACCAACCTCCAATTATGTAAGCGTATAAACACTCAATGCAACTGCGCGGGTTATCTTTAATCACTGACTTATTTAAAACGGTAAGCGTTTTCACGAATCAGTGCTTATTTCTGGAGTTCTTTCCGACGGGTTTTTTGCGGCAATGTAAACCTTTTCGTGTATATACTTTTAAATAATTGTCAAAGTAGCGCTTTCCTTCGTCCTTTTATTTTATTTTTATAAAAGAAATTGCGTGAGATTCTGGTAGCGTTTCGGCGGAACTACCGTCAGCCTAAGAGCGTTTACTATTGAAAAAACATATAAATACTTTTAGTGAAGAATTTTAGTATGCCACAATTACATCTAGGCCGCTAATAATATTAATTTGTGTGCACTCCGGTGCTTTATTTATTTTCTACTTCCAGTTTGTTGAATAGATAAGTATCTTTAAAACCATTTGCGTCTATGGTTCATCCGACTATAACTGTGGGACCATGTTGTTGCTATAACCCCACTGCTGTTATAGCAACCCATTTGTATGTTTATTAATTTCTAGATTTATAAAGAATATAGTAAATCACTACATTAACATCCCGGTATAATAAAAGCACTGAACTGCTTTTGAAGGCTCTCGAGAAGAACATACTCTGCAGAGAAAAAAAAGGGATTTGTTAGTATCCAATGATGACCGATAACAAGTTCCAGCTAGAAAAGACTCTGTGCAAACATTCTTGAAATTATGTTTTAATAATCATGTTAAGATCATTACAGGCATTAAAATATTATATTATAAAAATAAAATTAATTATAATTATAAGGCAGTGGCTGCAGATATTACCATTTGTCAACTACAATTAAAGGAAGGAAAAAGGATTAGATTCATTATCAAAACCAAGAAACAGCGCAACAAACTTTTGTGATACTTGCGGCAAGCCACTGTTGTAGCTTTGTTATCTGGAAATACCTACGCTAACTTAATCTACAAAATAAGCAGACTTTAACATAAATATCTATTAATCCTTGTTAACACTTAATAATATTGTTTCTTATAAAAACGTGCGTGCAATTATGTCAGTCCTTGAGCATGACAGAAGTTGGTCTTTATTGTAGCTCGTAAACTAAGCAGAATCTGTCGGGGTCACCAATTATAACAATAGTGTACCTTTTGGAGGTTGTCGTTATATTTATTTAGAATATTTGCAGATACAAGTTACAACAATAAAAGATCGAATTTTTACTTTTAGATCTGTTTATTATTTCTGTTTAACTGTTGTTATAGCAGCCCTTTTGTATGTTTATTACCTTCTAGATTTATAAAGAATGTAGTGAATTACAACACCACTATTCCTCGCTCTCTGTTAATAGTTAACGATTCTTTATAGTCACCCTCAGCTTCTCTTTCTTCTTGCTGATAACTTTAAATACTCCAGTTCTACTCTTTTTTTCTATTTTTTCTGGCCTTTTTGTATAACTTATTAACTTTGTGTTTGCCGGCTTGAGGCTTTCTTCAATTTTTTTTGTCTTAATTTGATATTTCTTTTTCTTATTGCTATTGCTTTTCCTGCTCCCATGTTGGTTACCTGTTTACAATTTTATCTTTATTCTTCCTTTTCCGTTCTCTGGGGACTGCTTCGTTGGGATTTCAGGAGTTATTTTACTGTTGAGAATCTGGAATTTCTCAAGATCCTTACACGAGATCTATATCTCGTTTCGTTTTAAAAAAGTTCTCTAAGGCGCCTATATTTGCTGGTCTCATGTATAATCTTGCTTATAGACAGTCGGCATCTAGAGAGTCTTTTTTCACTAGTTTGACAACGAACAAGTGAACATTTTAGATAATCATACTTTAACAGTTTCTAGAACTTGCTGGGAATTATGGCATAATTTCTGTCGTGGGTGGTAATTCTGTTATAGATAAATTGGTAATTGGCAGTGTTTTCGCGTTGGTTGACTTTTTTGACAAAAACTGATTCAGGCTAGTTGACATTTAAAAGACAAGGCTGGCACGCTTACTTATTTCAAGCGGAAGACTTGCGCAAAGGGATTCGTAAAGCTGTGGTTTCCTAGAATAGTCGGTCGGCGGAAACTGACACCGACCGACATCCGCGGAAATCAGACGGGAATAATTAACTGCAGGTGGTTTCTTAAAGTCTGCTCGTCACGTAAAATTTCGCTATGTTTGTCAGTTTTCGTCGTCGGTTCTGTTCGGTCGAAGGTAGATTCCAGCGCAAAAACGCCGAGCGATTCAGTTCAAGAATTAACTTGTTATTAATAATATGACGTATGGGCTTACTTTATATAAGTCAAAAATCATCGTTTAATGAAACCAATTAATGAATTTGGTAAAACAGTGTCCTGCTGTTTATAATTGCAAAAAATTAAAAATTTACAAAAATTTTGTTGTCAAAAATCTTTCTGTAGAAAACCACCTACGCCACGAAATCGCAGCGGTTCGGTTTCCACTCCGCTTTCGCTCTGCTTTATTTCGTTTCGCTTTCGCTTTATGTCGATGTCAGTTTACGCCGGCGGACTTTTCTAGGAAACCGCAGCTTAATTGACTTGAACTTTTAACAGGTATTCTTAGGTCGTCTATAAGGATTATGTCCTTGAAAATGGTAGTAATTACTATAGAAACCAGGGCATTTGAAATCTTCAATTTTGTATGTAATACAATCCGGTAGGCCACGAGGTAATTAGCAAGGTTTAGAAATTTTGCAAGAAGATGGGTAATAAGGTTTAAATGTGCCAGGAAATTGAAACTTATTTTATTACATCCATCCAGGGTTATTAAAAAAATGTTAAATTTGCGTCAAGTAAAAGTAATTCGGGAGTTAATATGTTAATAAGAGGGTAAAAGTTGGTTTGAATTGGTTTGAAATTCAAGGAGAACAAACGCCTTCTTAAGAAGGACATCGGTCCACCAGTTTTGACAGAAATCAGGGGACAAAAATAGGGCGAAAAGTACTATTTAAATTGTAATTATTCTTAACACAAGACTTAATAAAACACAAGAAAATATAGCCAATCAACCCTAATTGTGTTATTTTCACTTCTAGTATAATTGTTATATGTAATTTTTTGTTATTGTCAACTATCCTCCAGTGTAGTATAATTTAAATTACAGAAAGGTGAATATTGACCTTTTCATCCAATTAAATCAATTTTCGTTTGCTTAATTGACTTTGCATAATTATAAGTAATGGATTTTATTTTGAAATATTTTTGATTTTAACAAGCATTCGAGATTACAGATACATTTTAAGATATTTTGATAGACTGGGAGGTTTTTGAGTAATGTTGGGATGTGAATAGATTTTTGAGTTATATCTACATATCTTTTTTTCTTTTTTTATAAGAAGGGTGAAAACTTGCTTTTCTCATTTGAGAACGGCCCTTTCTCACAAACCGGAAAACGAGAAGCTGTCCATGACTCCATTTTGAATAAAACAGTTTTTTTAAGTTCCTAAGCGATGTACTGACGATGGGATAGGAATTTACATTTACTCTACCTGTTGATGGGTAATTATTCACGACAAAATCTACCATTGCAACTCTTACTTTCCATAGCCTCAATACTTCTCAAAGACGAGCTTCATCAATGCTTTTGAGAGTGGGTGACTGCCAACGCATTCTTGATGTTGAAGATAGTTAAGAGATTTACAATTAAAGTAAACCGTTAAATAATATTTTTCAAAAGCAATCTTTCCTTCCTGAAAAGAATTCATATGATATTGGAATATGTTGGAAGTATAGTTTTGACACCAGATATTTTAATCTAATGCAAATGAAGATTACGTATTTAATAATAAACTGAAAGAATTACATTGCTACATTTATGATGTTTATTACACTAAAGTTATAATTATTCTCATCCTTTACTTATTTTTGTTTATTTTTTGTCGTTGCACACGGCGGCGCGCGGCGTGTCTAAACGATTCTACGAAAGGAAACGCATATACTGTTTAGTATCTTTATAGGCAATGACACCCCTACAGAATTACAACCGTTATTACAAGGAAATGGGTCAAAGTCGGTTTCCTGTTATTAACCTGAAAAAACGTTTATATAAAAATGGTTCTGTTTTATATGAGTGGTTTCACAAAGAAGATGAATCATATTTTTGACAAGACTAACTTTTGAAAGCCGTCTAATTTCTGAGTTATTTCTCCGATTTTCAAGTTCAATGTTTGGATTACACGACAAAAAATGCAAGATGAGACTCGTGTAGAATTTCGTTTTTGATGCATGATGAATCCAGAAATCGAAAAACTTGTACAGATACTTTTATTTAAAATATCAAACTTGTTAGGATCAATAGAAAAACGGGAAGTTTAACAATTTCGATAACCTGTTTCATTAATATAAAATTCTTGTAAACACGGAGTGCCCTTGTTTGCATTTCTGCTGTAATTACTCTATAACTTTCATTCAGACGTCTGATGTTTTCTAGTTTCAAAAAAGCGAACATAGAAACTTACGGAGAAATACTTCATACCCAGACAGAATCTAGCTACATAATAACAGCAGAAACGTCAGACAATCACAAGACAAGGGATGGATACGATTGTTACAGATGATACTTTAGTAAAAATATCAAGTGAACAACATTAAATTTCTTCATATAAATAAGAGAGTGCGTGGACCGCGTACACTACATGTTGATAAACATGTAGGTATATCCATTTACTTAATTTGATGGCAATGAAAATTTAATTGTTTACATAAACATAACCTAATTTTAGACATATTTTAAATAAGATTAAGCTATGCGTAGTTCTAGTATTAATGTCAAACTATCTGGTAAAGATATTCGGTCGGTACATCAGCACTTTCTACATACAGCATTAAAAGCGCTTACAAAAATTAAAAGCAGTTATTTTTATAATATTTCACTAATTAACGACCGCCCACTACACGCTACTACCTATTGTTATTGTTGTTGTTGAAATGGAAAGTATGGGGCTACACGTTTGTATATTAATATCTTGTAGTATAATTTTTTGTTCTCAGTGAAGAATAGATGATTGCTTTGGTCAACATCCACAAATGCTGCTTTGTATTTCTAATCGTACTAAAAGGAAAGCTAATAACCTCAAATTATGACTTCTGCATTTCTTTACACATTTTCGTCTTTGATCCGAACGTGAACCTAATGAATAATAAATACACTTACAGATAACATATTGACGATAATTTTAAGTATTTATTGCCCATTAACAAAATCTTTTAGAACACAATTGAATTATGTCAAAATCATTAAGTCTAGATCGGCATAATGTGTGTTGTTGCAATTAGCTCCTGAAGAGAAATAACACAATGTAGAGTGCAGCTAGACTGCCCGACTTTTGTATAACTTGCAAGTACTAGAAATTTAACAAATCATTTGAGGTTGGTTACTACAATAAGATTACGTAATCCTTAGATTCTTCTTGATTTTTATGATAAACCTATTAAATTTTTCATATCTGCTTATTTAAACCAGAAATCTTGTTAAAATTTTATTTATTAGAAAATTGATCCTACTTACTATTTTTAAGAAATTATATTAAAAACTTTTTCTGAAAATTAATTAATTTTTTTGTTTCAGGTGAGTTTTTACACGGTCAAATGGTCAAATATGTGGACTGATTGGTAAGAGCAGTAGAATTCCTTGTTATCTGAAAATGTAAAATAAACTCGTAACTACTAAATTAGTATGAATGCCTTACTAGACTATTGAATTTTCTATATCAACTTAAGGTTTTCTTAAGATATTGTTTTTACTTTCATGTACTGCTTTAAATGACGAAGATTTTAACATAAAGACTAGCTATGAGTTGCAGTCGATGTTAACATAAATAAGAACCTGCTTGTAAAGTTAAGTTCAGATATCAATGTGCTATTAAACCAATTGGGTGGACGAAAAATTAACTATCGACAAGATTCTAAAGTGGTATGCACTAACGTTTCCGCACTCAAATATCTATGCAATCTAACGTCTCGATGCTCATTACTGCGCTCCCGTGCCTTTTGTCTATTCTGATACGTCATCAGATAATTCAGCGAATGCTGAATATCATTCAATTTGGAAAATTATTTTATCAACTTAAAAATTATGAAATGGTAGCATCATGTTTATAAGAACCGCAAAAGATTTTTTCGGGGGCCAAGGTGTACCTTTAATAATAACCATCAAGCAATAGCACTACGATACAACCTGCACATGGATACACAACCATATTACGTATATTCACCTCAAACCATAATAGAAAGTTATAAACTATACTGGGACCTGACTATACACACAGATAAAACGGACATGCACAACAGACCGGATATAACATTTCTCGGCAAAATAAATAATATCACCTACCTCATAGACATCGCAATACCATCTGACTCAAACCTAATAAAAAAAGTACTTGGAGAAGAAAGAAAAATACCAACTGGCAATAGAAGTAGAAAGAATATGGAAACAGAAACAAGTTCACATCGTTCCTTTTATTATCTCAATCACAGGCATTACTCCGCATTCATTTAATTGGCACCTTACTCAACTCGATTTGGAATTCAATATACACACCCGAGCACAAAAAGCAGTCATACTTCACACGTGTAACATTACAAGATCCTTCCTAAATCAAAAATAACTTCTTAACAGACTTGGTTCAAAACCCGTATGCTAAATCAAAAATTCTTGACAGAATTGGTTCAAAACCTGTCTACCAAGAAAATCAACCAGCTAAGACTGAGATTTAAATAAAATAATAATAATAATTGCTACAACCCATAACCTGGAAACCAGGCCCCAGAAACTATAAGCTTCTGCGGGAGGGAGGGGGTGATTATTATTATTACGTAGGCCCTACGTGCGGCTGCAGTCCACTTACCGATCAGTTTGCGATTAGCACCTTTCTTGAGTGATAAGCCTAGACATAAGTTCAAGTTATTTTTTGTTTTCGTTGAAGGAATACATTACTATAACCGTCTGTTCAAAGATGTAATAGCGTTAAAAGTGACTCATTATTCATGAAGCAACTACATTTATTTATATACATCAAAATATAAATGATATGAAAATAGATAAACACAGAAAAAAAAGAGCATAAAACTGTTTGATGGCAGAAAACTTCAAAAATAGCTCTTTAGAAATTATAATAAAACGTCAGTAATCAGAAATTACAAAATTTCTATAATGCATTTAAATACGCAAGAGATCTCTTTTTCTCGTAATACGATTACGTTCTATTATAAATTAGGAATACTAATCGAATCGTATTACTTCAAGATTAAACTATTTTTTTATAATTAGACTACTATTTACTATTCAAAACTAAAAAAATATATTTTGCAAAAACTAACTATAATTTAGACATGATTAGACAATTTGTTTCAGCCTACAAAGACCATAAGCAATGTATCTGGTATATTATAATTTAAAGATCATAGCGACATGGTGAAATAAATCAAATTCTTATGGACTAGACGTTATAGGTGAAATTTAATATATATTATGTAATTAGGAGATCAAGCGATACTTTAAATCCGAGAAGATGTATTATAACGTCGAGGCGCCAGCCGAGGCGTTATAACATCTTCGAGGATTTAAAGAAGCTTGATCTCCGTATTGCATAAGTTGTTTTATTTTATTTCGTATTTCAATCCTAATTTCTCCCTTTTAAAATTCATCCGAATTTATTGTATAATGAACCAAGTCTGTGTCATCATACGCGTAACCAAGGAGATAAAAAGCAGCATGTCACGTGTGGCTGTTATGCAACATCAAATGATTTTTACGTTGCCAACAACAACGGAGATCAAGTTATACTTTATTTTACTAATTGTAGTATATAAACAATTGTTTGAAATACAAAATGAAATAAAAATAGTTATTTACATTACAAGCTGCGAAAGTTTACTTTTAGGTGCAAGGTGTTTTCGATTGGCCGAGGCGAAGCGTAAGCGTAGCTGAGGTTAGTTAAAAACACCGAGCACCTGAAAGGGCTTTCGCAGCGTGTAATGTATTAGACTTTTCATTCTCCCCTTGACATTTATTAACCACCGTAAATAAATAAATAAAATGATGATTCAGTGATTATAATAAAATAATGTTTGTATATACAACAGCTACCTTATAATATTATATTTTAAAAAATTTACAGTTTTACTTCCTATCAAAATAACTAGATCACACATTTTTGAAATTTAGAGATGCAGATATTATTATTTACTTTCAATTATCTAATTAAGCAATATTTTATGCAAGGACAAAACGTATGAAATGGGAACCAAGGACGTGCAAGGTTTTATAATGAGATGCATATAAATAGGTAAAATAAATAAGTTAAATTAATTTGGGACTGTTAATCAACCATCAAAGTCATTTCAATTAATTTGGGACTGTTAATCAACCATCAAAGTCATTTCAAGTTTCAAAATAATCAACCAATTTTTGTCACTATTGGAGAGCAACTTGATTCGTCTACCCAAAAGACGGATAAACCTCTTCAACCAAAGAGAGTTTAAAAGGGCTTTCGACGGACACTGTCTTGAAACCGTTATTTCAATATCACTTACAAGAATGAGTTTTTCTAGAAAACTAGAAAAATAAGAAACTTGTTTTTTAAGAGCTGTCTCAGGTTTCAACACTGGTGCCAAGGGTATACGAGGTTATTTTAATTCTTAATCAGCGCCGCCCTTTGGATTTTGAGGCCCCGGGCACGAATATGGAGTACTACTATACTAAATACTATATATAATAATAAATATAATAATATATATAATAATAATTGCTACAACCCATAACCTGGAAACCAGACCCCAGAAGCTATGAAGCTTGTGCGGGAGGGAGGGGGCGATTATTATTATTACGATTATTAAAATATAAATATATTTTAGATAAAGGTCAATTTTTTATTTTGTGAATAATTAATGTATTACGTTGTTATATCTAGAATGAAAATTTATAGAGAAAGATGTATCACTCCAGCTGGTAATAGAATCCATGACCTTCCTCTATCTAAGCGGCATCTCTACCTCTGAGCTACCTGAGGCGACTATCAGGAGAGTGACAAATTTTCTTTATCACTTTGCAGTCTAAATATAACTTAATGTAAAACATTAATTCACAAAATAAAGAATTAACCTTTATCTAAGATTTATATGATTAATTTCCTTATAGGATGATTCAAAATAATCTAGATGCTTTGAATATTGATCTTGTCGTCGGCGAAATGTTGATTTTCATTAATAAAATCAAAAAACAATCTAGTTACTTGGCATGTTTGCTAAATATCTAATTCATATGGAAACTTTGTCACTCTACTGATAGTCGCCTTAGGTAGTTCAGAGGTAAAGATGTCGCCTAGATAACGCAAAGTACTGGATTCGATTCCCAGGATAAGTCCCGATTACAGGAAATACCTGTGGTAAGATAGCCAGTATACCAACATTATAATGTATAAGTTGGGATTTCAATCGCCAACAATAATGTATTTCTTAGCGTTTGGAAGAATTAAATGTAATTGTTGGTAGAAATTGCATGGCTGAGAAGAAAATAAATTAAATGTGTTGCATAACTACAATACTATAATTGCAACTTGAATTTATTCTGTTTAAAATTGAGGTAACTAGTGATTACTCGATCTGTTGCGTGTAGTGCGCCATCAGTATAAGTGGTGATGTAATTTGGATTAGTGATCATAGTTATGTCGATAGATTGTATTTCTGACACTAAAGTTATGTCACAGTTATCAGTTATTTAGTATTGAACTAAGCAATGTTTTATTAGTCACTCTACAATATTATAGTATTGAAGCAAGGTAAATCACCAGAAAGTAAGAAATGCTCTTGAAACTCTGGTATCTCAGAGTACTTTTAGGAGTACCTGTATACGAATTACTACCCTCGAGGCGGTTTGTAAAACTGTTTCTTCTTTGAGAAAATTTTACTGACAGTACCTTGCAGACAGATAAAAAAAATAGCTGCCACTTTTTATAAAGCAATGGAGAATAACGTTTTAATTTTTAATGGTAATATATTATAAAAATTCTAGTATGCCATTTGCATGGACGAATTGTTTGTATGAATAATAGTAAATATAAAAATGTCTATCGTATTAATGCACCTTACTTAAAATTCCGAGAATTACTTTACTACAATAATTTTATAGGTAGCACTTTTAATAGTAGGATAATATGAATTTTATAATCAAAAATATAATACAAAATATTTGTATTATTAAATATTCAAAGTGGGGAAGTTATTTACAAAATGAATTTTATATTTTAAGTTAAAATTACCGTAATGCAACGTGTCTATTAAATTTCTCAGCGAATTTTTTTTAAACATGATTTTGTGTTAATTCTTTATATTTTATTGAAATCAGTGGCGTAACTACCGCCCCCGCAGACCCTACGACGCGGGGGGGCGCAACCCTCAGAAGGGCGCCGGCTGCTTTCGTGAAACTTTAGTTCGTTGGGAATAGAAATTTTAAAACCAGCATTGGTGGTAAAAAACATTCTATGGACTATTATTAATTATTGTACATTTTATTTTAACAAAAGTTACCTACGTATAATTGTATACAGGGTGACTGATTTTTCATTGTCCAGGTTACATCTGCTGAAATATTAAAGGTAGAGGAAAGAGTTAAATGTGACACTTGTTTAGCATAACCTTATCTATAAAATAGCACAAATTAATTTTTTCTTATTTTCAGGGTTTTTTTAAAATTATATTCTTGCAGAATTAAGTTTTATAGTATTTTGTGTTTCAAGGCCAAAAAGTTACCATTTGCAGTCCGCAGTTGTTTGATGCCCGAGGGCAGCAGCCAACTAAGTCACCCGATGGATATTATCATCTAGTAACGCTCGTGGTGCATATAAAATTTTATTTTTCACGAGAATATGTATAAGTAGAAAATTAGTTTTAATTTATAATTGCTGGCGGTGCCAAGGGCGTTGTTTATGTATTTATAAAACTAAGGTCCGTTCGTCGAGACCTGTCGCAAGACCAAAATACACTTGAAGTTAGCACTAAACAAACTATAAGCGATGCTATTGGTCGACGCGCACGTGGTCGCATTAACGCTTAAATTACTTTACATAAATGCGGAAACACGTATAATGCAATCATTTTCCATTCCATATTGCGTTGCAACCGTAAAAGCGCGTTAAGCGCACACGGTACGCAAACGCGCATCATCCTAAATGAAGCTTCAAGGGTCAGCTAACTTCAAGTGTATTTTGGTCTTGCGACAGGTCTCGGCGAACAGACCTTAGGAATTTTTATGTTTGTCGGATGGTAACAACTTTTACTAAATTTACAAGAGTCAAACAGATAAATGACAATTTAAATTCAAATATTTTTTGTTGTTGTTACTAACATAAAAACAAAAAATATCCTAATAGCATTAATGTCATCTAAAAAATAAGTTAATTTTAGCTTAAGAAATTATTGTCAGCAGTTAAGTTGACACAAAAGAATTCGTGAATCACGCGCCCAGAAACTACGTGCAAATACTCATTATTTGTTGTGTTGTAACATACTCGTACGCAAACATATATGTAGTTTCTGACCTAATGATCCAAATTACTATTGAACGTAACGCCGACTCCGATTGTAAAGTAAACCATGAGCGGGCGTTACGAATTATATTATTATGTCCGCTTATTATGCCCTGGTTGCTATGTAGTTCGTATAACAGGTATAAACAACAAATAATATACAAGTGAGACAAAAAGCATTTGAAAATGCATCAGTGGACTGTGTAATTTAAAAGCAAAAACCCACTTGTGATATATCATTGTAAAGAGAAATTCATCGCGAACTTTATTCCGTAAAAGTTTACAGGACGTTCTATTTAAAAAAATAAAAGTTGGATATTTTTCCGGAAAATAAATTGGCCGTGAAAAACCTTTTTTGCGCTATTTTATACAGGGTGTCGCAAAAATAACGAACAATAACGCAGAGGATTAAAAAGCGTCCGAGGTAGAATCTAAAACTAAAGAAAAAAAAACTCTACCTTCAAAAAATTTTTTTTGTAAATTTGTTAAAAATTGTTTGCAATACTTTTTGCTAATACGGTCCTGTTATATTTTGCATCAATTTGATAATAAATAATAAGTCATCCAGCATTGGGATAGTCAAAACATTGTAAAGCGATATGTGTAGAGTTAAGCAAAAATTCGGAGAAGTCGATTTAAAAACACGTATATTGGTCAAGGTTACGTCTTTATAAACACCATGACATATCACCATAATAAGCGTTTTGTTATAAACTGCATAGTTGCAAAAAAGTCCCAAACGTTTGATGATAGTTCATCAAACTAATAATTTTTATTATCAAGAGTTTATTTGAAGGTGTTTTCCGTTTTAAATAAAATAGATTAATGGTAAAAATTGCTCTTATTTAATAAATTGCGACCCTTGTAGTTTTTTGAGTAAACCACAATCGGGCCGCAAATTCAACCTGGCGGCGCCCTAATTATGAAAATGTTCTTTTTAAAAGTTTAATTTATCTTCTGTTTATTTTCGAATGTTATTACAGAACGTAAAAATATATTTATGTTTTGTATCCTTTCTTTAAATTGCGTTTTGTTTATTTTACATAGATCAAATTTCACTATGTGTATTTTTGCGGAATGTTTAGTCCAAAATTTTATTTACAAGCACAGAATACGAAAGAAAGAATTGCTATAAATAAGGAAAGTCTGCGAAAGGGGATGTTTATAACAAAGAGAGTTTTTGATTATTGACTTACGTTCATTGAGAAATTTCGAGCCCAAGATCATTTTTGTAAAATTTTATTTCAGTTTTAATGAAAAGGTTTACTATTAGTTTTAAATATTAATGCTTCAGATTCTAGTAAAATGTATTAGCATCGCAGATTAGAAGAACTAGTAATGTAATTTTCTTATTAAAGCCCAATACTTTTTATGTTTTTTAAATTACGTTCAACGCCGCCACACATAAAGAATTCCCTTTAACTTATTGAAATATGATATCAGATGCTCTCTTTAAAAATGAGATGTTTTAAGCTGTTATTAGACCTTGATATTATTTTAAAATAAACAAACTGCATCATGAGCGAAACGGAACGTGTCTTATTTACGAGTTTCTTCAAGTTCAATTCATTCGGGTATTTTGCGGCATTGACAAAATTGTGCTGTATTGACAAATGCTGTAAAGTTCAACAAACTACAGTCCTCTGCATTATGCGACACCAGGAGATTGTGGAGCAGAACGTGCAGGACCGGACTCAAAACTTGAACCTTAAATAACTCTGAAAGTAAATATTTTAGAAAAAGAAGTTATGGGAAAAACTTTCTCTACACATCATCAACTATCTCGTATTTACGTATTGTCCGTTATTTTTGAGACATGCTGTAGATCAGGTTATGCTAAACAAGTCTTTCATTAACTTTTTATTCTACCTTTAATATCTCAGCAGATATAACCTGGATAATGAAAAATCAGCCACCCTGTTTATGAGGGGCGCAAACGTATTCTCGCAGGGGCGCGCAATCTTACGTAGTTACGCCACTGATTGAAATAGTAGTTTCTTATTTCTTAAATAAGTTCATACGTCTTTCAGAAAGTAAAACGTGATATTTTCATTTCTTTTAGGGATTATTCGCAATTTATAAGGTAATATTTGCGACGGTTCATATTTATTCCCGTACATATATCAACTGACTACGTACAATCATAAGAGCACGTGCACTGATTCTTCGGCTTGACTGTTGCCCTTATTTAAAATTCGAGCAGTTCCAGATTGCACCCACCGCCTTGTTATTTGACGACAATTTGTGCAGATAGGGGAATTTTTATTTTTAATTATTTACCTTGTATTGAACTAAACACACATAACCATAGTAGTTTTCTTCTTTTATGACCAAACCAACATATACAGAGGATATCAATAGTATAGCTATAAAAATGGAGTAAGTAGAGACTTTGTGAGTCAAATAAAAGGGGTTACAGCGCATTTGAAGAAAAATAATTGTTCTAGGAATATTAATTTCTTACTAACTGCTAAATGGTAAAAATCATAAAACAGTATGTGAACATTGCAATTAATAAAAAAACATGTACAATCAGAATAGACAATCGTGAGTAGAATATTTTAAGAGCTTTATATTCAACTAAAGTATGCACAGGGGAAAGGTGTACATATTTACTTAAAATCTTTTTCCTCTTATTTTAAAAAGTCACGTAACAACAAAATAACAAGGTTGAATCTTTCTATCTTCACAAAAAATGTCTTGTATAAATTAATCCGGCTTTTTTATAATAACCATAACAAAAATTAAAATAATCTTCAGTCTGAACATAAAAAAGAGACAACTTTCACTTATAATTTGGCCGTTTTTGTCTCGAGATACAAGCGTCCTTTTAAAGATTACAGAATTAATGACACCGTCAAATATTACCAAATCCATCGAAAATTATATATTTTATATACGGTTCACAAACGTATACCTACACACGTAACCAGTTTACCACTAACAAAATTGGTGTGATTTTTTTGTTTGAGAGAGGTATTTCAAAATAATCTTTTATTGGATAAATATTTTATGATTACGATTCCTTTTATGCTTTTAAAAGATACACTAGAATTCATGTTATGTAAACTGGCTGCTATGTATGACATGGTTATGTCAAGTACCAAACCTATACAAACAATCGTTCTAGGAAAAATTTAGCACAGAGATGTGAGTTGTGAGCTGCATTCCAAAAACTACCGTTGGTGATTTTATAATACACGAGTCAACGAGTGGGTAGCGGTTTATCTATCTTATAACTGAATTTCTTCTTTTTTTATTGGCATCCATAGAAATTGATATGACGAGATTAAGTTAAAAGTGGAAGAAGAAATTTATTTAGAACGCGATCGATTTCCCAAATTCCTATCGCTAGATGAAAATAATCTTTACTTAAGAAATCTATCACCGATTCAAAAGAATATAACACAAGATATTTTAATGTCGGTTTCAGAATTGTTATGTTTTTATTAGACGAATTCATTCTTGTATCATCCATTATAAATTACTACCGTGAAGTATTATTTATATGAATGACTAGACATTTTTGTAGATCAAATCCAATTAAATCTACAAATACTGTCATTATTAAGCAGCAGGTTGTGCAATTAATAATGTGATATAATAGTAAGGAATTGTTTCATTCAAAGAAGCAAGTAAGTGAAGACAAAGCAAGTGATACAGTAAAAAAAATCGCATGTATTTCCACATGAAGAAAGAAGAAGAAGTTCAAAAACACCACCCAAGACCCATACACTTCCTCACTCCCCTTACCTCCAAGACCCCTTGAAATATTCATCGAAAATCCCGTTCGTGTGACATATCATTCGACCCCACTGTTCCACAAGTCCAATAAAACAACTTTACGCTTTCCACCGCATACTTCCATCAATCCACGTCCTTAGTTCTTCCACCTGATGCCTCCACCACTCATAGCCCCTTCTCCAAGCTCCATTGTAAGATTCCCCGAATATCGCCACCGAAATCCGCCACGGTAAACCAATAGAACAACTCAAAACGCTTTTTTCCCAACCCCTTTAATCCTCTACGTCATTGCATATCAATTAAAAACCATCTTGTAAAGTATCATTCGAAGCGAAATCACAACGACAGTCCACAAAACACCTTAAAAAAGCGCTAAACTAATACGACGTATATCATTAGACTCCAAATCACCGCAAAAGCCCAATAAAACTTTAAGCATTCTGCTTCCCACTTCATACACTTCCCACCTAGTACTCAAGCAAAAATGTCCACCTGTGGTCATACACATGTAGCACATCAATCGCGTCTCCATCAGTAACAAGTCGAATGGTACCACTCTTGGACTATAACACCTTTCGTTATGAGGAAACCAGAAGAAGTGCATATTTTCTATTGAAAGCGCACTCTTGGCTGGTGCTATCAACTGCTCATGACGATTGTAAAAAACTGCGCCGTTGCGAAGACGACGCAGGTACCAGCGGCAAAATAAACATAATTCACTGTAACACAGCCTAATGTTCGAGCGTCCACTAGAGCAGCGAGGCGTTTTGTAGAAAATTTCTTCCTGAGCGGTTTAGTTCATTGTTTGTAAATGCTGATTTACAAATAAAATCAACAAAGTTTTAATTGATCAACACACACATCTCATAAATTTTGTGGGTTAACATCAACGTTTAAAACTTTGTTGATTTTATTTGTAAATCAGGCCCCACTAAGTGTGAAACGCTTGAAAAACAATCAAAGCCCCGCGATGGGCGACATTGAAACGCTCGTTATTTTCATCAACTAAAGTTACTTTATATTCTTACTCAAAATGTACAATTCAAACATAAAAAAATACGTCGCGCGATGGACGTCACTGAACCTCAATAAAATTCACAATAAAACCGATACTTACTGAACTAAATGCTCCGGCCGAGATCTGTCTGATTATGCAAATTTAAATACAGGTGTGGATGTTAACCCCAAAAGTTTCTAATTAGATAATGGAAATCAGGAACAAAATAAAAACATGTTGAGCGCCACCAAATTGATAACAAAATGTAGGAATCTCAATTTGGAAAGATTCCTCATTTAAAATTGACGTTAGATTAATCAAAAACATATCAATCGATACTACTGACTTTTAATAAAAAAATAGAACATCAACAATTTGTTGGGCCAAACCATATCATACGATAAATTAATTTGAAATCTGTATATTAAAACATAAAAAGAAAAAGTTGAAATAATAACAAAATTAAAAATACAAAGTTATCATTATCAAAAGGTTATCATATAAAAAGTAATTTAAATTTCGGGATCCCAAATAGACATTACAAAAAAACTTAGTTAAAAAATATAATACCTTACATTTTCAATAATCCAACAAAGTTCAAGATTTCTTACTCAAATAACTTCGCACACTAGAAGCACAATATTGACATTAACTTAATTTTCACAACCAAACTTCTGACCTGGAAAAACCCATGCAGGAACAATCTTTTGAATTCTGAACTATATTTATTTTAACGACAAACTTCAACATATAAAAAATACCGATAACTGATAATTCTTTTTTAGCACTTTCATTACTGGAACGATAATTATATTAACTTGAATACTGCTTGAGGATGGTTATTTTAATTTGTAAATCTAACTGAAATTACTGAATAAATCTCAATCCAATAGAAAAGTGGTCGGATATTCATTAGCCATAAAATATGTTTACGTTATTTTATTGTAGCAAAATCTCGAAGAATCTTGAGGGGATTCCCTTTTGAATCTATACACACAAAACTGAAGCCAATAACACACAGATGGTGTCTAGACGACCTATTCCAGAAAATTCCTTTTGGCGGTAAATTATTTACTAAAGAAATTGTAACTCGGCATATTTTAAAACTGCAGATTCAAGGTTTATTGCATTTTAACCATAAGGAAACTTTTATTAAAATTTGTACTATGTTCTAGCCCTTATTAGCTCTTACAAATTTTATTCTAGAAGGTTTCGTTTGACGGCATTTTATTTACAAGGAAATGTTTTAAAGCTATTAATTCGAACTTTCAACTATAAGGAGATTTTTGTTAACGCAAATATTAGATTTTAGCCCTTATAAGCTCGGAAATAAAAACAATTTTATTCTGGAACATTCCATTTCCCGGAAAATAAACTTTTAACACATGCAATAAGCGGTACTTTTAAAACGGAATCTGCAGATTTTTCTAGAAGCAAATTTTATCGATCTGGGAATGTTTCTTTTAGATGACCCTCGATATTTTAAAGGACTTATTTTATGCAGAATACCAACGTATTTTTAAATCAAGAGAAAATATACAATAATATGCAGGACTGCACTAAGGGTTTTTTATCAATTATGCAAATAAAATTGCATTTTTCGGAAGTTCAAGAAATGAACCGTTGCAAGTGTGATGCAATCATTTTTGTATTTTATTTAAAAAAAAAAGTAGTTTGTATCCACAAGACCTCGATTCACTATTATACACTACAAATTCATACTAGTATTAAATTTACGAGAAAAAGTTTTTTGATACTTCACTAATATTCGGGTAGGATTTAAGCGGGTATTATATTTGTTTTGATCGTTTACACGATTAACTTGCATATAAATATAGTATAATATAGTTCAACTATGAACTATACAGGGTGTAACTAAGATAAACTAAGTACAAACCTCGTAATGGGGGTCGCTTTCTGCTAGATTTCGGTAAAATCGCATTTCAAATTTTCAGTACACTCGCTGTACTCACATTACATATAAATATATTCGCATAGTATAAAAAAATGATTCAGAACTATTTACCGCAAAAAATAATAGTGTCGCGTACATCAAATTATTTAATCATGTAATAAATAAGGTATAAAAACAAAATAAGCTCATAAAGTGGCCAACTATTAATTAGCAGAATTAATTACCTATTAAAACAAAATATTTGTATATGTGTATAATACAATAATTAAATAGCCATTATTATGGGTGGTTATTTAATTGTTGTATTATACACATTTACACATATTTTGTCAAAAAAACGATATCTACTTTTTGTATAATTGCTGTGGTAATTAGTTCTATTATACAAAATAATTAGATATTATAGCCTCATAGTTATTTGTGCGGTTGGGGAAAGATTATATTTTATATTGTTTGCCTAGTAGTCGGCACCCCTACTGTGGTATTTCTCCTCCGCCCGTAAATCCTAGTGTACCTTTGTTTGTATCGTTACATTAGGAATGATGGAAAATATTTTTGTAGAGTTTAAGATACACACATTATGATTATATTGAATGATGAAGAAGTGAGTAGATTAGGTAAGGACGTATCGACCAGGAAAGTCCAGCATCAAGTTAACAATCAAAATGCAACAATATTTAAGCTTTTTCAATACTTCCAACGGCGGCTGGCGGCCGCTTGTCTACCTCGAGAGACTTTTTTAAGGACATACCAGTGCTGTCGGCTTCGCGACTTTGCTATTATTTTTCGTTTTTCTCCGCAATCACTGCATTCTTTTTTAAAATTAAAAAACCATCAAAAGTTAAGAGCCTATACCAAAAATTCTTAAATGAAAGAGTGTTTTGATAAAATGCTTATTTTTGAGATATAAAAGTGTAATTGAGGCTTTTACACTACTGATGCGATGTACACTAGAGGCTTGCACGAGCTCGGGCCTGACAGTTGAAACTTAAAAGTTACTCAACACAAAAGCTACTCAACACAAAAGCCCCACGATCAGGCGTCAATGAAACAGAAAGGTTTCTTTACTCGACATTATTCGGAATACACAAAAGATACGCCGCGCAATGGACGTCACTGAAAACTCTATAAGATTCAGATTACTCAATACTTACTATAAAGCTCATAAAAACGATACTTACGTTACTTTCTAATCCTCCGGCTGAGAACATCTTAAATACAAATTATAACTTGGGCGTAGGTCTGATTTCCAGAGCTTACTAATTATGAAGAGGAATATGGGTGTTATAGACATAATAAAACAAAAGTTGGGCGCCATTTGATTGCTAGTCACTAGTTGTAACTTCAGCATTTGCAACCAGAAAGAATTGCTGAATGTATTGATAGAATTCAATAACTAATCATTATTAGTTGAATTATTGCTAGGCAGGATTACTTATTTCATTTGCTTTTGCAAGTAAATGGTCTCACCTCATCACAGTATGGTTTGATTCAAATGTTAATTTATTTGTAAATAAAGTATTTGATTGTCTCGAAAGACAATACTAATGGTTTTGAAAGTAATAATTTTTAAAATAATATACCGTGATAAGAATTCTCATTAACGGAACTCACTGTACATAAATTTACAAGAAGTAATCATTATCATAAAAAAAGTACAAATAATTTTTGTATAAAACTTACTCTAATCAAACAAGTTATCCGTTAGTCCTTGATACATTGTTCAAATGTTGTTCCTTGGTCTTTCTAAGGGAAACACTCACATAATGATGCCCTGGTTTCAGTTAATCGCAAAATATTAAACACTTCACGTGATCATAGCTGTAAAACACATAGAACTTCGAATTGTGGTAGAGATGCTGCAACAACGAACTGAAGTTCTTAATGGTTATCACGAAAATTATTTCCATATTGATTCGGCACTAATCTACAATACTAAAACTCTTAAACTGCAATAATTCCAGTAATTTATTTTAATAATTACAAGATTTATTCTTTAACCAAATTTCGTTATTAAAAGGTTGTATCATTTCAACGTAATAATTTTTATAGAGCTAACACAAATTCTGCGAATCCACTATATTACTATTAAAACGAAAACCCCCAAAGGTAAGGGATTATTAGCGTTAAAATTCCAAATGCTGTAACCTATCTTCTTAAATTTGTAACTAATATCACTCTGAGTTAAACATAAGTTCGTTAACCAAAACGAAAAGCATTAAAATTCAATTCAAGATTGAATTTTCCTCACAACCTTTTAAAATCCGATAAACTGTTAATTTATTAACACCGAAAATTTAAACGGTAAACTGAATCTAGTAAGCTTCCTGTACTGTACGATACTAAACAAAACAGTATTAACACAAGTAATTAGTACTTTTCAAACTGTAGCTTTGTTCCATACATAAAACTTATAATTTTAGGAATGCCAACTATCATAAAAATTCCACCGGGGGCTTCTCCGAGGAGAAAGCCCCTGTACTCGACTATCTAAGTGAAGCTTCAATGCTAGACTGTATGAGGCTCTATTGGAGACTGCCTGGGGGATGAAGAACTTTTATATGCTTTGCAAATAAACTTAAGGGGGAAATTTTAAACTAGCCTATTGCGAAATAGCCTGACTTTTATAAGCCAATGAAAATTGAACACACCAAACCTTCTAGACTTTTCGATCCAACGTCACGGTAATTCCCGCATTTGTATATGCCTTGTAAAGAGTAAATCGATATTTTTGCACTTGGCCTTCAGACAATTTTGTTCTAGAAGGAATTTTTATTTGACTACACTTTAAAAAAATATATTCAATCCAACACTAAAATAGCACGTACGGGAAATAATAAATTTAACTAAATGTCATTTAATCCTTTTGTTAAAAGGGCGGCAACACTTTTGAATATTTATAAATTCATTTTTATCTGGAGACTTTCCTTCGAAACGACATTTGTAGTCATGCAAACACCTTAAAATAATTTTTGGCATATGCAAAGACGTCATTTGCTGTAATAAGAAGTCTACATTTTATTTTGGAAGGAATTTTATCTGTAATTTTATTCTAGAAGGAATGTCATTTGTATGAAAACATTTTAGGGTGCCCCTGATATTTAAGAAAACACAATTTGAATTAAACTGAAGTCTGCAGATTTTAACCCAACGAAAAATACATTGTAGAATGCAGGACCGTGCCGGGTTTTTTTTATTATTATTAATGCATACAAAATTACATTATTATAAATGGGGAATTTTAACATGTTACACAGTCGGACCTAAGCTCGTGGGTCGGGTTTGGGCCGGGTAAGTCAACCTAATTTCGGGCTTAGGTGGACTCGGATTGGGGTCGGATCTTCTGGAATTAATATTATTTCGGACATTCACGGGTTGTTGTTTAAAAGTAACTCTAAGTAAAGTAAAAATAATGCACTTAATATAAAAAATAAGTTAGTAATACATTTTCGGTAGGTTACTTTTTCTTATAAAAATAACAAATTCATTGTTTTTCTACTCCTATTTAATAATACATTAATTATAAATGCGTTTCTTAATAAGTAATAATATTTATTACTCACGGGCCGTGATTAATAACTTGTTACCCACGGGCTGTGATCAATCACAAAAACGTTATGCCTACAAGTTCATTTATTTAATCCAAACGCTTCGCTTTTATAGATGAGAGATAGAAAAGATATCTCTATACAATTTGTACAATAAGGATAAGACGCATAAGCACGTACGTTGATTGCAGAAACAAGCCCGTCCCGTGCCTGCTGTGATGCAGCGCGATATTCAAATGTTTTAGTTGTTTTGTTTTAAAGAGTTTTAACAACGCCACCTATGTAGGTAGTGTTGGTTTTAATAATTTGATGCTGATAGTTACAATTTTCGATTCTTACATTTACATTTACTAATAAATAAAAAGAATTAAAAAAATGGATTCTGATGAAAACGACATAAATTGTAGGCTGCCAGAAATTTTAGAAAAAGTGGCAAAAGAAACCTATTGTTGTGATAATGAGGGGTCAAAAGGAAAATGAATTATTGTTGTGAATAATAAACCCTCCAACACTTGATGAAAGATGAAAGGTTATAAATTGCAAAATAAATTTGTTATTGTTTAAATTCACAAACACAGAATCATGGTAAAACAGTCTGAAAATATACACAACTAAATATTACGTACCCTTATAAAAAAAGATTCTCCGGCTATAATTCCGAAACTGGAAAACAAGTTCCATAAATGCATGAGACGAAATCAGGCGGGTCGCTAATTAATTAGGAAGCAATTTAAATTATATCTGTAAAACGTTGTTAATGGACCAGACACAAATAAATACACAAATAAATTTCTTTTTAAACGTTTAAATAGATAATTTTATTTATTAGCACAGAAAAGAAATAAAAATTTTAATTTCCATGAAGAGAAAAGAAAACAACTATTAAAATTCAAAATTAAAATTAAAGAAAATCAAATGAAATCTCGGTGTCAAATAGATTTAACAAAATAAGAATTAAGAGACATTCTAATTCCCTTTTCCTTTTTAATTCTTATCTGATCAATCCAACAATCTTAAATTACTATTAATAAAATCACCCTAAATTGAAAGTTAGCAGATTTCTGTTATAGTTGGTACAATTACCTGTTTATTTGTTAATAAGATGTTCACATTCCATGTCATCCTTCAAATGGATTTTATTTGTGATTGTTGAAGATAATTATAATTATTAAAGCTGCAACATGTATCTTCCATGACGTGAGTACATAGAATAATTCGGTTATTTGTAACAAGATTCCATTACCTTTCTTTAATTCGTTCTACACAAAATAATTTCCAAACATTTCTCCAAATAATAATAACAGTCTGAACACCAAATTAAAAAACTACACTTTTGTTGATTTCACTTTAAGTTCACTTTTATTATTCATTTAAATTATGATTAATCAAATTATTAAAAAACCTATAAAAAATTTTAAAACAACATGACATTTGTCATAATCTCACTTTGTTGACATTTAAGTGACATAGGATTCACCAACATAACCTCGAAACTTTATCAAAATAACGTACAAACTGACACGACTTTTACTCTGTATGAAGATTCAAGAGAAAGTAACCAAATTTTCGTGCTGTTTTTTATAATAATTGGAAAACAATGGCGAATTGCTAATGATTTTCCTAGTTCGGAACTAGATTAGTCTGGTTTCTAACTAGAAACAAAACAACATCTTGCCCACCAAAAATCTTTCTAACCAAATTGTTGATAAATTAAATTAATTTTTAAATACATGTTATAAAATGAAAGAGGAGAATCTCTCCTTCATTTTGGTACCTAACACGGCTATTAAAATGCAAATTTAGAGTAAGGATTCATTTACAACCATCTTGAATTTTCTGACAAACATTACTTCACAAAAATTCAAATAAAAAACATTTTAACATTTTGCTACATCCTTTTCTTATCACAAAATTAATCCGAAGATCCTATCAAACAAAGATTACATAAATTTTGACACCAAAATTATGAATATAAACTAAATTTTAACATTCTAGCAGACCGTGCTGAAACGTTACAATTTTGGGATTTCAAATGCCTAAACCTTCTCTATACAAAGTTCCCCACTTTAACATTCTAGTGTCAAATGCACCCTAGAACTTTCCTCAACCATCTTGAATTTTCTTACAAACATTACTTCACAAAAATTCAAATAAAAACATTTTAACATCTTGCTACATCCTTTTCTTATTATAAAATTAATCCTAAGATCCTATCAAACAATTACATAAATTTTGACACCAAAATTATAAATATAAACTAAATTTTAACATTTTGGCAGAGCATGGTGAAACGTTACAATTTTGGGATTTCAAAGGCGTAAACCTTCTCTATAAAAAGTTACGCACTTTAACATTCTAGTGTCAAATGCACCCTAGAACTTGGTTAACAATATTGCAGTAAAATACTTTACTTAGAAATGTAAATAACATTGAAAAATATCCATTTACTATGGAAAATTATGAATCGTCAAAGAAATAGAACACTTTCTTGAAATTCAATCATAAAAACTGTAAGTAAAGTAATAAATACTTGTATATACCTTCTCGCCCTTGCTTTTAATAATTTTTAGGTGAAAACATGCCATAAAATGGCTTCAAAATATCTAAATGTCAAAATATCAACCAACCACATAGGATCGTCCATCATGAAATTGAGTTTGTGAAATTCAAGTGAAGAATCTGTTTAAAATTTATCCCTTATCACTTCACAGTGCTGTAGTGTGTATCTTCAACATATTTAATGCAATATTTTGTTTTTTAAAATAAAAAAAATTGCGAAGTCCTTTCGCCTGGAAGATAGGCAACACCTCGTGCATACATATTATGCGGGATGCCTATATCACAACAATATGTATATAAATTTACTGCCGGAAAAACTAAAAAAAAATGGAGTGATGTATAAGGCCTTTATGGATTTCCGAAGCCTAGATAATGTCAATTCATTCTCTGAGAATGTTCTGTTAGCTTATTTTGGAGAATTATCAGAGATATAGAAATCTACATCATTATGGGATTTTTATTCTATGTTGCGAAGCACACTATTCAAAACTATACAAATTTATTATAATCCACCTGACAATTAATTAATTTTTATTAATTTGATTTGTTTATTTCATGATTATGGAGTTTCACTAAATAAAACTCGAAACAATAAATAATTAATTGTGTTAACCACAAAGTTCAATTTCCTATTCGATATTCGTAAAAAGAGTATAGTATTCTACTCGCGTGTAATGGCTATTACTCATTCGGATGAATGAATGAAACAGCATCCTCATGAGTAATACCACCATTACACGCTCGTTGCATAATATACTATAAAAAAAGTTTTGGTTTGCTAACGCAGTTATTTATACTTGCAAAATAAACGTTGTGACTATTTCTTTATTACTCTTTTTATTATATAAAATAATCGGGCTTCAGACGAGTTCAGGTAGAATATTTCGGGCTTGGACCAGGTCGGGTTAAAGATTTATCGGGTCGGGTCAGGTAAAACCTCCAAACTTTGGCCCGGGCGGAGAAGCGACGAGTAACCTAGCTGATTACTAATACGCGATTTAATAACAAACTATAATAGGTGACAATAGTCAATGCCCTAACCTGTAGTGTTCATTTTCCGTCATTTGGTAATAATCGCTATTTTTAGTAAACGAATTTGCTTTGTCACTACAAAATAAAATAAAAGCAGTTTGATGTTACTCATCTTGTAATTACATCTCAACATATTCAAATGCATTAAGTGTAACCTTAAACAAAACTTTTAGGTCAAATCTTCCATTGACTGACTTTTTAACTTACTTATTTCAGTTTTATATTTCAAAACGAAAAATGGTTATTATTAAAAATAAATATATCAAATTAAATCTCACAAACGTAAAAAGTAGAGTAGCAAAAAAGCTAAAAAATGTTAAAGAGCTTCTGTTCATTACATATTTTATTACATGATACAAGCGCTGCTGGTTCAGCGAAGTGAATCGCCCCCTTCCTGTCGTTCACCTGGTCTGCTTTATTACCACGGTATATAGTGTACACGGGCATATCAACTTCCGTTATCGTTTAAAACTACTCATTTCCTTTTTACGGAAAGTGCATTTATTAGTTTTCGATTACGTTTATTTAGAAGTTTTTTTTAAATAGAAAAAATTAAATTGTATAAATTTTATGGTTCATGGAATCTATAGAAAATAGATAGGTTTATGAACGAATAACGAAGCAATGCCCTACAAAGTTGAAAAAATTATATGGATGAGGTAAAAAACCGATCCAAAACACTAAACACAGGTATAATTAACGAGGTTGAAATCTGGAGTACAATACGTTTGAATTTAAATGAAAGTTGGTGTAATATTTCTTAATCTTTACTGTTGGCAATAAGGAAAATGTAGAAGGAAGCTATAAATGTAAGAATCGGAAATAAAAGCACGTGAATGGAATATTCTGCATCAATTGAATACCAGTAGGTCACGTACCTAATATGGTTTTTAAATTCGATTTAAATGTTCAAAGAATGTTTGCTGTGATTGAATATCTTTGTACTTAAAACATAAAATAAATGTAATCAATAAAGAGAGCAGATTTTTTAATATTAAATTTAAGATACTCGTATTTGAAAGAAGAATTAACAATTCCACACCGAAATCTGATGGATGAAAACTGAATTTGTAATGAACCACCAGAAATGTTCCTCAGCTAAATGAGAAAATAATGCATGAAAATATTCAATTTTTGCTTGTACAGGGACCGCATAATTATACTCGACTTTTCTTCACCTTTGATATTTCCAATAAGTTTGTCGCAGACTACTTCTTTTTCATTTCATAAGTTATAACGTAACGGTAGTAAATGCTCAATAGGACTTTAAAATCTCTACTTACGTTATAAAACAGTTTGCTTTTCTGCTAGCATACCGTTGTGGTGGGATTTCAACGAATTCATACAAATACTGGGTTTCAACCACACATCATGTATATTCAACAATACAAAAAGATGTCAGTCATAAACAGTCAGTAAATCAAGAAATATCGATCACTAGTAGATAAGCACTAAGATCAGAAAAGCATGTATACCCTCAAATTTTGGCGCTAAAGCTAAAAACAAACCCCAAAATGGAGTAAAACCACTACTGACATATGGTGACAATAAATACATCAATAAATGGTTGAAAACCGCAAATGTTTTGTATTTGGAAATAGTTAGAACACCCCAAAATGGGTCAAAACCACCCCTTAGATCAAAATACAATAAATACATGCAAAAAATGATTCAAAACCGTAAATATTTTGTATTTGGAAATAGACCTCTGGTATATGCCCCCCCCCCTTGAGGGGGTAAAATCATACAAAATGGGGTATAACTATCCCTTACATCAGGATTACAATAAATAAACACAAACTTAAAAATAAATAGAGGCAAAGAAAATGCATGCAAATCAATATAGGCAAAGAAAATGTATGCAATTAAATGCATGCAAAAAATAAATTCAATAAAACCTCGTTAATCCTCTAGTTTCTCGATTTCAGATATCTCTTCCTTTTACTTTCAAACGCTCTGCGTACTGGCTGCCTCTTATGTACTTCATTAGTCTCCCTTTTCATAGACCAGGAGTAATCCGCCATCATATACTCATCCCATATTCCTTGATAACGTCGTTCCATTTCTTTCATGTCCTGGTGGAACCGTTCCCCTTGTTCTTCGCTGTGATCCCCTAAGTTATCAGGAAAGTAGTCAAGGCGAGAATGAAGAAAATATAACTTCACACTCATATTACAACATAATTTTTTATAATTCTCCAACAAACCTATAATGATTTCTTGGTAGTGTTCTGATTTGTGTCCGCCAAGGAAATTTCTTACCAAGTTCTTAAAACTCAACCAAGCTTCCTTTTCAAGCGCAGTCATTTTGGAGACGAGGATTGCATCAAAGATTCCTTTTTTCATCTTTACTTCGGAGAGCTGAGGATATCTTTCCTGTAAGTATAAAAAGCAGTTCTCTTTCTTATCTAAAGCTTTAAGAAACTGCATCCCAACTTTATATGCAGCGGACAAAGTAATATCTTTTTGGGATCCACCAAATTCGTGTCCTTGATATTATATTCCCTGGAGTAAATTCCGCTTTTCATAATGCTTTTCCCTAGCTCTGCTGTCCCACAGGCATAATAAACAAGGGTGATTTCGTAAACCCAGACTGTTGCCCTAAAAGGATACCAATCATTTTAATATCATTAGAAATCGACCATGCATGTCACTGGTAATCTAATTTCGTGAGGGAAAAGTCTATAATCTTGACAGAATGTGCTATAGGTATTGAAGCATATACGTTACCATTGTGCAATAATACTGCTTTCAAACTTGTTTTATTTGAATCCAGAAAGAGTCTCCATTCTTCTTTTTTATATACGTTGACTTTCATTGGTCCATTAACAAAACACTAACAAAAACCAAACTATTAAAAAATAACAATAACAACAAGCAGTAATAAGTAACAAAATAAATACATGTAGCAATGATAAAAATAATAGCATGCATCATGAATAAAGACCATATACCATATGCACCACAGTAACAAAAATAAAAATAATAAAAGGCAGTAGTAACTAATAAAACAAGTACATGCAGCAATGATAAAAGTAATATCATCCAACATGTCCGAAGACTTAAATACCATCGACAGCTGTAAGAGTGTAAGCAATGATACAAGTAATGGCATCCACCATTTGTAAAGACCAAATACCGCGGACACCTTTAACAACAATTAAAATAAAAAAAGGCAACAAGAAGGAACAAAATAAAAAAATCCCATGCTAAGCGCCATGTGCAAATGTAAGAATAACTGACAAACTGGACTCCGAGTGGAATGAAAATTGGAAGAAAATTAGATTCGAAAGTAGATGAGAGCCAATATTGCTGAAAAGTCAAAAATGAAAAGTATAGGGCCGAACAGTTTTATAGGCCATTTTTTATCCCGAAAATTAGAATGTTTGAGGAAAATTTTTGTTGGTATTACATTTGGTTTTCGTTCGTTGCGTCGGATTTGGTTTCGGTGTCGAAAAATATATCGGAATACTATAGTCACGTTCCCAGCTCAGAACTTTTTCTTGTGGGGCTGTGTTAATATTATATCGTTAATAATAATAATTATAGTATATGTATATACAGCGTGGTGCAAACTGAAGTCATCAACATTGGTATCTTACTTATTATACGAGATAGAAGAAAGGCTAAATTAGGAAAGTTTTGCAAAATTTCAAGCTAATTTCAGATAATGTATGCTATTACGATCATTTTTTCGTGCTACATCCTACTATCTTTTGTTTTTGAGTTACCTATGGCAACTTTTGTTTTTCTTATGGCGCTAACATGTTTAACAAAAGACAATAGAAACATCCTATTATCTTTTGTTTTTAAGTTGCCTATGGCAACTTTTGTTTTTCTTATGGCACTTAACATGTTTAACAATGTTTAACAAAAGACAATAGAATGTTTCTATTAGCATGAAAAGATTTCTCATAAACAAGTGTTTCAATAATGTGTACAAGTTAAAACTGTGCCAAATCAACGGTTTTTGCGCTAATATTCAGGAAAAAGAAATTTGCCAATTCTCATTTTTCTCAGATACTTGAAAACAAAAAAGATAGATAAATTGCAGACGATATCTAAAATCAGCTTGAAATTCTGCAAAACTTTCCTAATTCAACCTTTCTTCTATTTATAATTCTTCTATCTTCTTTCTATAAAAATATGTACACAACTGCCTAGTTGTGCCTATCAGACCTCAGCGTTTCACATATCATGGCGATTAGGAGAAGAAATCAAGAGTTTTAAAAGAATTTATAAGGCTCCAAGGAATAAAACACAACAGTTTTACCCATTCGGCCCCGGAATTACAACATCCTCCTCCAAGCAACTTCGAAACCCGAAGACACGCAAAAATCCTTCTCACCAAAAACTCCTCAATCTTCCAAAAATGAAAATCATAGTAAATCAACAGCCATGAGAAAATTTCGTCGTTTTACAAGTAACAAATTGTGCCAACTGATATCAGGGCGGTATTTGCGAAAAACGCCCGAAGAAATATGTACTCAAGTCACGATACAACAAAAATTAAAAATAAATAAAAAAGATAACAATCAAAATGATTATAGCAGAAGGAAACGATAAAGAATACAGAAATAACCAAATTGGTACTAAACTAAACGAAAATCTTGTGATAATAATCCAAAAGAAACAGAAAGGCTTCAAAGAAAAAATAAATGCGACGTCGCTGAATAATAGATTGAATAGTCAAGGGATACGAACAACATCAGATGACATAACCTCAAATTCAGTATTACGAATCATCAATAAATAATCCTAAAACATTAATACTGATGTTAAGTTTTAATATTTAACCTACATTATTTAAAACAGACAACGAAGAGAATTTAAGAATGTATTTAGTGAAAAGGGTATTGAATATGCATCCACGATGTGCAACTGGAGAATAACTTAAAATCTATTCTTAGTGAAAGCAGTATAAATAAACTAAGCAAAACCTGCAAGAAACCCTTGCGATAGTAAAAATTCCTTTACAAAGTTTTAAATTAGATTAGATTATGACAAACTAATATTCTGGCTTCAAACTAATAAGCCAAACTTTTCTTAGACACGATATTTTGTTAAAAATATAGCGTTTGAACTCATTTTAGTTAGTTTCCCCTACAAGTAAACCAATTCTTTGGGTTCTTATACGTCTTGTACCTTGTAGTTTTATTGTCAGATGATAGAGACTAGAAATAGGTAAGTGACTTATTAAACCTTAAAATCTGCGCCTTTTATTACAATAGTCAAAAGCACTCTTTAATCTTTAATATTTATGCATGATTACTACACACTTATATACATACATAGCATGGACTTATTAAACTAACGGACAAGGCATTCCCGTCGTGCCCCAGTGGTTTGGATCGTGCCAAAACTGTCATTTCGTTTGTGTGTCCGTGTGACGCGGTCGTGTTAATTCAGCAGTTGATATTAATAGGAATGGTTATTTGTGTTGAAAGGTCATGTAAGAACAAAAGTGCAGTGGTAAATTAAGTGAAAAATAACGTTACGTTTCACTGGTAAGTGTAAAATATGCTTTTTTATGTATTTTATTTAAGCAAGTGCAGAACATCTGACAAGCGATCATCTGATCATTTTTACATGACGTCACTAGTTTGCTTACGTTCAATGCTTCCCCCTGCTCGCCCCGAAAGCCACTCTTCTGTTACCGCCAAGGTTTGATATAGCTTGTCCGTTAGTTTAATAAGTCCATGATACATAGTCATTTCTTCCGTGACTCACACTTGAAGCATGACAAGCGGGAGTCCTCAAAAAGATACAGTTTCAATACGAATTTTTTCACAGCACAATTAATTGAGAAATCAACGCAAAACATGCATGTGGTTGAGTACAATTCACGATATAATATACGTATAAGGTACGTCCGTGTTACATGCTGCTTCTTACGGAAACCGAATCGAGAATTGAATCGATCGTAGATTGAACTCTAAGAGCCCTGTCATTTCTTTCTTAGAGTTCCTCATTACAATACATACCCTATTATTACAAGAATATGAAAACAAAAGCTTTATTAATATTTGTAGCAGCTAATTATATATTAATTTCTTCGCAAAATAGATCTTTACAAAAATCTTGATCATGTGTTAATTTTCCTATGAAAACTCTTCCGTGAAAACTGTTTCCAGACCGTTATTTTAGTTAACGTTTCGACTTCGCAGTCTTATGGATCTAAAACAGACAGCGCCGTCCTTCGGAATTTGAGGTCCCGGGCATAAATATCCAGTGGGGCCCCCAGTAAATACAAAAAATGTTGATTAAAATAAGATAACTCGTCGCAGGGCCCCACTAGCTCCAGGGGCTACGGGCATTCGCCCGGCTGATCGACCTTAGGAACGCTTCTGGAAACAGACATTCGATTTTGTGATATTAAATACTACTATCATGTTTTATCTTTGTAGAACGATAATAGCTAAGAACTAAATAACCACTTTTCTTCGATTCAACAAATCTTGGCAGAAAGTTATCCAGGAAAGTGTTGTACTCATGAAGGACAAGTCCGGGAAACATGTACTGTGATTTTGGCGAAATAGTCTTCGCAGGATGTGATTAAAATAAGTTAGAAACGACTATTAATTGGTACTCCTGGATGATGATGAAACCACATGTTATTGCGAGACGGTGGCCTTTTGAAGACAATCACGTCGTTAATTTAAATTAATTACGTTATTACCCTTTTGGGGACTTGTAAAAGCAAGTTTTATGTACCAAATGCTAGGATAGCAAATGGAAAAATATTCAACATACATTATCCAATTCAATATTCAACGTTTTAATAACGATCAAAATGTTTCATTTTGAACGTCGAAAAACATCGATATGCTTGGGGGGTCCGCAAAAGTTTTTTAAATGAAAAGGGGGTCCTTGGTTACCAAAGGTTGAGAACCACTGGTCTACTTCATTTAATTTTCATAAAATTGTGTTGCTACGTAAATTACATGTTATTTTTTGTTTCAGGTGAGTTTCAAGTTACCAAACGTTTATTATATTGGTTGATGAGCGTTAGTTTACGTTCTATGTTAATAATAGTTATCCAGAGTAGTTCCGGTATCTAAAAAGAAATATTAGTTCACAAATACACAAATAAATACGTAGGTATATAAATACATTAAAAGATAGACAAGTAGATCAGTAAACAAACATCAATAAATAATTAATAAAAACGTTTAATAATTACTCTGGCATGAATACATTATACAAGATGATCGTACTCTAGTTATTTCATTAGATATTCGATTAAATGTACCCGAATTACTTCCAATGTTAAATAAGCTCAGTAAACAAATAAGAAAATAAATATGAGCTGAGCAAATGGAGCGCCCAAAGCTTACAAACAAGATACAGATAGATAACTTAATTAATCGATTCCTTTAATAAACCACAGCAGCAATTAAACTAAGCATCTAGCAAATCACAATTGATTTTTCCTTAATAGTTAGTACGTAGGTGAAGTAAATTTAACATTGATTTTCAAAAATCTAAATCTGTTTAAAATTTGACACTTACCTTTAATACTTTAGTTTTAAAAGGTGAAAGGTAATGTAGCATACCACACAGATATATACTACTAAGCACGGATGGTCAGGAGCCCTAGGAGCATCGGCTAAAAGCAGTATCTCATTAGAATTGTTTCGACATCACTCTACTAGAAGTCAAGAGGCCGCAACAACAAACATAAGCAATGGATTACCTGAAGACAGGAAATAAGCATAAATAACCAATGCAAAAAGAAAAAGGGTCCTAAATAATAATTTTGCTTCGTTAATCTATAATTTTTAGAAGGATTTAATTGACTGAATTTGTATTTACAAAGATGTTAACGCCTATAAGAGTTAACTTGTAAATGTTCTAATGAAGTCTAGTTCCTAAAGTATCCTCGAAAAAACCTAGTGTCTGCCAAATTATTATACTTTATAAAAACCTTCGCGCGTGGTCTTGCAACTGACTCTGCGCTTATCATAGCCCACACCAAGTTATAACTTTTTATAACTTACCCAACAAATATTATTTCTAATAGAATTTCGAATGCACATTAAATGTACTCACCTTGTCGAGAATTTTCCTGGAAGACACGTGTTTTTTTCTCTATCTTAGAATGAAATCACTCTTCACTTTTAGTTAATATTTATTTAAGGTATAAATGTAAGAATTATTTTGAATGTTTTAATTAAAATGTACTTAGCTCACAGACTGTCAGGATGGTCAGGACGACTGTGTACACTACCGTTCATTTGAAATGGATCACTAAAAAATTGGCGGATTAATAACGTTGAAAGTATTGTTTATGTGTTCACCTAAGTTGTAATGTTGTGGTAAAGATTTTGTTTTGATTTTACCCTAAAATATTTAAGTAAAATTAAGTCAATTTACTCTGTCACCAAATTATTATAATGTTGCATTTTGCCTTATTTCGCTAACAATATTTGTTACTTATTAATTTCCAGGTGCTGCAATAATTTGTACCAGGTTACAACAATTAACTAAGTACAAAAAACACAAAAGCTTATAGAAAAGATGCCTTATCGGCATCTTGGAAGCGTCAGATCTCAATCGCGTTGTTGGAATGTTGAAAAGTGGTTTATCACAACGAAGAGTGGCTCACTATTTTAATGTGAGTCAAAGCGCAATTGGTAGAGCCTGACAAAGATACTTAGCAACAAATAACGCTGATTTTACAACATTACCACTTCAGTGATTACACAAATAATTATTTCCACGTTGCAAAATCGCCAGTTTCTGTAGTAACCCATTTTAAATGAACGCTAGTGGAATTGACTGCTCTTGGGGAAGCCATTCGCAGAACGCTTCTTTTGATACAGCTATTTCTGAGTGCGAAACGAACAATGTGCATTGTGCCGCAAACAGTGCAGGATTTACGTATAAGCTACACAACCTATAGCTTAGGGCCCCCACTTTCTTGGGGGTCCTCAAGCATACCCTCTAGGTATCCGAAAATCATATTTGGCACTGAAATATCTCAACCATATCTCAAATAGCTTAGGGCCTTATCAAGTCTAAATCCGGCCCTGGCCGCGAAACTTAAAATTTAATTTCCGTAAACCATACGGTAAACGTAAATCATACATTTTCATGAAATTAAATGAAAAACTAATTAAAGTTTACAAAAGAAAAAAAAGGAAAACTAACCCAGTTTTCGACAGCATTCTTGTTGGAAAGACGAGTGGAAAGAGTTGCTGTTGCGCGCGGGTTTTAAAAATTGGACAAAACACTTGTACGGTACTCGCTTTACAGTAGCGTTCTAATTTACTAGGCTTCTTAACTAGCGCGCGGACCTTGCCTCCCCTTTTTATAGCGTCCGATTGGGTTTGGATCCAGTGGCGTGCAAAGAGGTCCGAAAATAGAACGTGTTTTCAATCACCCTGCATAACCCAGTGGTGCGAGGATGGAAACAAAAACACTTTTGGACACTTCTCTAGGACGCCTTCTAGCTCACGAAATGTTTAAATCCCAGCTGACAGTCACCGATCTCCCCTCCAGTTTTCCTAACCTAAAACTTTTTTTTCTGAACGTACGATACCAGATATAATCCTTAAAGCAAGGTTTATTTTGGCTGATAACTAGAACGACCAAAGGTGGGGTAATGGTCTGAACGAGAGGGATGATAAAAGAGACTAGCTCGTACAGGTCACAGCTACGATATAAAGGTCGAGCGACTTCCAAACAGTGATCAAAATCGATCTGAAAACTTCTTTAAGCTTCAAGCCTCTCCAGGATTACCAAAAGCTGAAATATAAAGTAAACTCTCCAAATCAACAATAAAACAAGAACTAAAATATTTATCAAATGTATTCCCTTCCCAAAACACATCTATCAAAACAATTCAAGCTTATAAAGTACTTAAAAAATATATCCTACAATCAAAATGATGAACATGATACAAATAACCACATATAAAAAGGTAAATCACACGTCAAACATTCAATAAATATATAAATATCTGAATCCTATATAAAGAGAATATTAATGAGCATGCAAATATCTTTTGGTACTACCTAGTCTAAATGCAGAAGGATAAAAAATATAATATAATTAAATTTCAAATTAAGCTCCATTGATTGCCAAGCAGTGACCTAATCGATATTTAAAATTATTACAGCTCTTTAAACATGTCTTCGGGTATTCTGTGCATTCAGCAGTTATTCTAGATTTTAAATCATCAAAATTACGTGGTCCCCTTTGTATACGTTATTTTTTCAGTTACTCTACAGGAGAAAAATCTAGTGGTGACAAATCTGGCGATCAGGCAGGCCACTCCATAGGTTCAATTCTGACGATCCATCCGTTATGAAAAACATTATTCAAGTATGCCCTAAGCATAATTATGTGCTTGTTTGTTTGTTTGCTTGTTCGTAATTCGTACTAACCACCAAAATACTAAATTTAAAAACTATTCACTAGCATAAACTTGGTCAGGAACAATCCCTTTCGTGAAAAATTTTTTCACTTATAGTATACCAAGTGCATTGATTATTGCCGGAAATTTTTTGAGTGACATTTCTGTAACGTCTTAATTGCACGACACGAAGTGGAGTGCAATTACGTTGCAGAAATGCACGAAATCAAATTTCCAGGCAGGATCAATGCACGAGGCTATATTCGGTAAGAGAATCGCACGACGCACAGAAAAAAATGCATTATGATTATGATTAATTGGTTTTTATTTCTAAAATCAGTGTCCCAAAATATAAAAAAGGGCACCCATTATTTCAATAAATTATTGATTCAAGTTTTATGTACAGAGACTCCATGTTTTATGTAGCTATATATGTTACAAGTATAATTTCCAAAAAATTTCCAAAAAATTACTCCTTGGTAGCATATATATATAAATTTCCGGAAAATTATGTGATTGTCATGGATACAATTCAAATTTGAATTTTTCTATTGGTCCTTCGGCATCGCCGTGCGATTCTCGATAAAAGATATAAAACTTGAGCAAGTTCTGCTAAATATTATTCCCTCATAATAAACACTGTGTTATTCAAAAAGGTTACAAACAATGAAATTAAGATAGGTATAAATAGACCACAATTAGTGCAGTCACACTAAGGTTTTTGTGTGTTGCAATGCCGTTTGGTTTAAAAAGTATGGCCTATAAAAGAATGACCCCAACACGGTTTGGGAACTGAAATTGAAGACCTCTTTGCTGTAATTTTGTAAATCATAATTTGGTCACCGGAAGGTGTAGCAGGTAGCTACAACACATTTGGTTATTCGTTTACATATTTTAGTTATCTTTGAACGTACAGTTTTTAGGTGTGATTCCTGGTTACATCTTGTTAATGCATAATTTGGAATTTATCATTGATACCTTTGTTATTAAGTTTATGTTATGTTATGTATGTTACGCTTAAGAGTTGTGATTTTGTTATGATCTAGTTTGTGTGATGCCCCCGCCGCTCGCTATAACGTTTGTGTCAATTGTACAACATTGAGTACCAAGGTTCTTATAAAATTGATACACATGGACGAGGTAGAAGGGTAGAATAGAAGAACACCGGTGTTCTTGACTTGGAACCTGATATATAAGAACGCATTGAAGTACTAGGAGATTGGGTATGGTATTGCATTGTGGTCAGGAGAATACTTCACGAACAGGGTTTGTACTCATATTACCTGCACCTGGTACAAGCTCTTACAGACCGACGATGCGTCGCATAGACTAGAATTTTGTAGATGCCTGTTTCAATAAATTAATACCACTCCAAATTTTTTGGAAGTTATACTGACCTGCGACGAAGCTTCTCTTACGAGAGATGGTATGCATGATATGCACAATAGTTAAATGTGTGGAGCAATACTTCAGTACTAAATAATAGGTTTGCTGTGAATCTGTCTGCTGTTATTATTAGACATGGTAGACATCTAACTGGACGTTTTATTTTACCTCCGCCATTAAATGGTGTGGTAAGGTCAGTTATAAAAAGCATAAATCAAAAATTAAATTTCGAGTTTAAAGTTTTTATTTTGCGTAATAAGACGATCAAATGCCCCGATAATCATTCGAATTTTGAAGCAAAAGTAACTCTATTTATTTAATAATAATAATAATAATAATAATAATAATTGCTACAACCCATAATCTGGAAACCAGGCCCCAAAAGCTATAAGCTTGTGCGGGAGGGAGGGGGCGATTATTATTATTACATAGGCCCTACGTGCGGCTGCAGCCGACTTACAGGTGGAACAGCACAAATCCTACATTTGTGTCACAGCTAAGGAAAACTGCAGAAAACCTTAACCAGATCTGCCGGCACCGGGAGTCGATCTCGGGTCGCTTGGGTGAAAGTCCAGCACGCTAGACATTACACTACCAAGGCTATTTACCTTCTAAGAAAGTTGCTCTGAGAGCTGGGTCATAATACGATGACATTGAAATTTGCTTTTCTTATCATTTATTTCCCTGATTAAGTATTCAACTGCTGCTGGTAAGATTTATTCTTTAAATAATTGTTTAGAAATTCAAACATCTATTTTGTTAATAAAAATGACTATTAAGAAAAAACATAAACAAGATTTACCACAAAAGGCTAAATTGAGCAGTGTTATTTTAACAGAATTTTTAATTAAAATGATGAGGTATTTCTTATTTACATCAAAAGGAAATTTTTATTTCAACAATATTTGTAAAAACAACGTGTGCCACGTGCAACAGTTAATAGTAATTCGATCCTTAAAGGCAATTGTAAAATAAACATAAATTGTTTGTTTTGTTAAATTATTAAAACGGCGCATCATAAAACTTCTTTGTAGTTAGTTAAACTGTTATTAGTAGACGTGTATTTTAGGTGACTTCACCTGAAAAACCCTTGATTAGCTCATCTTTTATAAGCGCCTTATAGGTAATATAGTTTACAAATACGAAAGCTGTTATATAAAACTTCATGCAATTTACTGAATGGACCAAAATGAAAGTACAGAGAAGTGACTCTGATAAAAGTGTTTCTTATCTAAAACATTTAAAGTGCAAGGCGACTGAACTACAGTACAGACGAAATATTTACTAATTCACTTAAGCTAAAATTTCCCAATCGCTTATTCCTTCATAAATTTTGCTTTTACGACCAGAACAATATTTTCTCTACTTATCTCTTCTTTGGATCTTTGGAGAGTTTTATCATTGAAAATAGATGAAGTTCCAAATATTATCAGTGTCCTGGTCACAAAGTTTGTGGATAATAATAACTATTTTCTTATCCAGGAATAAAGAAAATGAAAATTTGTTACATAGAATTGTAATGTATAAACGTGGAAAACATTCTCTTCCAAATACTTCCTATTCGCATTTCCTATTAAAACCTTATATTATAGGCTTTAGATTTCATAACCATATTATAATATTTAAATTCTTGTTTAATTTGTTCTATTCGATTTCGTTTTTCCACATATGCAAACTAAATAACTTTTCACTTTTTTTTAAAGAAAAACATACGTAAATAATGTTCCAATCAAAGTCGATTTTTTCAATAACTACTATTATTTCCATTTTATGCAGTACTGCTTTTGAAAATTACATTACTTTCTATTTACGGCGAAAGGTTGGTGTGTAACAATTAACAGTTGGTATCCTAGTATATCAGTATGAATTGTAGCTGCCATTTTTCTGTGTACTACAAAATATAAACAAGCAACCATTTATTGCAGCTTGTAGGATTATTATTATTATTAGATGGAAACTACAGATTGTTAGAGAAAGTGTGAAAATCATTAAAGCGCGACACTGGAAGTGTTTTGTTATATTGCAAAATTGCTTTTTAACTATATTCATGCATATAAAATGCCAACCTCAATTTCATTAATTTAACACCAAACAATATAAAAGTTTAATGAATTGTAAATTGTTTTAAAGTTACATAAATATATACGAATGAGAAGTTTCTATTATTATTAAACAAAAGAGAAGGTTGTCCTTTGACTTTTTTTCCTTGATTGTCAAAATTTAATTTTCGGCTTATTAACTGCAATTATGTTAAAATTATAAGAAATTTTCGTCTTATATCATTCTAATAGTGTGAAGAAAAATCTAGGACGGCGATTTCACGGACAGGAATTTAACAATAGTTAAATTAAAAGAATGGGTAGTAGGAATAATAATAGTAATAACAATGAGATATGAGTTTGGATTTGGTATCCATTGTTTTCTGTACGTGTATATAATAACGGTATAGTGGTATACTATAATAAGGATGCAAGAAACGCACGACGTTGAACAATGTTCAACAGTTGCACAAGCTTACATATTTTCTACATGCACAATTTGCACATAGAATAAAATTAAAAATTTATAAGTACACCTATATATTCAAGCATGTAACTTTCCCACAATTTTTTTCAAATGGCTACTTTGATTTAATTTCATAAACTAAATAATAAGGTTAGCTATTTATATTATGTATATTAGTATACATAAGTATACATAACTACTAACTACATACATGCGGTAAGTGTAAAATAATTTGTAATTAATGATTTGCTCTAGATAGCAATGCCTGCTGGTTGATGTGTGTAGTCAATTTTATTTATTAACTGTGTTAATACCTGACAGAGAAATATGGAAATTAACATATTAATTAATAAGAAATAGAGAATCCCAATCATGTAGTTTTCTAGAAAACTCTTCCGCTACTCTTGTTCACACTTTTTCATTTATAGTAGTTCTTATATTAATATATCATTGAACCATTAACAAATAAAGCAGGTAAATAATCTGTGTCATATTAATATTCCTTAATGTAGTGCTAGTTTCTTCACAAGTTTTTGCATCTGTAAGTGTTTTAACTTAATAATATTCCCATGCTAGTTAATCACAAATTGTAACAAATTCACAATTTATCATCAGGAGGACGATTCTATGAGTTATATACGAGGTAAGCGCCATAAATTTCCGGCCTGGCAGGCTTTTACAGATGCCAACATGTTCAAACTCAGTTGCGTCATAGTTGAACATGTAAGAGGCCTACACTATATATATATTATGGCTAGAAGCGTAATAGATTTTAGTAGCCACTCAAGCTTCGTGACGAGTGCATGAAAATGTCGCAGATAACGAAAATTGAGTACCTCGCGGTCATTAAATTCTTAACAAAGGAAGGCCACACGCCTAATCAAATCAAACAACGTTTAGACGGCGTTTATGGTGATTTATCTCCTTCATATTCCACTGAAAAAAAGTGGTCAAAATGTTTCCGTTAGGGACAAGAATCTCTTGAAGATGATGAGCGCACCGGTCGACCAATTGAAGCGGTTACTCCTCGAAAAGTTGCAATCATTGAAGAAATGGTAGAAGATCGCTGTTTGAAAGTCAAGGAGTTAGCAGTGATGTCTGACATTTCGGAAACAAGTGTTCACCGAATTCTTCATGACCATTTGGGTATGAATAAAATTAGTGCAAGATGGGTACCGCCTCTTTTTTCTGCTGTTCAACGTCAACGTCGCGTCGAATGTCCGCGCTCGTTTTTAAACTTGTGTGGAAACGACCGAAAGTCAATTTTGGAGTCCATTGTCACTGGAGGTGAAACAATGGTTTTGTATTACGATCCTCTATCCAAAAGGGAATCGATGGAATGGCGGCGACTCGATGAACCTCGTCCAAAAAAGGCGAAAGTCGTTCAATCGACAAAGAAAGTTATGACAACAATATTCTGGGATTGTGACGGCATTTTTTACTGATTGTTTTTAAAGAACAATGCAACTGTTAACAGTACATATTATGCGTCTTTATTGCATAAATTGAGAAACAATATTCGTGAAAAACGTCGAGGAAAATTGACAAAAAGTGTTCGATTATTTATTAGATGACAATTCACCCGTTCATACTGCCGCAATTTCACAAGCTGCCATTCGCGAATGCGGGTTTGAAGCATTGGATCATCCACCGTACAGTCCGGATATGGCTCCTAATGACTATTATTTATGTTCCAATTTAAAGAAAGACCTTAGGGAACGTCGTTTTAAGGACGAGAACGAGTTGCAAGCAGCTGTAATTGAACATTTTGAAGGAAAAACGTCAAGAAATTATTATATTTTATCAAGTTCCAAAATCCTAATTATATGGAATTGAACACAAGCACATGAAATGCAATAAATTTAAATTTTATACACATACATATGTATAAGATCTACTTATAGTAAATGTAATCATGTTGATTGTCAAGTCACTTTTCATTTAAATTCTTCTATTACCCAAATTTACGAGGATGTTAATGATTTTCATAAATATTCATATACATTTTTCTATAATTATTACATTTTATTTAAACTCTATCAAAGTCTAACAGAGGCAGAACGTAATTAATTAATTTCAGAGTAGTGATTAGCAGCAAATGACATGCTTTAGTCGCAAAAGGCACCATAAATAATACAGGATTTCTAAGTTGCCATCCATGCGCTTTAATGCTATTAAATAATTTAATATTATAATCTAAACGTTAATAACGCACATTGCCTTTATTCAGATAAAGTCGTAATTTTATAAAAACTTAAGAACCCGTCTTATAATCAGATCTTAAATATTATAATCAGGGTACGTTCCTTATATTTAAAATAGAGATACCTTAAGAATCGATTTTGTAATTTTTCAATAAGTACAATGTTTGTTAGTGCACAAAAATTTTGAAGAAAGATTGAAAATGCTTTGAAAGTTAAAAACGAAAACATAATTATAATAACTATAAGGTCGGGCATTTTACCGGCGACCAAATCTAAAAAGCTCATGCTTACATCATTTTTCATAGGTGTCAACGTAAAAATTCTTGTAAGGTCAGAGTTAGTCATATTATATTGTGTATATTACATTATATTACATTATATTACATTATATTACATTATATTACATTATATTACATTATATTACATTACATTGCATTACATTACATTGCATTACATTACATTACATTACACTACATTACATTATATTATAGTATATTACATTACATTATTTGTTATACAGGGTTAATTAAAAGTATGGAGACGGCGATTTATTGTCGTTAATATTCATTTTAGGAAATAATGTTCAATACAAAAGATTTTTAGAAAATCTTTATCTACATTTGAGAATGTTTGAAAATTTTTTTTCTTCAATTGTTTTTAAGTTACGCCTTTCTAAAAAATTTTTGAATGAATAACGACAATAAATCGCCGTCTCCATACTTTTAACTAACCCTGTATAATTATTAATTGAGCGGCCTTAATTATTAATTTTCAACCCTCAGATGAAGTTAGGTTGCTGTTAGATTGTATTACTTACATTACATTACATTATATTATAGTATATTATTTATGTTATACATCCTGTTCGTTCTCAAACTCGAACATATATGCATTTAACATTGTACTGGACGTTTTTGGTGATATCTGCTTGCCAAATTCAACTACAATAAAGATAATGGTATCAATAGAAAGAGAAAATTATTGCGTATCAAGTGATACTAATAATAATATTAAGAGCGCGATACTTATTTTAAAATACTAATTTAAAGGTTGACTTTAAGTATGACAAGCCATGCTTTTCAAATTATTTCATTTTAGCGTATGCCTGAATTGAATAACAACTATTTAATCTGTTCAAAACTGCAATATGTATTAATTTGGTAAAATTACAGCAAAATACAATAAAAGTAAAATCCACAATGTTAATTACCTATTTTATTGTTTGTAGCCTAACTTTGTGGAACTCCATAATCATGAAATAAATAAAGATTAATAAAAATTTTCACAGTACTATTTATTAAATTATAACCTGACAATATTGTCTCGGCAGCTAAGCTGTCTATCAAAGCCAATATAAATATAAACAAACAAGTCGCTAAGGTAAATACAAAAAATAGGTAACTACATATAAAGATAAAAATAATCAGAATTTAATATCTAACACTACCAGTAACGGAGAATTACTGAGCTCAAGTTGTTCATTCATTAAAGGTACCCTGAGTTTGTGTTTGTCTATGTCAAAAGCTTCTAAAATGTCTAATTTGCGATTGTTATTACAAAAATTTAGGAATTTAACATTATTTTGAGGAGCCAGTGTGTGATTTTGAAACTGTAATATAGTATAGTTTTGACTGTAGTAATATTTAATTTATTCTTTTGCTTGAAATACATTTTGTTAAATTTGATGTATTATAACAGCAAGATCTGATCTTATATACATTTTTTACATGTTAATCTTTATCTGTTCTGGGTGATTTCAGAGACACGGTATATAACAAGCTGAATTGGTTCTTAGAAAATAACATTCTCTTTACAAATACACAAGCTGGTTTTAAAATTAGGAAATCTACGTTGTACAACCAAGTTCTTTACCCATTTCTTATTGGCGACGATAGCGCATCTAAAGTCTTGAGGGAGCTCACATGTCAGAATACAACAGGGGCAAATTTTATTTAATCTGATGTGCTACCCATATTGGTGAGAAACCTTATAATTGTTATTCAAAATATATGTGAAAATTCAATACATATATCGCGCACTTGCGAACAACTTTTTAATAAAAAAAAATTCTACTGCCTAACTAGTATCCTAAATATAGTTATGTTAAATTCAATAAATATTTTTTTTTGTAAATTTTAGCACATTGGAAATCGGTGTTAATTTTGCAACGTGACGTTAGTTTATCATTACTGAAGCAAAAGCAACCTAGATATTTATATTTATTATCTTTCAACATTTTGACGCATTTAATGACGCGAATATTTATAATGTTTTTCGTCACATTTACTTATACTTAACAATATACTCTTAGTAATTAAGTAGTAAATAACCATAAATGAATTCTTTTGTGCATCCTTTTGATTAGTTGCATGTGGTCAGCACATAAAAGACAATCATTAAAATGAAGCACGCTATATTGTAACATCAAAAAGACAATAATGCACGCGATATAATATTACATAATTTACATTTTCTTGTTTAATACGTACTTCTTCTACAATAACATTAACATGTAAGTATGCCAGCAGTTAACATCTTTATTATACATTAAACAATGAAACGTTAATCACAATTGAATACCATATATAAAAGATGAAATTGTTATTGATTACGTTACGATCTCCAAACATTAGTAAAATATCTTAGAAGATATTTCTTCAGGAATTCAGGATCATTTTAAAATCTCTCTTATTTTTTCTAATATTGCAAGAAGAGAGAACCACTTATTAGGATTTCCAAAAGATAACCATAATAAAGCTTTCACCTCAAACTTGTTCATTCCACAGTCAAGAAATTATATAAATTAAGCTGCTCATCAGCCATCAGGCATTCATACGCATTTTTCATTCATTTAATAATTTTCTCTTCCTCAGAGATAAATCGTGACCTTTGAATACATGAAATTCATTGAAGAATCTCGACGCGTTTCTCTTATTTTTCCGAAGCAGCAATCCTTTTGTATAACGGTAAATTTAATGTGATGATAAGCGTAGTTATTGGGGCTAACCGAGTTATAAACATTATAAATAGGGAGAGTTGCACTTTTCTTTCAGGCCATTATTTATTAAGGCCGCGACATGTAATGTAAATTAGAAATTTTGGAACACCTCGTCAGGTATGTAGTAGTCATTTCACAGCTAGGTTTTTGTACCCAAATGATCAAGATCATTAATTACATGGGAAATTGCTGTTTTGATGGTTTTATTTGTCACGTCGTTGATCTTTTTGCTTTCTAACGGGTAATCTAGAAATACTATTTCTTGCTGCAATAAATCATTTATTGCGTAAATTGCGCATTTAAACATCATATTTGGTAAGGTAACACTAGAATTGCCAGCTAATTCTGTAATTGTAATTGTAATCAATCAGCCATAATTGTAATCAATTCTTGAGCCTGTTCGGCAGGGTAGTTTAAAGTATAACAGTTTTTGGGATTTTTTATAGATTAAATTCTATAGACAATATAGTAAAGAATATTTTATATAAATATAAAATAGGCAGTTTTGATATGTTTTATGAAAATTTGGTTTACATTAGTTAACGTTAGTTAATTTAGAAAAAAAAAAGTATAACCCTTTTAACGGCATAGCTCACTTAGTATACTGCAACGGCCGTTTGTATTACTATGTCGCCTTACCTATTCTTTGCTGTCGAACTGAGTTGGTTCGATGCCAACTTTAAGCATGTTAACTGTTCGGTTCTACGCCGCATCGTACAAGATCTGTCTTAACGCTCTGTCTTAATTGTACTTTACTAACATATATTTCTTATATTTATTTAATGTGCAAAAATGTTTAATTTTCATAAATAGGTTAAATTTAATTTTTGTAATTGACTTGTTCGATATTGTTGCCACTCGGTTAATACCATCGTCTAAAAAGATTTACTTGCCTATTGAAAACATTACGTAAATTTTACTTTTTAATCTTACCTGCATCAGTGAATTCAGTTTCTTCTCTTCTTGAACGTTCTGGTACGTCTAAATGCATCTGCCTGGCTGCTCTTTTAGTTTCATTCTTTTTCATTTTTTTGTTTATTGTTTCCAGCCTTATTTTGTGGAACTCCATAATCATGAAATAAATAAAGATTATTAAAAGTTTCACAGTTTTATTAAAATATACCTGACAATATTGTTTCGACAGCTATGCTGTCATTATCAAAGGTAATATAATTATAAACAAACACGTCGCTAAGGTAGATACAAAATAGGTAACTAGATAAAATAATAATAATAATAATAAAAAAATTAATAATAAGAATCATAATTAAACATCTAATACTTCCAGTAACGGAGAATTACTGAGCTCAAGTTGTTCATTCATTAAAGGTACCCTGAGTTTGTGTTTGTATATCTCAAAGGCTTCTAAAATGTCTAATTTGCGTTTGTTATTACAAAAATGTAGGAATTTAATATTATTTTGAGGAGTCATTGTGTGATTTTGTTCTAAAAGGTGTTTGGCGTAATTCGATTTTTCAGGATGTTTATTTTTGTAATGACGTACGTGTTCTTTATATCTTATGTCAAAATTTCGAAGTGTTTGTCCAATATATACCGAACTACAAAAAGAACAATTTAAACGGTAAATGCCCGATTTCATGATATCATGTGTTCTGTCTTTAGCATTAAATAAAAATTCTTTACAAAAAAGGTAATTCTTTCAAAAGATATTTACATACAAAAAGTTAATGAATTTATTAATAAAGAAAATTTTGAAACGTTAAACAAAAACCCAACCACAAAATTCCAAAAAGAAATAAAACAAGGTTTAGAAAACTGCAATATCTGCTTTTCAGAATTAGAAAAGCAACAAATCATTAATAAAAACCCACAAATACCTAAACTGTATGGATTAGTGAAGACCCACAAACAGAATATGCCAATAAGACCAGTTGTATCATACATCAATGCACCTAATCACATTTTATCCAAAAAACTGAACCAGATTATTAACACGATAGGTTACAAATCGAAATACTCTGTTAGAAATTCATTAGAATTAGTAGATAAGCTGCAAAACATACATCTTCCACCACATTCAAAACTTGTTAGTTTTGATATTTGCAACATATGTTCTCCAGAATACCACCACAAGAATGTATTCCTTTATTAGATAGTGTCTTGATCAATAGTAATATAGAATTAGTTAAAAGGTTAGAGTTAATTCAATTATTTGACCTTTGTATAAGTCAAAATTATTTCACTTTTAATAACATAATTTATTTACAAAAGGATGGTTTACCTATGGGTAATTCTCTAAGTCCTCTATTAGCTAACATATTTATGGACAAGTTTGAAGATCGAATATTTGAATTAAACCTCTCTAAACACATTATCTTCTGGTTTCGTTATGTTGATGACATTTTAGCTTGTTTTGACAGTTCTTTTGAGGTTATCAATGAATTTTTAATTCTTATAAACAATATCCATCCTAATATAAAATTTACACTAGAAACAGAACCAAACAGGGCTATAAACTTTCTAGACTTAAATATCAAGATTAACGCAGACAATCTTTTTGAATTTTCCATATACAGAAAACCAACACAAACAGACATAACAATACCAAATGAATCTTGTCACCACAATACACATAAAATAGCAGCATACAGATCATTAGTACACAGAGCTTTAACTATTCCACTAACAAAATCAGATTTTAGCAAAGAGATATCAACCATTAAACAACTAGCACATGCAAATCATTATAATCCGAACATGATTGACACTTTAATTAAACAAAAAGATTATAGGTTAGCTATCAAAAGAATATATCCCATTGACAATCAAACAGAAGACACAAATTACATATCTATACCATATTTTAGCAAAATATCAGAAAAAATTGCACATATACTAAGAAAAACCAACAATTATAAAATAACATTTAAAACCAACACTAACACTTTTTCATTTTTATTTAATGCTAAAGACAGAACACATGATATCATGAAATCGGGCATTTACCGTTTAAATTGTTCTTTTTGTAGTTCGGTATATATTGGACAAACACTTCGAAATTTTGACATAAGATATAAAGAACACGTACGTCATTACAAAAATAAACATCCTGAAAAATCGAATTACGCCAAACACCTTTTAGAACAAAATCACACAATGACTCCTCAAAATAATATTAAATTCCTACATTTTTGTAATAACAAACGCAAATTAGACATTTTAGAAGCCTTTGAGATATACAAACACAAACTCAGGGTACCTTTAATGAATGAACAACTTGAGCTCAGTAATTCTCCGTTACTGGAAGTATTAGATGTTTAATTATGATTTTTATTATTAATTTTTATTATTATTATTATTATTATTTTATCTAGTTACCTATTTTGTATCTACCTTAGCGACGTGTTTGTTTATAATTATATTACCTTTGATAATGACAGCATAGCTGTCGAAACAATATTGTCAGGTATATTTTAATAAAACTGTGAAACTTTTAATAATCTTTATTTATTTCATACACTTTTTCATTTTATTTCCTTCTTTCTGGATTCTAACTATTCACGGGCAGTAGGATCGTATCTTTGTCTTCTAAGATCTTCATCATTTCTAGTGCATTGGCATGTGTGATGTCAAATAAATCATCTAGTTCTTCAATTTTTTTCTCTTTGCCTGCAAAAATCACTTTTTCTGTTCTACTTTTTATCCAATTGCTGCCAGGGTGCAAACAATTTTTTCAACTTTTTGTCGCAGTTTAAATAATCGTGTTGGACTATTCGTGCCTGTTTTCAAATCACTGATCTACCACAAACGCAGCACTTCCATTCAAACAAACTAAACGGGCAGTTACAGAAATATTCTTATGATCCAAAATAAGTATTACTGAAAAAGAAACTAGAATATATCATGTATTTCTTCTCAGTTATTGCTGGTCAACGTAAAAACTGAAAACACTAGTCTTATTCCAGTTTTCATAAACGTGAGTGAGAATTACCTGTTTTGATTTTTTTGATTTAATTTGTATAACTGCAAGAATTGAGAAAGTAATAAGTACTTAGAAAGAAGAAAAAAGAAAAGCAATTCGAGAAAACTCAATTGCATTGTGCACCCTTTATTACACAACGAACAGACAGACCACTGTAAACAATGCTTGACGGCTGGTTATAATGTACAATGGTTAATGGAATAATCCGCATATAGAAATAATGTTTGTGGATAAATTGAGTATTCTAAGTGAGTTTCGCGTATTTTAAAGACAACTCATCGTCTTCAAAACCAATACAGCACCCTTTCACACAAATATGGCTGGCTTAATATATTATATCTGTAATGATTAATTACAATTATTAATTATTGATGACATTACCTAATTAATTATTGACCCATATGTAATAGAATTAGTAGTGTAGGGACTAGAATGCTCTTCTCTCACCCAAGCGGCTCGGTTTGACTCCCGGTAACAGCAGATCTGGTTAAGGTTTTCTGCAGTTTTCCTTAGCTGTAACACAAATATGGGATTTGTGCTATACAATCCGTTACGTCGGCTGCAGCAGCAGGTTGACCCAGAGTAATAATAATAATCGCCTCTTCTTCCAGCACAATCTTCATAGCTTCTAGGGCCTGGTTCGCCAGGTAATGGGTTGCAGCAATTATTATTATTATTATTATTATTAATTTCCAGTAAGAAGTATTATAAAGGCATTAGAAGTATGCTAGTAGTCAGAAGTATTAAAGAAAAGCATCACAAATGAGTAACATAAAATTTTTCAATATGTAACTGCACGACCAGTAAACTACTGCATCTGATCTTCCTTTCATAACTCAAAAACAGATTATTTCTCGAAAGTTATGTATGGACCAAATTTATAGTAGCTTAAATTTCCCACAAAAAAGGAAGAATGTCTTTTTTTCGTAGCTGCAACCGTTTTACTGCAAATACGCGTTTTGTAAAAAACAGTCTAAAATAGCTGAACTTTTGACCCTAATGCGGGCCTTAACATGATCAGATCAACTTGAAATCTTTAGGGTAACTTCCTTTCATGTAATGTAAAAAAATTGGAGGGTGCGTATTTTGAAATTGTATTTTTTTCTTACCCATACAAATAAGGACCACCCTACTGCATACCCAAACCCAGGTTTGTCTGGGCAACGGATGACACAGTGACGAAATAATGTGTGGTAAAGTTACACGAAAGTGTTTCTCGACGATAACTCGTAAACGTCGTGGAAGAATTCTGCTAACATGAGGGTCCGGTGTGGGTAGGTTTGAGTGTCACCTGAAGTTAGGATCGGATATGGTGCTAGTTACCTACTGCCTGACCTAGACGATTTTGAATCAGTATGGCGAAGGATCTGTCAAACTAATAGTATAAGATGAGGGCGCCCTAACAACAAAAGTCTCACAATCTGTTAAGGCAATCAGAAATTCTGTTACACTAAGGCCTCAAGGATAGCAGCAAAGTGTCTTGTTGAAGAATTTAAGGTTATGTTAGGTATTTAAACTATCATAATTCTAGTAGTTGCAGCTAATTAATCCCTTATTAACGTAATTTACTGCATAATTTTATAATTGCGATACTATTCATAAGTAAAACAAGAGGAATTTCTAGAGGAAACAAACTTAAAAAATTAAATAATCGTTCCAAAACTGTTATTGCTATTACTAATCTTGCAAATAATGTATTTTGAAGATACTGGTGCAATTTAAAAATAAATTTATAAGATCTCCTTGCTAGTCGTAACTAATTAAAATTAGTGAAACAAACTATACAACTACAAGCAGAAGTACACGTGAATGTCCTTTTTAGACACATAAAACTATAGGCAGCTTACCGTTTCTCTACTTGCATAACACTTAAAAAGTATTTCTTTTACTATGTGCATATCCTTGTGCATAATTGACCTAAAACCTAGACACCCAGACTGTAAAAGTTGTTTTTATAGCTGTTATTAAAGAGTTGCATATCAGAGAGATTGATCAAACACGAATGGCATTGATAGTATCATAACCTACACTTATTATTACATTATATCAATTTCTCACTAGATTTATTAATTAAATATATTAGATCATTTACACTATATCTAAGATTTAGGCAGTTATTTCTATAGAATATTTCGCGCAAAATCTAAAAAACTCCATTTGTTTAGTTTTCTTCTTACTAAGCCTAACCAGAGAAATAAATATAAGAAAAATAATAAATATGTGTATTTGTACTTTATGTCTTAAATCCAAACATTTATTTAGTAACTTAAGTTAGTTATTACTATTATTTCATTTTAATACTGTTCAAGTATGTGCCACCGTATTTACTAAAATTAAGACTGCTTATTAATTTAAATTAGTCATTTTGTAGGGAAATGCCCGAAATTAGTCAAATACAATGTGTGGTTAGGAGACACCGTTAAATATAGTGACCCTGAGTGTCACAGGGTGTCAAGAATTCCCAGGTGTTTCAGCGATGATAGTTCAACTGAAGAAGATACTAACCTGCCTCGTTTATAACAGAAGAACGGGAGCAAAAAATGGCACCGACAATGAATTAAAATGTTTGAATACCCAGATTTAAAGGGCAGATTAAGTGAACAGATTGTAACTAGTAGACAAAAAAAAGTAAGATTAATACAAACAATTTTTAAGAACAACAGAAATGGAAGCGATTGGACTAGAAGACCTTAGACAATTTAGTTCCTTTTACTTAGACATGAAGATTTCAACTACATGAGAAAGACCGGGCAAGAGATTAATGGAGAGAGAAATGGAATTCGGTATGGATAAATGTGCAACAATTCACCCAAAAAGAGACAAAACAATCTAAATCGCAGAAGAATATAAAACATGCGTTGAACATTTTCAACGACACACTAGTTTAATGGTTCTGAAATTAAGTGCTATGTTAAATGTATAAATGTTTAAATTAATGTATAGACTTATAGTGTTTAAGTTCTTAATGGAGTTTGCACTGAATTGATGTAGATGGCGCAAGATGTAGATTTTTCTCGAGCGTAGACGATTTATTTGAATAGGTAAATTATCCAGGGGAATTAATGATCAATGAGGTGGATTTTCGCTGCCTTCCTCAGCATTGAATTTGAATATAATAGTGAACTATCGAGTTCTTTATAAATATACGCCCATAAGATTAAATAAGATAACGTTATATAAACATTACGATAATAGTTTACGGTTTCTATACTAAAGTATATACGGAACGGTATATAAAAGTTGGCGTGTACCTCCGTCCGTCTGTCCGTATTAGAAATTTTTGAGTAGGAAGTGGCCAGATGACATTGGGGCAAAGGTAATTGAGCTTGGAGGATTAAATATGAAATCATATTTAACCTGCTACATGACCTTTGACCTGTATCAAAGTCTAAATCCAAATTTTGGTTCTTAGCATGAATATTTGATAGTGGGAGTAGGGAAATAGTTACACGGGGAGTTCAATTCTGGAATCAATTTGATATGCGACCTGATCTTTGGCACATGTTACAGATTTATTAAAATACATTGATAGGGATATCCAACCTGCTCGGCTTCGATTTGACCTCCAATACGACATTACAGGTATAGAACGCTTCGCCGTCTCTATACAAGCAGTCTGAGAAGAAGAAGAAGTCTCCTCTATACTCATTTCGAAAGTAATTCTGAATAATCAACCATTATTTACTATTAGGTCACCTACGTTAACTTCACTCGTAATTAATTAACTTTACCTTACGCCTGAAGATATTTCAAATCGTGCAAATGTTTCGTAGACTTCAAAAACGATATCAGTGAAGTCTCATTCCCTAAACAAATTCTAGATGTCGGTGAACACTTTTTGTTTACAACTAACACACAAGAAACCCATATTATTGATTTAAGCAAAGAAAGATAGAAGAAGGCCCCGCAAACCACACTGTCGTAACCGTTAATAATGTAATAAAATATACAGTACGTTCCAGTGAAAACTATGCACTCTAAATATTTTTCTTCGTGGTAAATTTTCCGAGAAATTCTTACATACGTCAACATTAATTAACATCAATATTAATACAGCATCAATTGGCTTTACTTAAAACTTCTCTGGCAGTCACCCCCTAAAAAATTCAAATGGCACATATGGTCATTATTTGAAGCGTCTGGTACTGCGTTGCGTGCATGCGCTTACTGCACTTTCAGAGATTCCGAAATAAAGCTCTGGTATTTCAAGAAATAATTATTATTAACAGCATAACAGCCGTTTTATGTAGTTCCCAATGAACATGATGTACAGGAAGAAGTTTCTTCAGTTCTTCTCTTGGTCTTCTTTCAGATATCATTCCAAAACATTTCTTCATGTTATTTTTAAAAATCTAAACTGTAAGTTGGACAAAGCGTGAAAATGGCAGCGTGTATTAGCATCACGCTTCAAAATTACAAATTTGATATTTCAAACCGAATATTCTATACATACACAACGAATATTCTAATCATGTACAAATTCATACCTCACGTTGAATGACTCACAAATCATGACGGAGAGCACATTGCTATAGAATTAAAATAGTATATTATATACCAAGGAACTAAAGTGCCTCTTTTAATCCCGAAGGTGCAGTTTGTTGCCCGAGGCGTAGTCGAGGGCAACAATCACCTGAGGGATTAAAATGCACTTTAGTTCCGTGGTATATACGCTATTTCTTGCACTCCGTTTTGCCTAATACATTGAGTTAAAGTTATATTATATAAAAAAAAGTTAAAGTTAAAAATGTACAATCTAATTGTATAGTTGTTAAATAAATGCAATTACAATTACAAAACCGATTGGAAATGCTAAGTATAGTATTGCCAGACGATTCAATATTAAAATAAAATTTGATCTGGTACAAATTCCTCTATCCGTACATCTACGAACAACCTGACATCCCGATTGTACGCGAAGAAGTGAAGGTTGATAATCTAACAGCTTCCACATTATTTCATAAACCTGAAGATTGCCTATTTAATTTTGTTAATTGCGCTTATGTCTATGTCATTGTACATATAAATCACAATAATTAACTCATATTGTATTTTGAATTTGGTTAAACTAGTATTTTGAATAAACTAGTTGGCATAGTAACATTAATTTGTTTGTTTACTTTTAATCCCTCCAGAAACGTTAATTGTGAACATGCCGCAAACACACCTAACCCTACTTTTGTAATTTTGTAGTAAATGTGTGACAGCTGATTACGCTTTGACATTATAAAAGTAAGGTTAGCATGTTTTGCGGTATGTTCACAATGACTGTTTCACCGCCATTAATAGATCAATTGAACCATGGCCTACTAGATTAATATCCACTACGTTCCTAAATGGCCGTGTCATTCGGAAATTCGCGGTAATAACGGTAGTGACATCGTTGGTTAGTTTTTTGAACTATAGATAAATCAAATTGACAAACAATGACATGCAACGACATAATAAATAAAATAATATTATAAAATTGGTGTTTAGGTTAAGTTTTAATAATAAAAAGTACATGAGCAAACCATAAAGCTAGGTAACAACGGAAAAGGAGAGCAGTAAGTAGGTACCTAAGTAAAATTTTGATAATTTATATTTTTAACACTTTCCTGCTGATGGGTTTGTGTTCTAAAAATTTCCGTTTTAGCGAATTTGTTTTTTCTAGGCAGATGTTGTTGAGTGCAGGTTTTGCAGTAAGAATAATAATTAATCTGCATAACTCTATCTTGTGCAATAAACAAGTAAATAATACATTTTTCATTAAAAATGGCTGGATGAAATCAATAAACTGCCCACATGTTTTTTCGAAACTCAAAGCAGGTAACACTTGCTGTACGATGTCAGCGATTCGTTTAATAAGCCCTACAAATAGTTCGTTGGGATAGGTCAAGGCTCCATGATCTTGAAGAGTGATTAATCTTAAAAGAGGTCCTGGCACAGTTGTCGACAACAATGGTGATACACAATTATCACAACGGAGTATCTTTTCTAATTTCATAATTATGTATCCAGATAAAATTTTGGTAGATTGGTCAAAACAGCTTTCTTCAAAATGGTTTTTGCACAGAACAGAACGTTAAGAGAAGTTTCTCACTAGTTAAAAATGTGTTAATAAATTTATGTATGTTTAAAAATGATGTTTGATTTACCAGGAATAATATGTTTCAAACAGTTTAACCATTTAAATCGAATCCTTCGGTCAACGGGGACTTCAAAGAAGGGAGATTTTTTATTTTTGCATATTATGCAGCTCTTCCCCATTCTGCCTTTGAAGTCAGAGCCAAAATATGACAATAAAAATTATAGACTTCAAAACTGACAAATTTGCGACAAAAATTATAATCTCTGGCGCCACCGTTCTTACCATTGCTAACCTCACTTTTTCCGAATGACACGGCCATTTAGGAACGTAGTGGATATTAATCTAGTAGGCCATGATTGAACTAGTTTAGTTAATCAAATCACCACTAGGTGCGCACAGTCGGAGTTAGGTATTTAAACATTGACAGCAACGTTCCGTTTATGTATGTCGTGTGTTGTTTGTGAATTTTAAGTAATTAAAACACTAAAAATAGACTTAAATTGTTTACGCAACGAATTAGAAAAACCACAGGTTCCAAGGAGGTTTTAAAGCGTCGGTAAGTTAATATATTTTAGTTTAAGTTCTATTTTGAACTATAACCTACAAATTGTAGATTGTCCATTTGGAAGGAAAACAATTACACAAAATTCTCATATTAAACGCGAAAGTGGTTCCAGTTAAAGAAGTAAGAAGTTTTCCTAATGATGCTTATTTTAAACCATTGAAAAAGTCACAAAAACATATTTTGAAGGCAACAGATGTTATATCGATATCAAATCAATATTATATAAAGTTACAATGATTCTATTGAAGAAATCAAAGCAATTTGGCATAAGTACTACTTAATTGTACTTGTTCTTGCCCTGCCGCTACAGGCTGATCAGCAGCATGTTAACATATTGGAGCATTGTGTTAGTCTCTTGAATATTTTACACTGGCAGATGAGCAGTTTTCTTTATTTTGTTGATACACAAAATTTAAATATTGTTTGCTATAGGCAAAGTGCAAGAATATGTTTTGTGCACTTCACAGCCAGTAGTTCGGAACAAAAGAAAAGCTGGAAAAGCTTATTATTCTATGGAGCCCTACTACAGGAAAACAGTTTGAACAGAAGTGTTTGCTTTTTGTTTGGAAAGTTTAGCAGGAAATTATCAATTATATTTCTAGCAATGTCCAAGTCGATAGTTGCAGTTTTTTCGTTACTACTGTTTTGTCTTTAATAATAATAATCTTTAATAGCAATCACTGCTATACATAAAAAAGAACATCTCAAAATTGTAGAGACATCAATAAATTAATTAATTTTGTATTGGGTAGTATTAAATCGTTCTCTGATTTGACCCTTGTCAAATTTTCTTATACAGGTAAGCATTGAGAGGAAACTGCAGTTCTGTAATTAATAATTTTCCATTGTCCTAAAAATAAAATATGTAAGCTTAGATATAAAATAAATTACAGTTACAAAACTTACCCATATTGGTAATTTTATAATCTTTTGCTAGGAAATGCTTAGAGCAAACTTTTGTATATTTTGTTGTTTTTTTTTCCTGATATAATGATAAACAACCATTTTCTAATTAAATATTTATTAGTAATAGATGAACACTGAGGCACACAACAATTATAAGGCATTTTGCAGTTACAATAACAATCAAATCTACAGAAATAAATAGTCAGAAAAAGTGAGGTTATGTTTCTATACCTAACATCGATTGCAGCGCCACCTAAATGAAAGTGATCTATTGTTAACATTTGTTTGTTTTACTTTTAATCCCCCCGGGATTAAAAGTATTTTTAATCCCTCCGGGACTAAAAGTGACACTTTAGTCTTTCAAACGAAAGATTAAAATGGCACTTTTAGTCTACGCAGTGCAAAAAATGTATTTATTCCAGATTGAAGTTGAACAAATGAAACGTTTAATTTTGCAAACTGATTAGATGACCGACCACAACTATTTTATTATGTTCGTAAAAGCACCGTAATCGTATTTTTTAAAGTAATAACATAATCAAATTATTAACGACCTGGTAGAGGGAATTGCCTTGCACCTAAGCAGTTGAAGTTGCAGCAGGAGATGCACAGTAGATCCGCTATTGTAGATTAAGGTACTTTTCAAAGCTTTTAATAGAATTATTTGTTCTTTCGGTTTGGATTTGTTAACTTTATCTTGTTTTAACTCGTGAACGGACACGTATGTAAGAATCTTTCTGATCTTCATTAATCGAAAAATGCCCATAAAGAATTTTTACGATGTCCATTACGAAACCCTGATTAAAACAAATTTTTGAAGCATCGATATTTGGAAAGTTAAACGAAAAAACTTTCAATAAAACATTTGAATGTCGAATCCCGTTCAGCAGCACCAATGACATTTTGTTCTAAACGTAACCATTATTTTAAGAATGTAAGTTATTTATTCGATTAGCGTAAAAGTATCGCATTACAAATGGCCTTCACGTTAAAAAATCTTTTAATCCGAACAGCATTCAGTTATAATTTTACTTTTTATTATTATCTTATTATCTTTATGAGATTTTTTATTACTGTTGCTGGTGTCCAACACCTTTTTATTTACTATGACTACCTATTCTGTAGTACTAGGTTTTTACCATAGTTTTCTTCTTACATAAGCGTTAATTTCCGTCATTTCCGCCATTTACACACGAATACCTATATTTATTTAATAATGATGAAAATCCGTAATAGAAATAACAAAGGTGTAAAAGCAACAACATTGAAAGGTCGAAAGCGTGAGTAATACGTTAATTTTATATGTAAGGACAGGTTCAAGTTTTTTATAGTAGTTGTTATTATTTTTAATGCTAATTGATTTTTTTTGCAGTAGCGTATGCAAAATATTGCATGAACTAAAGATAGATTGCGGAATACCAGAAAAAATGAAATAATTTAGGTGAGGACATTTAAATTATCGTATCAAAAGAATTTTCGCCTTTCAATTTCGTGTTTTTACCGTATATTTTATTGGGTGAGTGAGATTTTGTCTACGTATCACCATTTCAAACATGTTGAATGCTCTCATGGCCTCAGAAAGAAGAAATTAGAAGAAAAATAGTTTCCTATACTTTTTAAAGCACCTTGTATAGTTATTTGAAGATTTTATCTCGCAGTAAAGGGGGATTTAAAAAATCAGAACCAATTCATCAAAGTCGGCCGGAAAAAATCAGAAATATCGACCATCTTAGGCATATGGGATTATCATATTTTTCGCTCTAAAACTAAAATATTTTTTCTACTCCTACCTGTAAATCAACCGTTTTCTTCACGCTTCGCGCAATGGAAATGTATTTAATTCCAGTAAGGTGTACGGATATAATTTCATATCCGTACAGTGTACGGATATGAAAACAGCCAATCAAAGCAGTCCAATTTGACACTTCTTTATTTATAATTAATTTATTGACAACTCCTGTCATAAATATAGAAGTAAAAGTAAGTTAAATCAATGTTTCCTTCCTTCAATAACACTTAAAGCATTTGAAAATAACGTGGTTTGTGAAATTATAGCTTTAACAATAATACTTTTATAATTAAAAAGACATAAATATTAAATCATTTAAATAAGTACAACCTACTTTTATAATAAGTATAGTAGACAGAGTTTTGACGGAGTTTGGTAGCTCAGTCTGTAGAAGATAGGTATAAATAAACTGAAGCTGACCAACGTATAGGTTCAATTCCAGCTGGGAGAATAATTCTTTTAATTTTTTTTATAAAACAAAATTTAAAATAATAATTTTTCTTCGAAAATGTTAATTTCTGCCAAGTTTTAACAATTCTCTTAAAAATTCTACAATGACAGGGGGACTTTATACAAACCATATTTTAGCATGGATAAAAGCATAGGTTAATCCATATATTCGACTGCTCAAGGGGACATGCAATTTATTTTGTAATTGTTTTACTTAGTCGAAGAAAAAAGATACTGTACAACTTGGGTGGAATGCCTATATCGCCCTGGAACGATTGAGGCACTTCGCCTTCGGCGTCGTGCCTCAAACTTCGTTCTCATGCGATATAGGCATCATATCCACCCTTGTTGCACAAACTACTACTTCTACCTGTAAATCACCCGTTTTCTTCACGTTTCGCGCAATGGAAATGTATTCAATTCCAGTAAGGTGTACGGATATAATTTCATATCCGTACAGTATACGAATATGAAAACAACCAATCAACGTGGTCCAATTTGACACTTCCTTATTTATAATTAATTTATTGACAACTCCTGTCATAAATAAAGAAGTAAAACTAAGTTAAATCAATGTTTCCGTCTTTCAATAACACTTAAAGCATTTGAAAATAACGTGATTTGTGAAATTGTATCTTTAACAATTATACTTTTATAATTAAAAATACATAAATATTAAATCATTTAAATAAGTACAACCTACTTTTATAATAAGTATAATAGACACAGTTTCTGACGGGGCTTAGTAGCTCAGTCTGTAGAAACTAGGTATAAATAAACTGAAGCTGACCGACGCAGGTTTAATTCCAGCTGGGAGAATAACTCTTTTTTTAATTTTTTTTTATAAAACAAAATTTAAGATAATAACTTTCTCTTCGAAAGTGTTAATTTCTACAAAGTTTTAATAATTCTCTTAAAAATTTTACAATGACAGGAGGATTTTACAAGCCATATTTTAGCATGGATAAAAGCATAGGTTAATCCTTATATTCAATTTCTCAAGGAGACATGCAATCTATTTTGTAATTGTTGTCGTGCCTCAAACTTCGTCCTCGTGCGATATAGGCATCATATCCACCCTTGTTGCACAAACTACTAATTTTCTACTCCTACCTGTAAATCACCCGTTTTCTTCGCGTTCCACGCAATGGAAATGTATGCAATTCCAGCAAGGTGTACGGATATAATTTCATATCCATACAGTGTAATGTCATCATTTTTTGACAGCTGTAGAAAAATATCCATTTAAAAACAACCTTAAAAAATTAGGGAAATCGTATAATACGGCTTTAAAACGGTTTGATTATCTCGAGAACAAAACTGGAAAAAAGCGTTGAGGTTAAACGGCAGCATCATGACTTTATAAAAGAGTATACTGACTTAGGCTGTATATAATGTCTAACATTACGGATGAAGGAAACTTATATTTGGAAAATTAAACCAAAAGCGTTCATTATCTTTGTCACCACGCGGTGTTTAAGGAATCGGTTACTACAAATGTGCAATAAATAATTGTTCCCAAAACCTATTTGTGAGGTGGAACCAAGAAAGGAGGTTAACAACAAAAAATCAAAATTTGGCTTTCGATCGTTTCTAACTGAAAAAACTATACTAAATGGAATGCCGTTTGTTCCAGAACTCTTACGATTAATATTAATTTCAACATTAAGCTTCACAGTTGTGATACTTGTGTTACATGTTCTTTGTTTTCAAATATTTCGAGTCCTCTAATCTATATTTCTATGAATTTCTATGGATTTTTATTGTGACAACAATGAATTACAAGCCCGGGTTGTCGATTAGAGTAATATGAGTAACAATATGTCGTGTACACTGTATAGTAAGTTACGAGTATAGATTCTAGCAAGTGAAGGATATACTAAATTTATGGAGGGAATAATAAGATGGTAACAAAACAGCTCTTTACAAAATCACACACCAAGCTACCTTTTCTGGTGAACCGCTTCCGTCGAACGCCCTATATTCACATGTCATATTTCATCCTAGATTACAAACTGCGCTGGAGAAGGATTGTGCTGGATGGGCGTGCTTTTGTTCTTTGAAACAAAATGTACAACACAACATCTAACATATCACTTCTTCAATCAATAAAACACAAAATCACAGAGAACAATTAATTTCTGTTAAAGCAGATGGGTAACACTTTGGTAATTCTTTCGAAATATATTTACATACAAAAAGTTAATGAATTTATTAATAAAGAAAATTTAGAAACATTAAACAAAAACCCAACAACAAAATTCCAAAAAGAAATAAAACAATGGTTTTCAGAATTAGAAAAGCAACAAATCATAAATAAAAACCCACAACCTCCTAAACTGTATGGACTCGTCAAAACACATAAACAGAATATGCCTATAAGACCAGTTGTATCATACATCAATGCACCTAATCACATTTTATCCAAAAAACTGAACCAGATTATTAACACGATATGTTAAAAATCGAAATACTCTCTTAGAAATTTCTTAGAATTAGTAGATAAGCTACAAAACATACATCTTCCACCACATTCAAAACTTGTTAGTTTTGATATTTGTAACATGTTCTCCAGAATACCCCCACAAGAATGTATTCCTTTATTAGATAGTTTCTTGATTAATAGTAATATAGAATTAGTTAAAAGGTTAGAGTTAATTCAATTATTTGACCTTTGTATAAGTCAAGATTATTTCACTTTTAATAACATAATTTATTTACAAAAAAGTGGTTTACCTATGGATAATTCTCTAAGTCCTCTATTAGCTAACATATTTATGGACAAGTTCGAAGATCGAATATTTGAATTAAACCTCTCTAAACACATCATCTTCTGGTTTCGTTATGTTGATGACATTTTAGCTTGTTTTGACAGTTCTTTTGAGGTTATCAATGAATTTTTAATTCTTATTAATAGTATCCACCAAAACATAAATTTTACACTAGAAACAGAACAAAACAGGGCTATAAACTTCCTAGACTTAGCTATCAAGATTAACGCACACAATCTACTTGAATTTATACAGAAAACCAACACAAACGGACATAACAATACCAAATGTATCTTGTCACCATAAAGCACATAAAATAGCAGCCCACAGATCATTAGTACACAGAGCTTTAACTATTCCACTAACAAAGCCAGATTTTAGCAAAGAGATTTAATGGTTGATATTAAACAACTAGCAGATGCAAATCATTACAATCAGAACATGATTGATACTTTAATTAAACAAAAAGATTATAGGTTAGCTATCAAAAGAATATATCCCATTGACAATCAAACAGAAGACACAAATCTATGCCATATTTTGGCAAAATATCAGAAAAAATTGCACATAAGATATACTAACAAAAACCAACAAATACAAAATAACATTTAAAACCAACACTAACACTTTTTCATTTTTATTTAATGCTAAAGACAGAACCATTGCATTTACAAAATTGTCCTTTTTGTAGTTCGGTATATATTGGTCAAACACTTAGAAACTTTTACATAAGATTAAAGAACACGTACGTCATTACAAAGATAAACATCCTGAAAAATCTAATTATACGAAACACCTTTTAGAACAAAATCACACAATGACTCCTCAAAATAATATTAAATTCCTACATTTTTATAATAACAAACGCAAGTTAGACATTTTAGAAGCATTTGAGATATACAAACACAAACTCAGGGTACCTTTAATGAATGAACAACTTGAGCTCAGTAATTCTCTGTTACTGAAAGTGTTAGATATTTAATTCTGATTATTATTATTTTTATCTTTTTATCTAGTTACCTATTTTTGTATCTACCTTAGCTACGTGTTTGTTTATATTTATATTACCTTTGATAATGACAGCTTAGCTGTCGAAACAATATTGTTAGGTTATATTTTAATAAATACTGTGAAACTTTTTACTAATCTTTATTTATTTCACAAATATGCTCTTAGATTATTCAAACATTGTTACAGCTTAGTAGCCCTCGTAATATATTAGTAATATGCATAATTATTGTTTAAAGAAAGGCGACAGGACAGGCTCTAAATACAATTCTTATGTTTCTGTTGTAGATGCAACAGAATATACGATATAAGATCATTTCGTATAGAATTGCCGATCTATGAACGGTAAGAACTTTCGTCTCACCTCATAAAACATCATAACGCAATGAAATGAAGCATGAAACTAATCGTGCAATTTAAAACTTTTATCTACTGTTTATAGTCATTAATTTTCAAAGCATGTGTTGACGCGTTCCAATCGATTAAATTAGATACGTTTGTTTTGAAGAACATGGAAGAAAGTTTTGATTTTTTAAATCTCTTGCACGTTACTTTGTTAATTTTATTTAGTTCGAGTGGTGCACACCTGTATATTTTTCAATCAAATAATTTTTCTTCGGATGGATTACAAAAGGATCTTAGAAATCTCGGGAATATGCCCAGAGACAAAAAATGGTTGAGTTGCTGCACAAGTGCACACCATACCGAATCAATGTCATTGATGAAAAAAAAAACTTTATACAAATAGGTCAATGGATAAAAAAATCAGTTGAAGGAAAAATCATGTAACCTGGTATACCGTATAGTTGCGTCATTCTCCAGAAAAGGTAAAAAACATGTTACTGGTAAATTGCGTATTTAGCACTGTACATATCAACAGAAACTTTGTAAGACTGTTTTGTGTGGTTACTTTAAAAAAAGATCTCACCTAGAACTTGGAGAAAAAACAAGTTTTTTTGTTAGCTTTGTTCATCAAAATTTACTTTTGTCATACTCCGAGGTTGTAACCAGCTGCTTTTACGAGTGTATAATGTTACGATATTTTTATCTGTTTCGAATAACTTTTAAATTGAAGCGGTGATACTTAAGCTTGTTTCTACAGTTTTTATAAAATGATTTATTTATTATATATTCCTTGAAGATTTTTGAATTATAGCCATATTATAGGTGTAACTAGTTTTGGCGTCATTTCCGAAGCACAAAACAAAAACGTAAAAATTTGGCAACGTGGTGTTGTATTTTGTCTGCACATACCGGGTGTGCATTCAGACATCTTTCTTTTAGCTGGCAGCAGTTAAAGTTAGCGGAAGTGGTTTGACTCCTAGAATAAGAAGTGTCTTGTTAATTGAAAAACACGTACGTACATTTATTAACCGTCATACCCGTAGATACCTCAAACATATATAACACTGGTCAACAAAAGAAGAAAAATTGTTTGTTTCCTGTGATTTTTTTTTGTTTCTATCTCAATTTGACACGTATTTTTCAAATATGGCAACAATTTTTCTCTAACAGCTTTTGTTTTTGAGTTATAGCTAACTACTCTCATTTACTATTTTTACTTAGATTTTCGTTGTTTGTTGGACACTAAATTATATTTTGTTGTTGATTTAGATACGGCTTTGCCAAGAAGATGTTGTGCACTTAATCCAGATTGTTTTTGCTATATTTGTGGCGAATATATATTTGAAAAATATCGAAAACTTATATCGGACTTTGTAAAAACTGCGTATCATCAATACTTTAAAATAAAATTGTGTAATCAGGACAAGCCATGGGTTCCTCATATTGTATGCCAGAAATGTGTTGTATGTCTACGGTCATGGTCCAGTGGAAAAAGGGATGCAATAAAGTTCTTAACACCCATGATTTGGCGAGAACCTCGAAACCACCATGACGACTGCTACTTTTGCGTTGTGAAAATTAACGGAATTAACCCTGGAAATCGGAGTAAGTGGTCATATCCTAATTTATTTTCTGCTCAACGACCTCAATTAAAATCACGAGAGGTACAACCCCGCACATCTAAATCCTCTGATGATCCAAATCTCTGTGAACCCGAACAAACTACATCAAGTGAAGACTCTGATCCAGACTACAAAATTAGCCTTTCAGAACCTCAACCATTTAATCAGAATGAACTTAATGACTTAGTAAGAGATCTGAATTTACCGAAAGAAGCTTCTGAAATTTTAGCATCTCGGTTAAAAGAAAAAAATTTACTTACTCCGGAAACCAACATCACTTTGTATCGTACCCGAGAAAAGAAGCTGTTACCGTATTTTTCTCAAGAGAATGATTTAGTCTTTTGTAACGATGTTTGTGGTATTTTGCAACAGATGGGTTTTAAAAACTACCAACCTTGTGATTGGCGTCTTTTTATAGATAGCAGCAAAAGAAGCTTAAAGTGTGTTTTGCTTCATAACGGTAACAAGTACGGATCCATACCTATTGCACATTCGACGACTTTGAAAGAAGAATACACAAACGTTTCTAAGGTTATGGAAAAAATTAAGTATCGAATTTGTGTTGACTTGGAAATGGTTAACTTCCTTCTAGGTCAACAAGGGGGGTATACAAAGTTCCCTTGTTTTATGTGCCTCTGGGACAGTCGTGACAAGCAACACCATTGGTCACAAAAAGTGTGGCCAGTGCGAGAAGAGCTGAAAGTTGGTACAAAAAATGTTATAAACGTGCCTTTAGTTAGCCGAGACCGCATCATACTTCCACCACTTCATATTAAACTCGGCATAATGAAACAGTTTGTGAAGGCGCTTGACAAAAGTGGCGAATGTTTCAATTTTCTTTTACACAAGTTTTCAAGATTAAGTATAGAAAGATTAAATGCCGGTATTTTTGATGGGCCACAGATTAGGCAACTCGTGAAAGATCCTAGTTTTGTTAAATCAATGACTGAAGTCGAACAAAGCTTGGAACTCATTTGTTTTGGTTATGAGTAATTTCCTAGGTAACAAGAGATCTGGTGAAAGATTTCACCAGGATATTCGGACAATGGAAGAGCTTTATCAGGGAATGTGGGACTCACATATAATGACAGACTACACTGTAAAAAATGAGGTAAAATTACCTTGGGAAAGAGGTAACTTTTCGCTATTATTTGCGGTATTTTTACCCTAAAATTAATTTTACCTATACATTTAGTAGTTTTACTATTTGTGGTAAAATGCCCTGTAATTATGTAAAATTATCCAAATATAAGTAATTCTACTACATTGAACTGGTTAAAATCACTATCCATAATATAAATTTACATAACTCAGACAATTTTTTCCTTACAAATGCATAATTGCTCAATAACTTAATTCATTTTTAGTGTAATATTAAAGATAAGATGAACTTGAACAAGAATAGTGTAATTTTACCCTTAATATGTTTTTAACCGTGGAGATGCTATTTCGCTGATCGCACTTGTTTGTGACCTTCGTTTCGTGAAAGAATTCAGGAATCCATTATGAACAGTCCAAATAGGCTTTTTGGGGAATGGTCGAAATGGTGTGTACCATTCTTTTATGATTTCGGCGAGGCGTACTCGATACCGAACGAAGTGTTCATTGCTCATTAATATTTTGTTTTTCGTTGTAGTGTAGTGCGGATTTATTAAAGGCAAATATTTACACGTATGACCGAAGATGGGAAGAATTTTATTTCATAGTAGAAGTTAATAATAATCGGTAAGTACCTATATGTTAAAATTACAAATTTAAACCAATAAAATAAAAATATTTAATTTAATGTTTTTCTAGGATGAATCAAAAATTGAAGAATTCGAAATAAACTAGCATAACTGTAATTGAGAAAGGTACTCGTGTATAATTGTTTATATAATTTATAATTTTTTAATTTTCTAGGTGGAATCGAAACTTTATCTGAATGTCTTTGAGAGACCAAATATTTCCGAAAGCCCCTGAAAAGAAGTTCTGTTAATGTCTTATATTTTATATAAGTACATACGTTCAATAAAAATTACTTTGATTTTATTTTGTTTCATACAATTCCCAGAGGAACGATTGAATTTGCAAGTACTTTCGCAAGTCATCGTTACATTCAAGAAGTATTTTCACATTTGTATTTTAACCCTGAAAAGTACTATTGCCATGAAATATTAACTTTGTCATGTAACTTTACACAGGTGTTTTAATGTTAAAATGTAAAATTACATTGAGATTGTAATTTTAATCTGTAAATTTACTTAAAAAGGAAACATTACAATGCAAACTTAACCTAATGTTGAAATTTTTCACTTCCTATGAAAATTACACTTTGAAGTAAATTTACCCCAAAAAATGGAGGTAACATAGTTGCCTCCATTTTTTAGGGTATAATTCACCGGTAATTTTTTAGAGTGTACTGCTGGAGTTTGCAACGAGATCTACCTAAAGTCGTTCATTCAAGGAAATCTTATAAAAGATCATTTGATAGCGTTCAATAGATATTTTGTTAACATATGTATTAATTTTGTTGTATTTTTTAGTTAAAATAATAAAACTGTATATTTCAAAAAGTAAAGCTGTTAGCAATCTCCCAGTATTTTTTTCATAGTCAGGGCCATAGAAATACCCAATAACAGTTAAAAAAATTAAGGAAACAAAAATTGTGTTGACCAGTGTAATTAATTTTATTTTTACAATTTATATAATTGATTCAGCTTTGTTATAAGCTGTGTTTGTGTTTCAGAAAGTTATGTTAGGTTAGCATGCACCGTTTAAAGGAAATTATTTAAAAACTGTGAAATTGTCATTTCCGAAGTCGTCATCCCCGAAGCCTTTTCCAGCTTCGTTAATATAAAAATAACATTTTTATACTTAATAAATTAATAAAGATTTAAATGTGTACCTCGCAGCCCTCAACTCCTTAGAGAAAAGATCATTTCAGAAGTTCTCTTTTACTTTTACAAAAATTACACTGGTTTTAACGGTTTTCCGACTTTTTGAATTAATTGACATTAATAGTGACTAGATGTTCATTAAAATTGTTAGTTTTATAAATAAATGTGTACTATTTTAAGAAACAATACTTTTCATCAACTCCGTAGTTAATTAGCATCATTACTATAGTACGCATGTTTAAAAATTGAAATATTTAAGAAAATACTACAAAAGTTTTACTGACAGGTGTTCTGCTGTTTTCAAAACATATCAAAAAACCTAAAAGCAAAAACTTGCAAAAAAATTACAACTTTTTTTTTGTTTGTTTTGTTTCTTAAATTGTCCTTTTGTACGGAGAATGACCAGTTATACTTTTAAATGCGTTATTACTTGAATGTAAGTCTAACGCTTTGCGTATCCAAACTGGGTCTTTTTGACTTTTGGCTCAGTCTAATATTCTAAGATAACACTATATGGAGTTTATTTCATCCAACATCCACATTTACTTGAAGAACTCGCGCTTATCCTACGTCTTACCATGTCTATACCTCCTTTTGGTAATTTGCCCTTATTTAATCAGTAACAGATTAGTTTAAATATAAGAAATCTCATAGGTCTGTATTGAACTCTAACTTGTAAACATATCCTATGAGAGACACTTAAAATATATCATATTTATTATACAGTATTTAAAAGCAAATTGGCTGAAAACTGGCATAGATGTTTGCGAATACATATACATGTACTATTTAAGAAAGCCGCGACGCAAGTCCCTAGTTGAGAGACCGTAGAGGAACTCTAAGAGACCGGGAGTGGATCGCGTTGGAAAGATTTTTGTTTTTGACACCTTTCGTATTGTGGCGCCATCTGTCGAGCCCTGTAGTAGTTATTTTAATAAACAATAAGATTAAGAAAATTTGTTTGGCACTATTTAATTTCATTTTTACAATTTCTAATTAATGGTATAGATACATTCCAGCTTTATTGCCCAAACTTCATCCAGTTCTATAAAAAAAAGCTCTTTCCAGTGCCACAGTTTTTTACATAAAAAATAATTCCTTTGATCGGTCCCTGGCGAGAGTTTGATATACTTTAACTTTTTCTCTCGTGCCTCATTAAATTTAATTACTGATTTTGTTACATTTGTCAAAACTTTTAAAGCAAATATTTTGAGTTATTGCTTTACTGACTAGATTGGACTAGATATATTAGTTGCTTTACTACTTACTTTACTTGTCAATACCGGCAATAATAATTTACAATATAAAAGCGCATACTTATTTTATGAGAGATATGTTTTTTTAACAACTTTGAGAATTTGCAACCGGGCAATCATGGTTTGCAATTTGTTTTGTGGCCCCCCTTGAAAACAGAAATAATGCCTGGAATTACAAACGCGAACGGCCGTGTAAGAGACGATCGCCCAGTGCCGGTCTTAGCCCTCTTGGCGCCCTCGGGCAGAGTCCTTCAGAGCGCCCGTATTAACTTTAAAAAGTTACTGTTATCGAATGATTTTAATGATTTTACTAATTTCGGCGTCCCAAAAAGCCTAGCGCCCTCGGGCGGCGCCCGACTTCGCACTCCCCAAAGGCCGTCACTGCGATCGGCCTTAGCTTATCAAAAGCTAAGTGACCTTGTGCGCATAACAACTTCTAAACTATAAAATAAACTAGAAAAACACCAATTTCCACAATACATCAATTTCTATAAACTTTCTCTTTAAAGGTAATAAACTTTGGAAATTCCAATATGAAGCTAAATAAATTTTCGACTTTTCAAAATTATTCGTTCCGAGTCAATAATAAGAATAAAGAAAATGCGTTATTGCAGAAGGTAGTTTTTTTATACCACTGTAGGAAAAAATGACCTAAGAGCTTCGGTTCAGAAATACAGGGCACCTGGACTAAATGATAATACTCGACTAAAAACTATCTTTCAAGAGTGCTATCGCGAGAAGATTGTCCGAATGATTTAATGTAGACTGTTGAACGGTACTGAACTGGTCAATTAGTTCTACCTCCTTTATTGTGCACTTTAGACCTGTAGTAGTACCTTAATGCTTTTTTATTCAAAATCATACTTGCTAATATGCTATCGATTTTCATACTTAAAACCTAATGGCTCTATTTTAAAAAATCCCGATGACAACATGTGCGATATCAGCACATGTTCTAAAATTTGTTCTAATACCGATTTTGTAAACTATACGTCGAAATATACAAAGTTTGTTAAATTCCATTGCTAAGGCCAGAAGCTTGTCCGAATGATTAAAAGTGTAGCCTGCTAAACCGGACAGAACCCGTTAATTGATTCTAGATCTGTTATCATGCATTTTAGATCTGTAGTACTTTAATACTTTTTTTCTATTCAAAATTATACTGGCTATCGATGTTCATATTTAGAACATATTGAATCCACTTAAAAAATCCCTATGACGCCATGTGCACTATCCAGTACATGTTCTAAAGTGAGTTATAATACTGATTTCGTAAACTAGAAGTCCAAATATACCAAGTTATTTTAATTCCATTGCTATGGCCAGAAAGTTGTCTTAATGATTGAGTGTAGACGTTAAACAGGACACCCTATATAAGAGCACTGTAAGGCAAAGCCTAAAAGTCTTAAATAGACCTTGTTTTAAAAAAGGGTAAAAACTGCCAAATACATATCTAGACAAATGTGGACTTGGGTGAAACGTAATGAATTAAATAATTTAAATTGATTTTAATAACCGTTATTCTTACGATTTTATATATATTTTTAAATTAAAGTTAAATTAAAAAAGAAATTTTAATACTATTTCAGAAACATTAATTATGGGGACTCTGTTCCGGGACGAGTTAGAAATTACGTGGTGGCGATAAACAACTCCTATATAGTTAGTACGAACTTTAGTCCACATATTTCATGAATGTAGAAGTTTCCAGTTAATCTACATACAATTAAGGTTTAACTAGAAATGAAGTACGAGTGACGGTAGCGAGTTTTTAAACCGCTATTGAAGATAGGAAAATTTTTACAGCGTGCACGTAGCTCAGTTGAGTGATAAGCAGAATTTACACGGACTATCAACCGGTCAGATAACGAGCCAAATCATAAATAAAACAAAGTACTGACTAAAGGTGGGAACCTATTTATTTGCGTCATTCACTGGAAGATTAAATTTAAAGCATCTTAAAAGATATTTAAAAGTACGGACCTACGAAGTAATAAAAGCATAATAGGGATTTAGCTAGCAGTGAAAAGGACAAATTAAAATAATTTAGTAAAATCAAGGAAGTATTGAGATCGCCGCCGGAAGCAAAAAGATCACAAGAAAAAGAAACACAGATTGGTGAATTGAAGGATATAAAAGATTATGAAAACTGTGGTGGGAGAAATAAAGAAAACTAAGGATATGAAAAGGGCCACGAATACTAAGATGGTGTAGTAGGTGAGAACAATAGAGGTATACGAAACGATGAACTTAAAAAGAAGGATCTTGGAACATACAAAGTTCAACTGAAAAAGAAGACGAACTAATAAGTGAATTCGAAAAGTCCAGCTGAAATAAATGAAAATAATAAAGACTGGAAAGATAAAATAACTAACTAACTGCAACTTTTATGCAAACTCAAAAATACTGAAGATATACTTAAGAATAAACGAGAAGAAAAAAAAATAGAAAGATGCACAACATATCAATATGATATAGATGTCAATAAGAAAAAATATTATAGAGAATAATAAACCCTCCAACACTTGCTGAAAGATGAAAGGTTCTAAATTCCAAAATAAATCCATTATTGTTGAAATTCACAAACACAAAATCATGGTAAAACAGTCTGAAAATATACACAACTAAATATCACTTACCTTTATCATAAAAAAATTCTCCGGCTATAATTTCTAAATTGGAAAACAAGTTCCATAAATTCATGAGACGAAATCAGGCGGGTCGCTAATTAATTAGGAAGCTATTTAAATTATATCTGTAAAACATTGTTAATGGACCAGACACAAATAAATACACCAATAAATTTCTTTTTAAACATTTAAATGGATAAATTTTATTTATGAATACACAAAAGAAATAAAAATTTAAAATTCATTGAAGAGAAACGAAAACAACTATTAAAATTCTAAATGAAAATTAATTAAACAAATATGCAACAAACTCAATTAAATCTTGGTATCAAATAGATTTAACAAAATAAGTATTAAGAGACATTTTAATTCTCTTGGTCTTTTTTAATTCTTATCTGATCAATCCATCAATCTAAAATCCTAAGATCCTATCAAACAATTACATAAATTTTGACACCAAAATTATAAATATAAACTAAATTTTAACATTCTGGCAGAGCATGGTGAAACGTTACAATTTTGGGATTTCAAAGGCGTAAACCTTCTCTATAAAAAGTTACGCACTTTAACATTCTAGTGGCAAATGCACCCTAGAACTTGGTTAACCATATTGCAGTAAAATATTTTACTTAGAAATTCAAATAACATATCCATAAAAATATCCATCTACTATGGAAAATTATGAATCGTCAAAGAAATAGAGCATTTTCTTGAAATTCAGTAATAAAAACTTTAAGTAAAGTAATAAATACTTGTGTATACCTTCTTACCTATGCGTTTAATAATTTTCAGGTAAAAACACGCCATAAAATGGCTTCAAAATATCTAAATGTCAAAATATCAACGAACGACATAGGATCATCATCATGAAATTGAGCCCGTGAAATTCAAGTAAAGAATCTGTTTAAAATTTATCCCCTTCCATCTGACAGTGTCGTAGTGTGTATCTTCAACATATTCAATGTAAAATTTTATTGTTTTAAAATAAAAAAATAGTGAAATCCTTCTTTCGTCTGGAAGATAGGCAACACATCGTGCATACATGTAATGCGGGATGCCTATATCATAACATTATGTTCATGGGTAGTAACATTTGAAATATTTAAGGAAAAATGAGGCAATATGACATAAGATTATAATATTACTAGCATAGTATCCGTTGAGAAATCAACGGTCCCCTTCTGATCATGTCAGCTATCCACGTAAGAAAACAGCTCTACTTATAAAAATTAATTTTTGGGATCCCGTAGTTCAGGATGTGCTACTGCAATGGAGTTTCTATTTTTCTTAATAATAATGTCAATCGGATCATATCATAACTATAATTTAATATAATTACGTTTGGTTCATAATTAGCAATGCCTTTCTTCGTAATTATTAAGTCCCACACTTTTTTTGCTCAAATAAATGCTATAAAAACACAAGTTGACCTTTTCTCAAAATAACTTTAAACGAATGGTAGGCGTGTTCAAAGAGAATACATGACATAGTTATTTTAATTATCCTACCTATGTAGTTTATTATTAATATATTACGTACTTTATATAGTATAATATTTTTGGAAAACCAACGGCGTGTGGAGGCACCACAGCTGAAAACCCGCCAGCGTGTCTCCGTACCCCCATTAACTTGGTAGTTTTTGTAAGGTCAGTTTTTATCAAAACCGGTGAATCTCGAGAACCACTGAATATATTTTGATGCTGTTTTCATCATTTGATAGCTTATTTCTTAGCAAAGGTTTCTATATATTCAGATTATTTAGAGGGTTTTTCGGAAGTCCAGTAATGAGCAAAGTATGAAATACAAAACGCATTACGCTGCGAAAATGGTAACAAATAAAGGCAAACTATACGAGAACGAATTGTAGCTCTCAAAAAGGTTTACAAAAAAGTCCGGGATGGCATATACGTATCTCTCAGATTACTCACAATCAAGATTTTTATAATAGTTATTTTTGCGGAAAACTCTTCTCCCCCTGGAATGTTGCCTTACTCCGCCCCTGGATGAAATTTCGATAATTCTTGTATTTTTTATCTTCAGAACTACTTCAAATATAATCTGTGAAAATTTGAAGTTTATAGCTTACGCCATTCAAGAGATATATTATAGCCATAATGATTTTTTTAGAAATGCACTCCCTGCGACCCCCTCGGGTTTTTTAGGATTAGAAATATACTCATGCACCCCTTTGGGGCAAGGCCCACCTGCCTGTAAAATTTCATCTTCCTAAGTCTTCTAGTTTTCGAGATATTTTTCGGTGGACATCGGACACCGGACATCGGAACTGGATACTATTATATTAGGAGATAATTTGGAAAGAACAAACGTAAACCAACTGACATTCGCAGATGCTATAGTTCTGTTGGTAGTAAAGGAAAGTAGAGCTACAACACAACCTACAAGTTTTATATAAAGAGTTAAAGAAATACCAAACGAGAATAAATATGGACAAAGCAAAAAAAAAATATTAAGAAATATATAGACGATACATATTATATTAGAACAACAGAAAAACTGCAGAAAACCAGATCTGCCGGTACTGGAAGCCGACCCGGACCGCTGGCGTAAGAGACCAGCACGCTAGTCCCTACACTGCCAAGGCTACCAAGAATATAGACCACTTGAACGTACCAATGAAACTAATCCTTTCCAAAAAACGTATTTGCAAATTTTAATTTTTCATGTATAATTACTTTTTATTTTATGTGTAATTAAGATAGAAAAAGAAGAAACATGTGCCTCTGTGAGTTTTTAATAATACAAACTATTTTACACAAATGAACTAGTGGTACGATATGTACTCTGATGTCATAAAGCATCATCTATAACGAAATGATGTACCGGTTAGCACGAGTGTAAAAATGGAGCATGAGTAAACAGCACAACTCTTTATTTTAAGTGAAACGTTTATAATATATTTCACTCACGGCATGCATTCAATAATAGTGACAACTCGAGTTTTGGCGAACTGTATATATTTACAGGTACCTTTCTATCAATTTGCAAAATTACCAATTTTTTAATAAAGATTAAAACATTTAGTATCTTTAATAAATAGTTGACTGTTATTAAGAAAAGAAAAAAATTACAGTAAACAGCAGAAAGATTTTAAGGAATGGAATGAGAAGGCAGAAGGATACAATTGAGGGAGGTAAAAGATCATGTTTAAAATATGTTTTATTTTAATGACAAACAATATGTTAAGTGAATACATGAGATTTTGTAGTACTACATCAACCAATTGCCTGTTAATTTGACGGTAGCGATATTGATTATAAATCGTTAAAATCTTAATGAATTCCGTGTATAATTAACAAAGATATTAAGCAATTTATAAATCCTTTTTTGAATCATCAACAAAAATAATGTTAATATTAGAACAAGAGAAAATACAAGAACATAGAAGAAGCTCATAGAATAAGTATCCCAACTTAAATACCTAGGAGTGGTCATAACAAAAAACGAAAGAATAGAAAAAAGATTGGATGAAATAATTCAAGCAACTACAAAACTATAGTTTGCTCTTTGTTCTAAATAAACAGATTAAAAAAATCAATCAACAGAAACAAAAATAAAAATGTTTATTAGTAAAGAATTTCTGTATACAGGGTCTAACTAATATACGAGATCTGTCCAATAAATATGCAAACTGAGGTAGTAAAAACTTTATTTTACAAAATTTAGGGCACGTAAGTCTTATTCCCTTCAAAATACTCCCCATTTGTAGCAATACACTTATCCCCGTGTGGGTATTGCATTTATTATGCTTTTCAACATTTTGTTGTTTTCTAACTCAGTTTCTATTATTCAAAACATTTCTGGCAGTCGTCAGAAGTCAAGCTCTGCAGCTGCCTCGTCAGTTCACATTTTATCGTCTCTTCATCGTCCCAGTGCCGCCATCGCATGACCATTTTTGCATTTCGGGAACAAAAAGTCTAAGGGGCTAAGTCTAGTGAGTTGGGAGGATGATATAGCGTGGTGATCGATTTATGGCCCAGAGACTCACGGATAATCACTGCTAAATGTGCACCCGCATTGTCGTGATGCAGCAGCTATCCACCATCATCATATAAATTTAATCGCACACGATCCCTTAAGCGCTTGAGAACCTCCACGTAGAAGGCAGCATTCACTGTTTGTTCACACGTTCGATATTTTCATCAGCACAAGAGGTAGACGGTCCAGTCTTCACGGCCCTCGCTAAAACGCTTGATCCTCTTGAAAAGACCTCGTTTTCTTCAGTGCGTGATCTCCATAAACAGCCTTCAACATTTCATAAACTTCCTGGAAGTTTTTCCCAAGTTTCACCAAAAATTTGGTGTTGAGTCGTTCCATCTGTTCATCAATCTCCATCGCCGAGAAGAGCAAAAAAGGTCGCCACAAGAAAAATCCTACCTCTAGCTATGCACTTGTCTTGACAGTCTGACGGTTACTGATGCTCCGGTGGGCAGAGCAGCATTGACCAAATATCAATTTAAGGCCAGCCTAGAACTCAGTTCGCACACAGACCTCGTATCTAAGGGCATTAAAGAAAAAGGAAGACTTCAAGCAAAGGAAAAAGATCTTAAGAAAGTAGCTGGATTGAAAGTGATGAAAAAAATCAGGAAGAGGTTAGGAATAAGGTCTGTGCTACAAAGAATAAGAGAAAATGCGATGCATTGGTATAGAATTATGGTTAGAATGCCAACAGCAAGGTTAGTGAAAACAATTCGTCAAATTGTATGACGAAATAAGAGATGCTTGAAGGAGTTGAATGACTTGGACTGGAGAAAAGCGGAGGAATTATACTTACAAAAGGTAGGAAAAGGTGTAGAAAGAAGATTTCACCTCATCCCCGGCAGCAGCCGGTAAGCGAGGAGCGGATTAAGAATTACTTCTGCTTTAACGCCTATAAATTATTGTTAGCTGTCATCATAAGACTCACTGAAATATGTACATTACGATTTTTCTCTAAAAAGTAGTAAACTTATAAGTAGACAGCATATTGAGGTTGATGTAGTAAGTGCGTAAATAATATAATAGATGTTATTTAAAAATGATCACATCCTATGAAATCATCAAATTATTCATATGAATTCCAAAAATTTTCTAAAAGTGAGAAAGTTTTTCAAATTTCGCTTTCCTCAACTGGTATTTAAATTTACTACTTCAATGAACTGTCCCAAATACACCCTCTTTTGTAGGACCTGTAATTTTAACATGTGAAGGTAGCATACGTTCTAATAGGTTCTAATTTTTTTAATTATTCCTTTTTATTTAAAGGTTAGAAAATTTATCGATAATAAAGTTTTCATACTATATCATAAATATTGTTACCACAGTAATTATAGAGGCTTATTTGAAAAATTATAAAGTCGAGGACAAGCACCCATGGTATCTTATTAACAACTAGGCGGCTACTAGTGTTATTAAATCCTTCAAGAAATTGCCTGGCGGTGAAATATCTCAATCTTTAAAAATTTAATATAGCAAATTACCTTAATGTGAAATGAATAAACATTAAGTGCAGCTTGGCATAGATTTTGATTTAATAAGAAGTTCAACATGCATGTATTGATAAGAAATCGTTGATCCTAGCCGGATTAAATTAATATTAATATGTAGAGTCAGTTCTACATGAGCAGAAGATTATTAACAGTTTGAGCAGATTAGAATTAATTACTTTGATTCCATTTGAAATTATTATACACACTTATATTGATTGATGTCTACTGTCTCAACTAATTTATACTCTTATTAAAATGTTTTACCTTTTCCGTTTTATACTGCTATCCAAGTATCTAATAATGTAGATTGTTCAAATAATGTTCAGGGTACTGTTTTTAATAAAATACATTTTTTGTGAGGTCTTCTCCCATTTGATAATGTAGAATAATAATTCATGAATAGCATGTGTTATTTACAGTGATCTAATCTATACAGTCGAGATTTTACGTAGTGTTCAGATAAAACACAAAGTCCAAGGTGTCCCTGTTCCTTTTCACTTCCAAGTTAAGCTATTACTGCAACACAACGCAAAAATAAGGTATCATGCAAGAAATACATAATAAGCACGTGGCCGTGCGATAGTGACGTGCTTAGTTCCAATTCTGGATAGCGCGGAAAAGCAAATGGCGCTGCAAATACTGAATCGAGAGAAAAAACACCAAAATTCTCTTTTTGCACGTGGATATATAATAAAGAAAAAAAACATAATTAATGATGACACATCTATGATGAGAAGCTTGTAATGAGCCGGGGTCCCAACCCACTAGACGATCACGGCCCATCTTACTCTACCCGCGCAAAATTCAAATATTTAACAAACCGGAAATTGACACAGTATTACCAACCTTACAAATGACAAACTTTATAATGATAAATATAACAAAAAGAACAAACTTGATATTTAACAAACTGGATCCTACGTTGTGATTATTTTTTATAACATGTGACCAAGGTTGATAACGATTGATCCACTTCATACGGTCGGAGAAAGAGAAAACACAAGTAAAAGAACACAAATAAAAGAACAATTAAATATGATTGTATTATTTTATTAATTTATTCTTAATCTTGAGCGAGGAGGGACGTATTTAAACTGATACAAATTAATGGCTAGTTCTCTAAAAACCTCCTTGAAATTATATGCTAACCCAGCTTAAATACGTACACGCTGCAAGTTTCATATGTGATCAAATGATTATTTAGTTGGGATACATTAAACAATACAGGTCAATAAATCAATTTATTGAGTTGATACAGTTGTGTGATTATACCAGGCATTTATAAATAGACAAACGCAAATCTCTCAATGACATAAAACATCAAAAATGAGTGAAACAAAATGAATCAAAAAGATTTACAGATAAACTAGGCAAGGTAAACGTGTCAGATTAAAATGAATACGCAAGGACTGCTGAACAAAAATTATATCATATCTGACATAGCAACATATACGTTGTGACCAAACCATATATGGTTTTATATAAGAACACGTCCTTTTGCAAGACATAGTGTTACTGTCAACAACAGGGAAACCTCGTATCTAGATAAGCGAGAGTGTGTTATAAGCACTGAAAAATAATAACATAGCACATAATAAATAACATAAATATGCAAAACAAAACAGTTTGACGGTTCTACGACACGGCCTATCATAGGGTCATAAGCCACCTTCGTCGCATGCAATCTTTTGACGGTTCTACGACCCGGCTGATCAATGGACTTATGCCACCGTGGAGCCTTCGTCCCCCCTTAAATACTAAATCAGATTTTCTCTTACACGGCCTATCATGGGTTTTATTACCACCGTTCAGAGTAATACACTCTTAAATAATAATAAGTCTAACCTTTTGTTCCGGACCAAAAGATTATCCCTTCATTTTTTTAGTCACAAAGTAAAATGTTTTGTTAGGTTATAAATATTAACCTAAAATTCCATAAAAACTGACAGTAAAACACATAACCGCAGCAGTCGTATTTAAACACTAATAAAATATCAAATTGGCAATAATTAGCTGTAATGCTACGACAAACATTATAAAACATTATTTTCTAGTCATAGTTATACTTCCAACGGTCAAATTTATCAATTATTAAAAAGTATCCAAGGAATCTTAAATTTAGTTGCCATATAGATTTTGACATAGCTATAGATTCAAGCGAGAGATTTGGGTTTCAGATTAATTAAACAATACAAAAATTACATCACACAACTAGAATCAACATACATTAAATAAACAGAATAACTTACATGAATTGATATTAAGGTTTAAAAACCAAGCCAATATGGCTACTTCCTAACTCTTTACATTTTCTTTCCTCCCTCTTTCCAAAACAAAAACAAAAACGAATCGTTACCTAACTACCAAAAAAATCAAAACTACCAACATTAGAATCTGCAAGAAATATCCCTAAACATAAAATCAAAACTACCAACCCCAAAGAAACTGTAATAAACACCCCCAACATTTAATATTGAAGCAAACAGTTGTTATTTTTAAAATAAATTACATATTTTGCCTGAACTTGTACGTAATAACAGAACTAGGTAAATTGATTATTATGAAAATTGTTTTGTGTCAAAATGACTTGCTACAGCTACTTTGATAATTTTGGTTGACTGTAGGTCTGACCACTACAAGCTTTTATTTAAAAAAATAATAAAAATTGCTTTAGTCAGTGGAATCGTTGGACGATTGTAGACAGAAAACGTCTTGTTTTAAATATGTTACAAATATCCCAAGCAGCATCTAAGTAACTTCGGAACAGAAGATCGGAACTTTGATTAAGTAGTTGTTACATAACTACAACTAAATTTATTACTTTATAGGTTTAATTACTTCAGTTCGGATTATTCTAGTAATTATGTAGTTGTTTCTACTATTTATTGGAACTATGTAGTTCCATTACTTCTGAGTAATTTTTAAACTATGTGGAACGATATTGCCACTTAGTATAATTACTTTAAAGTTTACCCACAAATTGTTCCCCATTTTGGTTCCAGGCACGTAATAAAACCGTAGCAATTACGTGTTTGTGACTAGTGACAAAAACTTAATAGTTCCACCGGTAGTTGCTGGTACGTAGCGATGATTAAGAATGCTGCTTGGAATGCACTGTTTGTAAAATTCATAATTGTAACATTTGTCATTAACGATTACTATTGCAAACCGAACATTTCTTTATCTACGAATGATAAAATAAAAATTATGGTTAATAAATCCCAAACACTATTAATAATAATTACTTGTGTACCAAGAATAAATGTATCTTTGAATTGAGCAATTGAGCGACGTTTAGAAATGCTACCTAGGCCACCAAATATCTACAACACGAGCTGCACACGAATTTTTTTTTCTACTACTACTGAATTTCCTTCCAATTATTATAAAAATGCCCTGGGAAAATGCCCTATCAGAGGGACATGGATTAAAGTCTCGGTTGCGATTGGATGTTAAAAAATGTAGTCTAGTTGTATCTGAGTTCATTAGGATACGGTATGAAAGTTGTACGAATAAAAAAGAATGGGGAATGGATTATGTATGTATAATAAATACATAAAATTCATAAATATATAATTTTTGATATTTCATTAGACTGGGTTTGATGCAGCTTTAGGTAACTGTGCATTATAAACACTTTTAAAGCTAATTTTAAGATTTAATAAGAATTATGTTTAAGTTAAAGCCAGTAAAATTTGCTATTGTTGTGAATATGCTATTGAAATGAATCATTGAGTCACTAGTATTAAGTAAACGCGTGACGTCACATGACTATGAATTTATAAAGCTTGGTAGTTTTAGTTGCATCCGATCATATACACTATATGTATACACCGTGTCCCATTAAGACATAGTCAGACTTTGCCAGTGGTTAGATAACCATTAAAGAAAGAAAATTCCTATATACCATTTTTCTCGTATTTCTATACTTTTGGAGAAAAACTGCATTGAAGTTCAGCCTAATGTTTTCAAATTTAATAGTATGAATGCACATGACACATATTTTAAAAAGTTCAAGCAGATATACAACACTACTTGTTTCTTAGAATGTGCAAGGATAGCGTAATAACGTAATAAACACGTCTTTATTTTGGCCAAGTGTTTCGTAGAATAACAACAGATAAACAGAATTAAATAAACAAAGTATGTTAAGCAACGACTGGGTTTCTGACACGGGAATTCCCGGGACCCAAGTCCCGAGAATATTCTCTATTTTTTCTTGTTTCGAGTCCCGGGAAAAATCATTCGAGACACCAGACTTTTGTATACAAGGCGTCTAATTAAAATTCTTACTTTAGAATTAAGGTTTTATTAGGTTCAATTCTTGAGCAAAAGATAATTCTGAACAAGATGTTGCTTTGCGCACGTATGTTTTTCTTAACCAGTTTTTTAAAAAGTACTAAACAGTCTTTGCAAACACATACAAATTATTTACAACCTGTCTATAAACAATCAATAAAGGTAAAGAGGATTAGTTTCAGTAAGAAAGTACTGTTAGGTATGGTGACTCTTCAGAGCATTCTTTATCAGTGAACTTGCAGTGTCTATTCAATTATATTCAAAAAGGGTCTCCATCCGGAATTTCCTGTCTTATTCTTCTTAACCTCTTAAGGTCTGCATTTATAAACATCTGTTTGAAAAAATTGATTTTATGAAAAAGTAGGTTACAAGAGGCGTAAAAGAAGATATATGCGATCAAAAATCAGAAATATTTATTTTACAAAAAAAAAACAACCAATGTTCCTAAATTGGAACAATGGTTCATAATGTTAAATGTGAAAATCTCCAAAACAATTTCGTTTTTTTTAAATACATAAATAAATACATAAATTTCATACAGTAAAAATAAGTTTTAAGACCACAACCAGGTTTTTTGCATCGTTGCTTCTTCTCGCAAGGAAAATGGTACCTGGTCTCTTCGTACATGAGGCTGGGGTATGGGTTTTGTTTGACTTCGTTTTTTCTTTATTTCAAATTCTGTGTCAATACTAGTACTTGGTCTTCCCCTTTTTTTTGCTATCACCTTTTCCTAATAGACACAGGCCTTCTGCTACTTCAGCACGAAAAGCGAGAGAATCCAAAATATCTTTCCTTTCTAAACCCGCTTTCAGCATATCAGCTTTATATCGTAACCAAGCCGTAACAAGCACTACGTCAATAAAATGGAAAAAAAATCGTAAGTACCATTTTCGACTTCGCAGCTTTATTCTATAGTTGGATATAAGACCATCTAATAAGTCAACCCCACCCATAAACTGATTATATTGCCTAATCATATTTGAGCGCCGAACCTCGACTCTTGATTTTGTCTTTCTATCAAAACGCTGAACGGTGTCAACAGGCTGCGATCCACAAAATGTGCTTACTAAATGAACACTTTTATTGTCAAACCACTTTAGAGCATAGATATCTATGTTGCTTATGATAGTTTTGTATTCTTCGTAGGTGCCTCTTCCTTTCTTTTTCATTAGTTTATCATTTGTAAACACCAGTCCAGAAAGCCGATCTTTTCTTACTGTCCCCATACAGTAAATTCCTTCTGTAAAGAGGGTGCTGAGAAGCTTCAAGGATGTGAACCAATTATCAAAAAGCAATAGGTAATTTTTATGCTGAGGAATGACAGATGCTAGATGTAGCACAATGTTCCCACTGGCTCCAATGTCTTCTTTCCCAGGTGCTGGTGTTACCTTCCCTGTATATACTTCAAAATTGTGGATCAAGCCGACGCTGTCGCATAAAACAAACACTTTGTAGCCCCATTTATTTGGTTTCTTTGGATTATACTGCTTCATCGATGGTTTCCCATTCCTTTGAATGGGATAATTTGTTCATCTACACATAATTCTTGTGGTTTCACTTGATTTATGAATTTTTGCTGTAAATGATCCAAAAACGGTCTTATCTTAAATAATTTATCTCTATTTGGGTCGTTTCGATCTTGGGGAAGATTGTCATTATTATTGAAATGGAGGTTTTTTTTAATGTCTTCCCATCTTTTTCGGGAAATTGCGTCAGCAACCTGTGGAATTCTACAGGAAGACGTCCAGTAAAGTCGATGTCTTGGCAATCCAAAAATCGACATATATATGGCAACCCCAATAAAAGTTTCTAACTCTGAACGTGTGAGGTTTAGCGGTTTGTTCACATCAACCCGGCAAGCATATAAGTTGCTTTGTTCAGTTATAACGTCTTGTAAGTCGTTTGAAAAAAACAATTGAAAATAATGTATGGGTCTCCCTATGTCTGGGCCTTCTTCCATGTCTTCTGGAGTAAATTGTGGTTTGGGCACATTTGCACCTCCATTGACTTTAGTCCAGTTGACTTTTGGTTTACCTGTAGCAGGTATATTCCTTAGTGGTACCTAGTCTTCTGACTCTGACACTGGATCATCATTTCCAGCACTTTGGTTATCACTAATATCATTAGTAGCTGATCTGGTGGGTACATATTCATCATCTGAAGAGTCGCTCAGCTCTTCGTCTTCACTTCCACTGGGAATATCAACCATATTATGCTGAAGATAAGAAATTTTAATAATAAGCACGTGCACTAAATGTCTGTTGTTCCATATCAGGAACATTAAAATTTTAAAGCAAAAGGCCATTGTTCCTCATGTGGAAAGTTGAAGAAATTTCAAGTTAGAAACTTCTACATAGATAAATCGGCTTCCATATTGCTAGGAAATCATAGTTTACAACCTAATAACTTACCTGTAATTATTTAGTGACTTTACACCAATGATAACTTATATAAAACTTTCCAACAAACACTACCACCGGTCAACAAAGTTACAGAACGGTATTCAACATGGTCACTCGACAACTTTATTTTTAGTAGAGAACCATAGATGGTGCTAGATGTCTCATTTATTTGAATATTCAGTGTTCCAACTTAGGACCAACGGTCTATTATGACACATTCGACTGTACTTTATTTTTTCCATGTATTTTAAGCATTAGTTTTCAATGTTCCTGTTTAAGAACATGGGACGTTAAGAGGTTAAAGCTTAAACAGAATGTTTTTACTTAAAAATTCATGTTGAAGTATGAACCGGTCGTTTTCAATAAGTAAAGGGTTCCAAAAAAATTTTAAAAGTTTTTGTAATGACAATAGTTTGCTTTCATAATCAATTGCGTATTTACTAGATTTCTCAATTTGTTTCATCTGACTTTTATTTACTTTTATCTATTAAATTTAAAAATAAAATGTTTTCAGTTTAGCAGATGAAAGTTCAGTTCAAGATGAAAATAAACCAAATCGTAGTTTGAAATCGTTTTAAAAATGTCGAAACGGCCCAATGTAATTATTACCTCAAACAAATTTCGTGTAAGGTTGAAATTCTAGAGGCCCCATGCAGCATTTAGAATGCATGCACGGATCGCATTAAAAAAATAATGAAGAAGATATTGTATCTTGTACCTCAAAAATATTAAAAATTAACAATCAATTTTAAAATTTTGCATAACACGGAATTTGGGTGAAATTGTATGTATCTCAATAGGTCGCAGAAGATGGAATATCAATTCGAACTATTGCTCATAATATTTATCGTGTTCATATTCAGGAAAGTCCTTAAAAAAGCTATGAATAACTTAAGACTTAGGTACCGACAAACAATACAAGACTAAACACAAACAGGAAAGGTTTTGGCATAAAAAAGAGAGAACAAATAATTTTATGATATAAGAATTTATTTAAATGTACTGCCGTGCTTTTCATTAAATACTTACAGTTATTTTCCAATGAGAACTTCTAGAAGAAAGTGATTAGAGGATTAATTAAAGCAATTTTAAAAATGAATATTTGGATTTTTAAGTTAGGTACCTATGTTAAATTATTATCTGGGATTCCCGGGACTTTAGGAAAAACAAGTCTCGAGTCCCGGGAATAGCAAAATTGTCGAGACCCAGAAACCCTAGCAACGACCTCTCGATAGATATTATGTTATGGATGTTTTGTTATTTCTGATTGCTAAGACAATTTCAAATTCTTTTAATAGGCACATTAACCCCTATGTGTAATACAATACTGCAGGTTTGTGAATAAAAAATTATAGTACACGTGATGTGACACATATTCTCAGGTCAAGGTCAAGGAGATACCCAATACTATTTGGTTTCTCAAATAATAACAAATTGCAAACCCCTTACACTGCAGCTTTTAGTAATAAAACTTGTACTTGACTATGTAAACAAATCCATCAATCAGGGTCGTCGTATCAAAACATCAAAAAGAACAGTAAGGTTTTACTAATGGAACTTTTTAGAATTCCAATAAAAAATAACATTACCTATTGATGGATAGATCAAATTAGCTAAACATGTCTTTACTTAATTAAAACTAATATCCGTTTATTAACGCATAACGAATCGAATTTAATGATATCATTAAATGGGTCAGTATTAAAATGATGTCATTTCTGTCTGCGTTTCCTATTAGAATACAAGGGAATCCCCCGGATTAATAGAACGTTTTGTTTTAACTACATCCAAAATAGAATGTGCGTCGTTTGCATCGTTGTGCTTCTTTAAACAAATGTCACGTTTTTACTGTGATGGTGGCAATTTCTAAAGATCTTGTATTTATTTCTATTCCACTTAACAACACTGACCTGCATCAATTATACGTACTTTTCTGAAAACGTCGGGCAAAATTTTTGAAATTTTCAAGTTCGTTTAATCAAAAAATGTTACTAAGGTTTTATGTTTCTAATGACCAAAGAAGCTTATCCTTAAAGTCCAATCATTAGGTACTGAATCACCGTGTATACAAGTAATCAGGGCCGCCCACAAGGAGATTGCAGCAGATACAACACACCCGGGTTTAAATTAAAAATTAAAAGGAAGAAAATGGATTTTTAATGAAGTTAATTGGTTAAACCATGGCAGATTTTAGTATACCAGGCAGCTGCTGTATAAAGGCAACGCTGTAATATTACCCATATTTTCAAGGAGTATCAAACATATAATAATAGTCAGTTCCGATGTCCGATATCCACCGAAACATATCTCGAAAACTAGAAGACTTACTAAGCTGAACTTTTACAGGCAGGTGGGACTTACTTGCCTTATGATGAGTATATTTTTACTCCTAAAATCCCAAGGTAGTCGCAACTCTTACGCTTGAATAGCGTAAGCTACAATCTTCAAATTTCCACAGATAATACTTGACGCAATTCTAAAGGTAAAGAAATACAGAAATTACCGGTGTTCCATCTAGGGGGGAGTAAGACAACATTCCAGGGGAAAAGAGTTTTCCGAAAAAATCATTATCAAAGAAACTTTTATGGTAAGTAAGCTGTAAGAGATACATATATGCCTCCCGGACTTTTTTATAGATCTTATTGAGACCTGCAATTCGTTTGCTTACAGTTTACTTTTATATACATTTTTTGGATTAAAGGGTTATTAATTATTTTCTAATTTATCTGTATCTAATAGAATTTGCATAAATAAAAAATAGAAATGTATATTTTTAATTTAATTAACAATTACCAATTAACAATGAAAATACATAACAAGACCTGGCTGGAAACATTTGAATGTTTTACAACTAATATAAAGACGAATGTTACAATTTACTTACTTAAAAATTCACTAAACGTGATTTTTTTAATTTAGCAAATACCTGTAGTTGATAATGTGGTTCTTTATTATTTATAGGAAAATGAATTGCTAAACTGACAATATGCTTTTAGCAGTGTTATTTTTCAACTAGCGAACACCGCTGGTTCTTTGAACCTTTTATTAAATTCACTAAATTAATATAACAATGTGGGTATGAACCTTGAAATTGTTTTCATAGCAAAAGAAAGCCGCATTTACGTTAAGTTTTTTCTTCGCTTAAAATAACAATTTGCACCGCGTAGTGTCGTTAGCTATCAGGACCACGCTGTAGGATATAAACCCCAAACAAGCTTGTTATATTATATATGGATGGATGGATATTACAAATGCAGAAACACATAGTTGACATTATTCTAACCAAGATTTGGAAAGACAATTTTTGTTTTATATTTTCTGAAGTTAATATAATCTAGTACTCCTAGAAAATATGGGTAAAATTACAGTGTTACTTTTTTACAGGCCCTGCCTGGCACACTAAAGTCTGCCATGGTTAAACCTAATTTCATTTTATAAACGCAACCTGAATTGTTCAGCTGAACGTATAGCTGGTCGTGTCTAACTCACAACAAATACATACTTATCTCTATCATACCTTACACACCGATTGGTTCTTATTCAAATAATAGATACTATAAAGAAACGCGCACTCAAAAAACTGGAATTTTTAATTCGCGTTCTGAACGCAACCCAGCGTAATATTCATATTCGGTGACGCCGACGCGTAAATTAATTTAAATACAATGTAGAGCAAAACTACAATTTTGTGTAGTTTGTTTATCTACAATTAATCAGTCTAATTATAAATTTACGAAACTTTCCGTTTATATCCTTACGCACAATCGCGGCTAGACGTGTCGTCACCATCAAGGTCTGTTCATATTTGTCAATCTGTGTCTAAACTTTAACTTTTTCACTTAACACTTTGTCCGTTAAAGTCAGAACTAATATTAATATTACTTTTATAACTTTTCATATTTCGACCGAGGTGTATTTTATACCCACAAGAATTATTTCTCTGATTGATTTCTCCGAAGAAATCAAATTTAGGTGCTCTAGGTGCTTTAGGACTAGAAAAAACACTCATAATGAAAAAACAAGTCTGAGATTTGCACTGGATACCAGGAATGAATATAATTTCTACGATACATTAGATGACGCTCAGAATTTCGATAGATAAATATCTGATTAAAAATCTGTTTTCTATATATTTCAAAAAGTAATCTGTAATTATTTTGTATTAAAAGAGGCAATTCTCACTATGCACTTAACTATGTGTTATCTTACTAAGAAATCGGATAAGATATTATAGATGTTCAAAACTGTGAGTAGTAGAGAGATCTGGCATAAAGCATTTAGAACATCCTCACCACGAATTATCGAAAATCACTTGACGTGTATAGTAGTTATCAACTCAAATTTAACATCAACATTGCCCAGGACAATTTAGTTAGCTATTGAAACCTGTTGATTGATGTGTGAGACTTTCTAATATTTAAATATTTTGGATCCAGTTTTCATACCACAGTTTTGATCTTTTGATCTTAGAGAAAAATAGCAAATTAGTCCTGAATTTAATGTTTTGACAAAAAATATTGTATTCACCAACATTTTATCAACCAATAGAGTAAATTAAATATTTAGGCAACAATATGAGCAGATAAGGTACTGTTATATCTTTGAATACACGTTTGTTGGGCATGAACACCTACATTTCGCCCACAGTCGGAATCTGCACCCATTATTTGCAGACAGTTCGAATTCCTAAAGATAAGATACAAAGGCAGTATAACGTGACTTTTCTAGCCTTGAGAATTTTAGATAAAGATAAGCCATAAATCTTAAATGAAATCAATGCTGAAGGATTGGTAAAACTTTTATGAGCAACTAACTGTAAAGGCCTACTCAGTTTTTTACAAAGAAGGAACCAATGGCCAAAAGATAATTACGATCTTTGTAATCGTAATCGTGGTGAAAGGGAAGGGGGGACTGATGGCTTTAAGGTCGTTCAGTGATCAACTGCGCAATGTAAATAAGTATTTGTATAACATTTAGATGCAATTTTATTTTTATTAATTGTTTGGCTTGTCATACGAGTTTTCCCTTAGCCTACTATACATTTCGAGATGCGATAGTCATTTGTTTTTATTTATGTAAGCTGAGTGAGAACCGGATTAGATGCTTATGATTTATTGCGGATTAGATGAGGTGCGGTCGTATCACTATTTCTGACAACCTCAATTAACTGTAGATAACCATACACGAGAGGAGAAGAAAAGGCCTATAAGAATTTCCATGCGTATTTTAAACGAATACATCACAAATATCATAATAGCATCGTATTAGCAGACATCTTTCTAGAAGACCAAAATGCTGCCGCAGTGTTATTAGAACAGACTTTTCTAGAAGCCGGCAATATTTAAAAATATGAATTTTAATATGGAAATTTTCAATTAAAATTAAAACGTCTAAACTTTTTAGTTGTCATTTTTCATGTGGAAGCGATTTCTTTCTTTTACTTCTTAATTAATTCTTTTCACTCTCAGGACTTTTAGGAAGTTGCAAAAAATAGAGTCAAAAACTCATCGTAATTGTACAACTCGGCAAGCCTCGTTGGACAACTTCTACGACTCGCGAAGAAAACATTTTTAAATACAACTTTTGCAACTTGCTCTATAAATGAATAACTGTTAATTTATTATTATATATTAAAAAAAATCTTCATATTTTCCATGACTATGACTTGATTCTAGAAAGAAAACTCGGAGGAAGAAAATGAAAAAGTTAAGAAAATATTGTTTTAGAAAATAATCAAAACTGAAGACTTTTTGATAAAAATTTTGGAATTTAATAGAAACTAAAATTTTTATATTGATTTCGTGATACATCACCTACATTTCTATATTAAGAACTTTTAATGATATACTCCAAAATCTAAGAAATTTTAACGATTCATGGCATCTTCAGGCCGTTGTCGCCCGCCGTCTTACACTACACATCTTGCTTTTATGAGCCCTGAAAGTCAGATAGTATCAGAAGTTTCATTCTAGCCGCCATGTTTTTCAAAATAGTGTTTCGATCACATCTCTCACTTCACACCTTCCACTCACATCCAGTCTTCAGAAATTAAAGCCAATGACTATCGCATTTCGAAATCTAGTAGGCTAAGGCAAATTCTAATGTCACCATCGGGACATTAGATGTGTAAATCGGGAACGCACTTTTAAATTGACTAGTACCTATTGCATTAATTTCTAGAAGAATATAGTATCAGTAGAATCAGTAGAGAATAAACTAAATTCAATATTAACAAATGCAATGCCATGTCCTATTCCAGAAAACAATCAAATTTGATCTATAATTACAATATGAATTCAGTCTTAGTTACACGAGCTGTTTCAGTTAAAGATCTTGGTAGCTTGTTTGATCCAAAACTTTCCTTTCAGACCCACATTGACGAACTCATTTCAACTTCATACAAGAAACTAGGCTTTATCATTAGAAATACTCAAAACTTCACTAATCCTACAGTTTTAAGCCGACTTTTTAATTCTTATGTAAGAGCCAAAATGGAGTATTGTGTAGTTGTTTAGAATCCCTTTTATAGTTACCAAAAGAAAGAGCTTGAAAATATACAAAAAAGATTTCTTAGATATTGTTATTATCGGGAACACGGAACCGTTTGCCAATTAAATTACAATGATCTACTAACTCGTTGGAGTTATATCTCGCTTGAAAACAGACGATGTCATTACATATTAATGTTCTTGTATAAAATAGTAAATGGTCTAATGTCTGTTCCACACTTACTTTCCTTAATAAATATACATGTACCAGTAGCTTTTACACGAAAAACGGAATCATTCACATACGGTAATCCAAGAACAAACTACTTTATGAGATCGCCAGTAGTAGCTATGTGTAAATCTTATAACTCGGTAAATGCTGAACTAGACATTTTCCACCCTACTATAAAACAATTTAAGAACAATCTTGTTAAAATTTGCAACACCTCTGACATGGCGAATTAAATACAAACTCATCTAGTTTTTCTTTCTTTATTTTATAAGTACCTAGTGTCTACATATATTTTTGTTTTCACTAATGTATTCATAATTTTTCGTTTTTATAATTTGTTGTTTATTTTTTCTAATATGTATATATAGATGTTTTTGTATTATTATTTTTGTCTTTATTCTGTAATTGAGCTCTTGAGCTTGTTGAATAAAGTAATATTATTATTAATTCAAATATTTAGTGTGTATATGTATAGTGAGGGGGGGGGGGTTGATTGTTAAATCTGAAAGTTGTTTTAAAAATGTCCTAAAATTCCGAAATTTTTGCGTAATCTAATGATACTAGGTCGCAGCTAAATAAGAAAAAAAAATCAGATTATGCAGCATCTTACCTGGAATTAAAAAAGGCCTGTAATACTTTTTACGTAGAATCAGCCAAATTCAAAATATTTAGAAATTTAAATCTTAAATGACATCGTTTTCAAGATGGCGACTCAAACACCTTTTCAAACTTGGAACTCATCGGTTTCTTAAACAGTATTTTGTTTTGTCAATTTTCTTGTTTCCTTCTATTTTTCTCTTTACTGTTTCTATCTAATCTTATTGTAGTATTTAGTGTTTCACAAGACAAGATTTCTTGTCTTGTACGACTACTTCTTGTCTCGTCTTGCAAACCAAGACAAGAAATTTAATAAATACTTGTCTTGCTTCATTCTTGCAGACAAAAATCTTGTCTTGTCTCGCAAGACTCTTGCATTTTCTTGTCTTGCATGTCTTCTGTTGAAAATTAATATTACTCCTTTAAAAAAAAATTAATTTTGAGGTGTTTTCAATCGTAATATAAATGTATCTTTTTCTACTCATGACATTGAAATCACTCATTTTGCAATCGATAACAATGGTTGAAATCGCATTTCAATCTCTAGAGGTTGAAATGATCGGACTACCGCGATTTTGAATTTCAAACTGTTCGACATTCAATTGCTGATAAGAGAAATATCACTTTAATGTCATGTTTTGTCACTTAAATGTAATATTTTTTCTAAAATGCATTAATTTACTAAAAATTCGAAAAAAAAAAGTATATGGAACGCGTGGCTGATAAAATTTCAACCACTTGTCCCATAATATACTATTATCTACGACCACCATAGAAAGTTACATATTCCGCACAATCTAGTAACCGTGAAAACGACCAATTGCAAACAATCTCCAAACTCAACGGTAAAGTATGTGAGGAAGGAGTTCTCAATAATCCGTAGTTCTATTAAAACGCCATAGATGTCACCACTTGCAATATTTATAATATTATTAATTATTTGAAATATAAAATGTTATAAATTTTAGATAAAGGTTAATTTATTTTGTTTAATTAATATTTTACATTAAATTATATTTCGAATGGAAATCCATCTAATAAAAAAACTAAGGTTCTCAGACCCGGGGAATTGAACCCGGATCGCTCGGTTAGTAGCTACAGCGTAACCATTGAGCTACCGAGACGCCTTTCAATGATGTTTTTTCTCATTATATAAAGTTACAATGATTGTTATTCAATTAAAACGTAAAATTAATTAATATTTTACATTATTATATAATTTTTAATGTAATTTTATTTATTATTATTGCTAAATTACAATAAAAACATTGAAAACATTTATAATTTGCTACATAATGCGAGAATATTTGACATTTTGCGCAGAGGTTAATAACCTTGACAATTGAATTGTGATTTTTGTACATATAAATTATTTTTTGAAAACGAGTACATAATTATTTAGCTGTAAGTACTAAATAGTAGATTGACTGAAATTATACAAATTGTAAACGTATTATTAATATTGTCTTTACAAATTTAATGTTTACTTTTGTCGTTTTTAAAATTCTAGATGTATCTTGAGTGAATCCGATGAAGGAAAATACTCGTACACCTCTAAACATCGTGGAAGCGGCTCACATTACATCTCTTAATTTATTGCCAAATATTTCACGTAAAAAATATGAATGCGAGTATAAATTTTAGGTTAAAATACTTTCTTAGCTGTTGGTGGTTTATTACTTTTTTTGTTGTCGTAGATAAAGTATAGTGTGTAACGCGTGCAAAAACACCAATTTCTCACTCGTGTGATTGCGGCATTCGACTACGTCTCATGCCGCAAAATCTTCACACTCGTGAGAAATTGGCACTTTTCTGCACTTGTAACACAATATACTATTATGAGAAATACCAAAACGCGAAACAAAAGAAAATTTTCAATATTCATGAAAATCGCCAATATCAACATACCTACAATTTTTTTTCTTTAAACGTCGAAAAGGGATTAAACGTAAAAAATAATTAGTATTTCTTATGGCAAGCAGTTGACAAGTATTGCCGAATAGCGTGTTTTGCTGTAGTTTCATTGTAATAAGTTCATTAATTTGACTTATATCGTCGGCCAGTAAAAGCATTTTTGGTTCAAAGTAAATATCTTTTTCTATGTATTTTGCGTCTATAACAAAGCTGTTAAAGCACTAAAAACAGTGCGTTAATAGCTCATTTGTGCTTGTCATGAGTGCTTTAATAGTCCAACTTTTTCAAAGTTGGTAGCAGTTGGAAATTTTAAAGAACAGGATACGGGAAGCTTTTGGAAGTATCACCCCGGATATGCTAAGAAATATAGAAGAAACCGTTCATCGGGTTAGACTGTGTAGAGATGCCCAAGGTGGATATTTTGAAGACCAAATTGATCATTAAGTTAAGTTTACAAAAATTGTTAATATACGCTATTATTTACTTGTTTCTCATGGCTAACTGGATATAACATTTTTTGATCGTCGTACTATGGAATAAAATTAAGTTTTCTTTAGAACATCCAAGAGAACTTTAATGTTGTGATACACCGTTGGATTCGTCTTAAAAAACTACATCTAATTAAACTATGAACGTGGTATAGTTGTATTTAATTTTTTTACGTTATTGTCGAAAAAGTGATTTAGTCAACTTTGAACGCTGTGGTAAGACAAACGAAACGTGATAAAATTATGTAAATATTTTTGTGCAGATGTAAACGTCTATTAGAACGATTTAAGGTAGGTCATGGCACTCTAGATTAAAAAATAAAACTTACTCTAAAAATGTTAAATTGACACAAAAAGTAATAAAAATTCTACAGTTGTATGAATGCTAGATTCCAAAAATCAAAAAATATACAGGGTGTTCCATTTAAAAATCTAAAGTTGGGGTCACTTCCGGCTGAACCGGAAGTCGTCGAAGTTTGACAGATACCCCAATAAGTGTCTTTGTAATAGCATATAACTCCTGCCAAGTTTCATCTTGTTTGATTAAAAACTACAGAAATGGCAGCCGGAAAGTGATCTCGTTGACACCCGATATATATAGTGTAACAGAAAAACATTTTATATTTTGTTTTTATACTCTATTAACATAGACGTTACATAAATAAATTAATAAATAAAACATATTATAGATTTATAATATATTTAGACTAACACTGCCTTATCATTTGGACATACCATTACCTTTTCAAACCCTAAATTTTAGCAAGAATGCAAGAAAATCTTGCTATTCTTGCACTTTCCTTGCATAAAAGAATCTTGTCTCGTCTTGCAAAACTGATATCGATTCTTGTCTTGTTCTTGTCCTGCAATTTGTGCAAAAACAAGACAAGAACAAGAAAAATGCAAGACTCTCGTGAAACACTAGTAGTATTCTACCAAGGCCAAGGGCCGAATTAAAAAATTGAGAAATGTATGGGGCCTGATATTTCAGTGAGTGCATCAAGTGTATTATTGTCGAATAAATGGGCCAAACAATTAATTCCTGGTAAATATCGACTTAGCCGCTCGCGATATTCTCTTAAGACTTAGTTCTGTTTTGGTTTGATTTACTTGTTCCTCTACGAATTTGTGAATAACTACAGCCAGCTTGTTGTGGTGCTATGTTATGGTTGTAGGTTGATTGCGTTGATAACGTTACCGATGCATTTTACACTTCATGTCTTTCTGTATTCTGTTACAAAACTTTTTTGAGTGCTCATACCGTTGGCAATTGATGCACTACTGTTGTCCAAATCTGAAAAAGTGAAAACTATAGTCGTGTTAATTTAATATATTTCAATAGAATTTAGTTTTCAAAATCTCTCTTTATAGTTCAGAAACATTCACAAGAAATTATTAAACTATGCGGACGATTTACCAACTTCATTAGCTTTTTTAATTTGAAAATTACTTAATAACTTAATAAGCTGTGAATAAATATCTTGCAATTTAAAATAATTCATGATTAATTATGTCATTATTAAGCATTCTTTTACAAGTAAAAGTAAATTTTTCCCCTAATTCTATTTATTAAAAATAATAATTAAGTTTAATTAACTTCAACTAATTTTTATTTTCCTGAAAAGTTTATTCTTTTTTTTTTCTTTCAGATGCCGACCTATTCCTACAAGGCAACGTCGGGAATTATATGTACTTAGAAACAATCCAAGAAGAAACCTCCGACGATTTACAATCAGAAAGTGACAGATCAGAATCCCGTGCATCTCCTGTTGGTTGGCTGGCGACAGATTCCGAGTCCGGTTCTGTAATCCGTATTGATACTTTAACATTAGGTAAAAAGAAAAGCAAAAACTGATAAGATAAAATTGAAACACGGCTACTAAACAGCTCATCCATTACATTCCATTAGATTAAAGCGATAACGGCTAATTAAATGCATACGCATTACCTTTATAACTAGAGTGCGCGTGGGTCGTTTTTAAAGTGGAACGCCAATGAATGGTTGATTAGCACAAAATAACTAAATAGATGTGTATGAATGGATGCCTAACTGGTTTGTCTGCAGGCAACCATTCATTCATAAAAATATTGTGATAATATAATCTTTTATGTATTGTTATTCATTGTTGTAATAATAGTTTTGAAATTTCCGTTTTCATTTTTAAAATATTTTAGAGGAACTATGATGAGAGGATATGTATGTACTGATTTTAAATATTTAAAATAACTATTAGGACATCTCCTAACTATTCTATTTCTAATATCTTTTTCTTCAAAAAGATAATTACAGCATTAGTTTACTATTTATTGAATTACCTCCGCATAAATTAATGTGAGCGAGATAAATATCTTGCAAGAATTTTGAAATGGCAAATTACATCGCTCCAAGGGAATCTGTGAAATGATGTTTCTGTAGCTAACTCTTAAACCTAATAAGTACAGCTTTGTTTAAATACATACTAAAGGTTTAATTTAATTTAATAAAAACTTAAAATAAATAAAGATTAATTGTGAAAACAGTAGGAATAAGAAATAGATTACAAATTTGATTGAAAAAATGTGAACATTTAGAAAATTTAGAAGATACGGCTTGCTAGACATTTACAATAACATTAACTGAAATCGCAGATTTCTTTGGATTGATCTGGTACTTTGTCTATTGTGTGTTTGATATAGAAGTTGTAGAAGAAGTGGTCTGAATATGCGCCCCTTCCTTTGTTTTATCTTCATCATTTTTTAAATTTTTGTAAAAAGAAATCTAAAAATTGGAATATGTACAGTCCAGTCTTATTTACAATAGTCAAAACTACATTGTTCTGAAAAGCAGAAAAATACTGTTCGTCAAAGTAAAATTTCCAAATTTGTCATTTTTTGAAACAAGGGGAAAACGTATGAAATATGGACCTCATTTAAAAAATGATATTATTCAAAAATACTAAGTATTGTATTTTTCAATCAAGAAATCAACTATTTCTAAGTAGTTACCTACTTTAGGGATTAGCAACAAAAATGGCAAACATAATAAATCTCTTTGCTGCTCATATTTCCACATACTGCACATTTGACACTAAATTTAACCCCCCCGCCCCGCCCCGCCCACCAAGTAAGCAAGCAGCATCTTTGTCATCTGGAATTATATTTGTCCGATTCCATCTACGTTCATGTCATAAAAAGGAACAAGTTGTTGGTTTTCTTGTTCTGACTCATGCTTACTATTAGAATTCTTTTCTTTCTTCGGTTGCTCGAAAATACTGAGTTGGTAGCCTACGAGTTTTATTAAGTGACTTTCTAAGTCAATTTTGTAGGGCGAAGAAGTGATGATCTGGAATTTGGAAATTTTTTTCCACGAGTTGCTGTCTTCTTTTTTATGGCGGGCAAGTGTGACATGAGGAGAGACAACCTTTGTGAACTTGCTCGCTGTTGGTGCTTTAAGAATTGAAGTACTTAGAACAACATGGTTGCGGATCTACCATTGGTACTTTTACTAAAGAAATATTTTTCAGGGTGCCAATAGGCTGATTTGATGTGGATGACCGATGAATCTTAGATTTCTTAGAAGATACCGCTTGAAATTTATTTTCACTAAATTGCTGTTGAACACTGAGATAAGTTTCTGTAACTGAAACATCCTAGTTAAGGTACTGGGTTAGAATTATTTAATTTTTTCCAGACTAGTGGTGTGAGGTTACAGTTTGCAGCAATTAAAGAATGTTTCCCTAGCAACTCTGCCAGATCAAACTGTGTAAGGGACTATTGATTAGTGCAAAGCCATTAGGGTCAAGATGTTGATGCTTTCGTGTATGTGGAGGAAATGAAATTATAGAAATGTGATTCTCGCCACGTAAATTGACCACACCAACATCTAGTTTGCGCGTATGGCTATAATGTCCGTCTAGGTTAAAAAGTTTAATAAGCTGTCTCAACCAGCCTGTAATTAGGTTCTGACCCTGTTCTTCACCCATCCACTGGAATAAACTGCATATATTTATCCAGATAGAGCACCTTCTATCAATCGATCAATTCCGATTTTTTATTCCTTTTTCTTTCCTGAAAAAATAAGCCTTTTTCGACTTCTGCCGTTCGAAGAATTTCGTTCGTCAACCTGTTTTATCAACGTTAAGCTGTTTAAGGTCCGTCAAGATTTTGTAAGGCGAAGAATTATACTTGTTATATTTATTATTCAGGTTATTAAGAAAATCAAAAGAAGAAAGCTACATGATGTGATAGTCAAAGGAGGCTACAATATAGGAAGCGATATTTCATAATAGAAGTGAAAATATCGCTCAGTGATAAACCTGATAAAACAGAAAGAAATCGGAAAACCAGAAGTAAGTAGTGAAATAAAAAAGAAAAAAGATTTATGGTAACTGGTAATGGTAACAAGATTATAGAAACCAAAGAGATAAAGTAAAAATAATGGTAACGGAAGGAAAAGAAAGATTGTCGTAAGAGTTTGGAGAAAAGATGGAAAAAGAAAATACTGCGCAGGACACTGAGGTTTAAAATAAGAAAAGAAAGATCCTACAAAAAATATTAAAGACAAAGACGGAAATTTTTAACAACAGAAGAGGATATTAAAAATAGATGGAGCGAATGTTTCATGGAGCTGCTAGGAACTGAAAACGAAGAGCTAGAGCAAACAGAAACAAAAGAAACAGAGATTGAAGAAAAAACACAAATTCTTGAGACAGTAATCGATATAAAGCGAATAACAGAAGATAGAAAGGCAGTAGAAAATGTGAAACTAGGGAGGGCACCGAAAATAAATCAGACCAGAAATGATCAAGCATGAGTCAAGTATGATGAGAGAAGAGGAAATAAAACTATTTCATAGAATAATAGTAGTATTTACCAGTTCATAAAAGTGTAAATAACATAAACTGCAATAATTTCAGAGGACTGTCACTGCTATGTGTCGCTTACGCTTACTAGAAACTAGAAACTTTGAAAAACCTTCGACAGTATTCCGAGGCTAAAATACGCAATACGTTAGCAACAAGAGGTTAGGGGCAGAACTAAAAGCAATGAAATGTCTATTGAAGGAAACTGTAGTAAGCAAGAAACTACAGTAGCTGTGGTAAAATGTGGAAGAAAATTTAATAAGAGTGGGAGGAGAACAACGAAGTTATTTCAGACGAGACTCACGGTGCCAGACAAGGTTTATCACTCTAATGGATTAAATGGATTTCACTTTACTTTTTTATTTACTATTTTATTTTACTTGTGGCGATCTTCGACTGAGTTCTAGTAATAAATAAATATTCAAATCTTCGAATCCAGTCTAAAATCGTAAAGTCTTAAATTGGTAACTCAAAAACCTGTTGATAGAGTATACAATGCTGAGTATAGATAAGATATTAGTTATACCTAAAATATATTACAGAGCACAAGAAGATATAATACACCACTGTTTAATTTAGCTAAATAATTAGAAAAATATCAACAGTGTCTTTTTCCAATTATTTAGCTAAATTAATACAATAGTATTAATTATATATTAACACAAATTGTTAAAAGAGGTTATTTTAAAATGTTAGGCAAGCAGCGACCTATCTTTAGGTTTACTTTATTGATACAACGAAAAGAATTATCGGATTATCATAAATGCGTCTCATCATCTCAGAGTTTATTTATGTCAACGTATAAATTATGACTTAATCGATGTTCAGTGTTGTCAACATAGATCCTAAAGAGTTTCCATTGTGCTTACATATGTACATATGTGTGGTGCAAACCAATCGGATGGACCGTGATTCTGAGAATCTCGATGTGTTACATGTCAAATTAAAGCTGAGATTCTGTTCGCGTAGGCTGTGCCATCATTAATGCCTTTTCACCACCTCTAATTCTAATGACAGACGTTAATCCTGCTTTTGGTGCAAATATGCTGAAGCAAGCAAACATACCAAACGTTGTAGTACAATACTTGATTGATGTTCAGGTACTTAAGAAGCAATGGTTTGAAGTGTAATTCCTTCCAGGTCCGCCACCTTTTCGAATTTTTCTCTAGATTGTCTTCATAAGCTCACGTTTGGCGTGTGCCAGGTTAAGACTTATACTCAGTACAAAGAACAAGAGTACAATGAGTGCGTCTTTACGATACATTCAGAAAAACCTAGGTTAATAAGGGCAAAATCAAAGTCTAGTTTAATAGGATTTAATATTTAAAGGAAATACCACCTGACGTTGAAGATATCATCAGCAGTAAAGTATCTTGATAGTCTAAATAACGTTAAAACATTGGGTCACTCTGCTCATGTAATCAACGTCCTAGTATTTCTTGGTTATGTTCGGTATCATAGTAGCCCTTTCCTTCTAATAAGCCACTATCAGTTGTTTCAGACTGTGCTGTGCAACCAGTTCCTGAACGTCACTGCACCCTTATTCTCAGTCAGCGACTGTAGATCCAGCTCAACTGTTACAAATCGATCTTGAAGAGGGGAAGCTTGGTTTTGTGGACACTATACGGGACCTAGGTGAATACGATGATGTATCTGCACCTGAATAGGACTCCAGAATGTAGTCCTTTTAGTTAGATTTGATCAGATAGGGAAGAGTAAATCAAGACACTGACATATCACATGTTAAAATATACCTCTGGATGTCATTCGATTAAGAATTCTTAAGGAGGTCCTATATCTTGAATTTGAAACAACTCAATGATATCTTCATGTAAAATACTGGGCCCTACATATCTTTCGTGCACTCTCGAGCTCAGCAGGTTGACTCGAGCTTGTTATTAGTTAGTTTAAATGTTGTTGAACATGGAACAGAGTGTGTCATTCCTGAGTTTGATAGAAATTGGTTATGTTCCCTATTTTAAAATACATATTAGGACCTTCGATGTCCGCTGGTCAAACAGTGCATTTGATTTTCACTGAATGCTGCAGTTCAAGCAGTTTGTAATAAAGGAATGGAATGTTTAAAGACCATCCAAACAGTCAAGAAGTTTGTCTCGACTCACTAAGTTTTGTATGGAAAGGAACTCAGAACTTCCCAGAATCATAGAACGTGTGAAACTTGTGTTGCTTTGAAGTAAAACAAAGAAATTATAGTTTGAGGTTGAGAGATTCGTCATTTAACCTTCCAGTTGGTAACACCCTTTCAGTCGATTTAAAATGATAGCTGGTAAGAAATGTCTCGGTGGTTTTCTCCGAAGACACCCACATTGTCGGTGAGAATTTCCCAAGCGGAAACAGCTTGCCAGGGACTTGCTTAAGAATATGTCGATAGCTTTTTGACGTATATGAACCAGGGTTAGCCGAAATTTTAAATAACGGTTGTTTAACACAAACACTTCAATATTTTGAATGTGAAAGACAAAAACGAGTCTAGGATCTTACATCTTTAGAAAGAGGCACGCTATAACTGTTCTAATATCTATGAATGCCAGTGGACATTACATCCCAGCACTTCTGGTTTTCCTCGCAAAGACAAATCGTCAGAGTTAATGGATAGCACTCCCCTTGTATCAATAAGACAGGTTCAGGATGGATTCAGACTGATTTGTTTACAAAATACTTAAATAATTTTATTCGGTATATCAAACCCGCCAAATATGATCCGATTGGTTTAGTCCTCGACGGTCACTACACACATACAAAGAACATTAACGTAGCATTGCTAATGTGTGATTGCCTCTAAATTCAACCGACGATATGCAGCCAATGGATGTCGAATTTATGTTTCTCCTGAAGAGGAAAAAACAGGAAAAAGAGGCAAAGAATCTTTGTTATTTGGTTTTGTGTTACTTTTGTTTGTTTCATGGAAAACATGTTGAAAGGTGTAGCAACGTGATTTATTGCCGAATACACAAAATCAGCTATATCTATGAAATAGTTGAGAATCGTACATAATTATGTTTATTAGGACTTTGTTTTAATGAGTACAACCTATCCCCAAGTTTTGGTACCAGCCTTTTTCAACACCCGGTATATTTAGAATCAGAAAAAAGGGTTATTCGAAAATGCAATAATATACACAGTGTTCTATTTAAAAAACCTTATTTGTATTTAGTAGCATGTGATCTATACATGCAATTGTTTCTTTAATAACATTTTAAAAAATATAGGTAGAACAATACAACTTTTATAGGTTACGGTTTTTATCTACAATAATAACAAAGATAACGGGGTGGTCTGAAAACCGAATCTTTCGACTGGTAAGGTAATATTACTGCATTTGAAATATCACATTGAATTCCATATGATGATCTCTCCATTCAACTCCAAGAAAACACTTTCTGTTCAGGTAGGCGAAAAAATGGTTTTTGGCGGTAAACTCCAGATCACGCTTGGGGTAACTTAGACACTACAACCATCGACAAACATAAAAATATTAGGCAATCCAACGACCTGTCAAATGTAGTTATTGTGCAAACGGGCAGACGGAAATGTTTGCCCACAGCTACCATCTTGGCATAAACTCCATCTTGGTATAACATAACCTCAAGAAAAAAAGCTTAACTTTAAACGTAAGTTTTTCAAACGTTTATAGATAATTAATTCGAATTTTCTTTGCAAAAATAGCTTTTGCAAGTGTAAAGTAAAAGTAGCTGATGTAAATTAACCGTTGCAGTCGTTGTGGTCCAAAAATACAAGTTTAAACGTTATTTTTTCCAATATTTGTGGATAATCGTAAAGTTTTTTTCAGAAATATCTTCTACTAGATAGATGAAAATTAAGCATTTTAGCTAGATTGTTGTTCGGATTCGCGTGGTACAGTTTTTCGACCGAGACCCAATATACGTACCTTTTAAGCATTTTGATATTTTTAGAATAGAATAATAGATATTTTAGAATTAGAAGTTTTAAGTTATTTGGAATTTAGGAGGTCTTAGAAATAGAGAAATCTATGAAATGATCAAAAATTCAGAAATATAAATAAAACTTCAGGAAATTTCTTTAACAGTTTGCGAAATTATCAGAAATTTAGAAATTTTGCAATGAATTTTAGGAATTTCTGAAAATGTAAGAAATAATATTTCTGAATTTGTGAAATTTTAGAAGATAATGAACACACTGATATTTCTTTAATACTTAAATAAACGGATTACTAGATTATATTACTAGAACCCATAATTTTCATACCCTAGCCGCCCTATATTCAAGATTTATCTTAAATAAGAATAATCTAAAATAATTTTCTGTTTTTTTTATAGATGAGATCGATAGTGAATCGGAAAGGGAAATAGCCTGTCCTGCAAAACGCCGTCGTCAAGACGTCAACCTATTAACATGCAGCGACGACGAATCTAATTATTCTTTAAGCCGATCTAGCAGTCTTTTGCAATTCGAAACGTTAGAACGACAATGTCAGGATATAAGCAGCAGTTCACCAAGCATCCTTTCTACTTTCAGCTTCGATTCTCTCGAGAGCCATAGAAAAAACGATTTAAGTCCAGATAGCCTGGAGCGAGAAGATGGCGAACCGGAATCAGACTATTACAAAACCCTTAAGGTGGATATTGTTCGCCCTAAACGCAACCAAAGCCGCGATTCACTACTTTATAATGCACAACGTTTAAGCGATTCCGATTCCAGCGAATCTACCGACAGCGACAGAACGCTTGAAACAAATCGTAAATCGACGAGCAGTTTAAAGATGTCAAGAAGTTTTGATAATTTGCACACGGGGGCTTTTCAAAAAACAACGAGAGATAAAATGTCTTCAGAGAACTTGAGCGAGGATAGTGGATATAGCGATCATTTATATAATTTTGTAAAGAATAGATCTAGTAGCATACCGAATTTGAGTACATCACACTGCGAGAAGAAGCAATCAGAAAGGGGATTATTCTTGCACGAAGTGAAAAATCATTACGCCGCGTTTGATGCTTGTGATGTAGAATATACATTTCAGAATATTTCTGCAAATTTCGGCTCTAGTTATCACGATCTTCGTGTTTTGGATAAGTATGATGTTTCGGACGAGCTTCGCAGTCCTCTCATTGAAAGGTTTATGCGTAACGGGGCGGCTAAATGGCGGTCCGCTGCTGTTTGCGATTTTGGACTAATTCAGAGAACAGACGCCGTAGTAAATATAGAAAAGGTGCCGGAATGCGATGTTCGGTCGTCTAAATATAATGCGGCGTCGGCGAGTGAACCCAACTTACTGCAACCCAACAGTGGCATCGCGAGGGGCTCCACGGACGCTCTTAAACCGTTGCATTTGGACGATCCACAAATCTACGGTAAACATCAAGGTTATTTCGAGAATAGTGTTTGTGTTTCTAGTGTGCCTAATGATTTGAACTTGGCTGGAGATTTAAAAAGTCCGAATAAAGATAATTGGAGTTTGGAGTTTTTCAACAATACTGCTTCGATTGCGGCTAAAAACTGCGATATTGCCGATTTTGCTGCGGAGGACAAAAAGGATTATGAAGTGGACGCAAACTCAATGAATAGTATACAGGAAATGAAAGAAATGGCTGAACACGGAGGTACAAAAACTGCCTTTGCGCCTTTTAAAAAGTTTGATTCGTGCAGCGTATCCAGTTCTGATGGATCGGACATGACGTCTTTCCTAAGAGAAGGCAGTTATTTAGAAGCGATGGGTAATAGAATCGATATTAGCGATGACGAATATAATTCTTGTTATAAAGAAAATATTCGCAAGAGTACGATAGTGGATTTTGATAAACAAATTTTAAATACAATCTCTGAAACGAGTATTCAAAGCTTTAATAATAGCAATAATAAATTAGATCTCATGTTCAGCTCAACACCGATAGCTTCGCTTGCGCAAACAAGGAATGTCGTTAGCACCCCTAATTTATCAGCAATCAGAGATGGAAATCATATTGAAATTTACGAAATAGAAGCGAGCACTTCAACTCAGAATTTGCCACGAAAGAGTTCGCTTGTAAATCATAGCACCAGCAGCAGCGCAATTTCCGAAGAAGACAAACCTTTAACATCCACAAAATCTTTCAGTGGTTCCTCTGGCTCTAAAGGGGTGCATTTTTGCCCCGTTGTTGCTGAAGTAAATTGGCACGATTATAACAGCGAAACAACCACCGAAAAAGAATCTAGTTACAGTTTATCTAGCACCCCTGAACCTGATATGAATTTCCCTAAACCAAAACCACCTACACCACCTTTAGTTCGGCCGACACCAAGAAGACTTCCCTCGCCTGTAAATACGAGAATATCAACCAGCGAACCAGAATTACAAAAATCTCCTGTTGGATCGCCTACTTTAAAAACCGATCTAAATTATGAATATATTCCATTAAAACCACGCACGCTTAGCCAACCTGATATGGACAGCTTTAAAAGAAGAGGAAGTAAAATTATCCGGAATGAAGGTGATAGTTCCGTCTTGGTATCCTACGTCGATGGTGATGGTGTGAAGTACAAGCATACTCATCTAGGAGATGTTTACCAGTCGATGCCCCCCACCCCCACTAGCGGTCACGTGTCGGACAGCAGCAGGAGTAGCAAGAACAGCGCGCCACAACCGAAGCTGTTAGAGAAGGATAAGCACGCGAAGCCGCGTGAGTTACAACCGGCAATGGAACCGGCGGCCGTCCCGACGCGCCGGGATCCGAAAAAGTCGGGAAAATTAGGCGGCTTTTTTTCGCGTCTCGCTAGTTTCCGTTTCTCAAACAGAAAATCCGCAGAAGAGAAAAACAAAGCGAAAAAAAGAGACTTTAAAGCAGCGTCCGACGACGTCGTCGCGATGCCTACCCATCAACGCGTTGCCACTAAAGAAGACTATATTTACATCCCTTTGAAAGGACCGGAGAAACCGCAACACTCGGGGCCGCCGCCCCAAAAGCAGCATAATAACAATCAACAAGTGTCGACTCCAACAAAACCAAAGGTAGAAGATGCGGTAGTAGTCAACGAGACGTCCGCGTGTATAAGTGCGAAACCTCCCCTACCTAAAGTGCCGCCGAGGGTAGTGGGCGCAAGCGTTAAAAGACGCACCGGAGAAGCGTTTGCGCAACCCGTGCGTCCGGAATACCGGACTATTGATTCCGGGGACGCGCTCCCCCGGCCCATGGAGCCCATGGGGCTGATCGAGACAGACCTCGATACGGAGGTGACGGTTATCACGAGTGGGGCCCATGTGAAGACGCGCAGCTTGATGAACTTGGGGGCCGAGGCGCCGCAACGCAGCCTCGCAGCCCCACCGCACCCCACCAGACCCCATAAATCTATGGAATTCCTTCTGGATAAGCAAAACCTCAAGGTTGTCGAGGTAAGTGGGTCAATATACTAGAAATTATTTTCCTTTTAATAACATAAGCCCACGTTTACTACCTGCGAACGAATTTTTCTATGCTTAATGTAAAGAATTTTTATTGGCATAAAAAAGAAAGTAGTCTCCGATATGGAGAGGTGAATTTAATTAATTCCTCCGCGTAACCCTACGCGATAAAGGCGGTAAGAAAAATTGAATAGACAACTGTGTTTTAGATGCCTTATTTTCTTTACCGTTCGTACACCGTAATCGACGGTAACATTATTTATACTGAATTGAATGGAATACAAAATATGTATGTGCATGTGTACGTTAGTTAAGTAAGTTAAAAAGGTTGTGGGTATCTCGATTACCGTTAACCCATTTCAGGAGAGAATCGATGGCATTGCAGGTATCCAGATGATTAAACGCAATTTACCTCGTTTATTGTTTCATTCGAGCGAGCTAAGCCGTAATTAAATTACATCTAATCATTCGTAATTCCAGCCGCCCCTAGTTATCTTTCGTTACCAATTCGAAATGGCTTTCCGAAATGAATGCATTTAATTCGCGCGCCCACATCAGTTTCAGCGTAGGTCGCACCGTGTGTATATGTACACATAGCGCGAGAGAGAGTATTATATACGATACTCGAGAAGGTATTTAAATATGCAATAAAATGCGATAACAAAATAACATGTAGATGTGTACGTGTAAATGTAATAGTATTGTTGACAATCGATTATGAATGCCAGATGAGTGTCGTGTGATATGGAACCTTGAAATTCGAATCTTCCCATCGTAGATACCTACGTGTACTTTTGTGAAGGTATCCCATTGCAAAGCACTTGAATAAATCCTGAAATAAATATATTTCATTACTATAAAATGTATAGGTGGTATTATGAAATGAAATTGCAAAAACCGACAAATCAAAGCAGGCCTAGTTAATTATTATAAATACAAAAATTTAAGTCAAGGATACCTACAAACATCGTGCAGTTTTTTTGCAATAAGTGTGTTTTACCTTTACCATTTACTATTTTCGTATTATAGACACAACCGAAAAAGAAGAACAGCTTTCTGTATTGTTTAATTTTAAACATTATTACTGTTAATCGTGATAAATCACAAAGCATAAAGTTTAAATTTGCACAAATTTAGATTCTTACAAAAAATAGTTGTTTATTTTTAATTTACTATCCGCAATATTTAGATCGAAAAGATACACTACCATCAGAAGTTAGCCCAGTGTTATATAATCCTAAAACTATACATATTTTATTTTAAAACAAATTGAAGATTTTATGTTTTTATATAAAAAAATATTTTAACTATCAAAACTGTTATGTCATTAAGACTTTTAAGTGGATATAATTTAGCATGTTATGATTAGTTATTGCGCACTCAATCGAGTTGGTCCTTTGTTTATTTACTTTTTAACAATTGATCCTCGATAATAATCAGTCTTGTGGGCAGTTCAGTTCGAAATAGGAATAAATTAGTTACCGAACGAACAACCATCTTGAGATAAAATTAAAAATGTTAATAAGTAGGTATGGGTCGTAAATCCGAATAATCGGTTGTACAACAAAGTGCAATCATCCCACTACATCAGGAAAGAACCGAACGGCAGATTTCATTGAAACTTGAAGTATCCAAAACTGCCGTACACAATTAATACTATAGCGACGTACTAATAAATGGGCGCTTGAAGACTGGGCAAAAATGTTATGAACGGTCGAATCCAAATTTGAAGTATGGGGATCTTTCTCTGCTGTAGGAGTCGGCGACATAGTAAAAATTGATGGTATTCTCAGTTCAAAATGATTTTAGAGGAACATACAATGCCCTTGGGCCTGCGGTTAATTAGAAAACCATTCACACTACAACAACAAGATCGTGGCCGCAAGCATTCATTCATACAAGCTTTGACGAGACAGAAACGGACAAGTCCCTAAAAAGCATGGTGCGGCCGCCGCAATCACCCGATCTTAACCCATCAAACTCTTGTGTACAAAGGCAGTGACTAACATAAGAAAAATCTTTATGCGAGATCCTAGAGAAGGAGTAGAATGCTGTAGACACCAAAATAATGAAAAAACTAATAAAATAAAATACCTAGACTGAACAAAAATTATAACAAATAAAAGTGGATGTTTTGATGAGAAAAGGGTTTAGTTCATTTTTGTTATATATGACAAACAGTTATTGATTATTGTTAATTTTCAATTTACCTTAAGATAAAATATGATTACTACATACATATTTAACATATTTTTATTTTATAATATTTACCATTATTTATGTGCTTTAAGATTATACATAATATAACACTGGTACTGGTCTAGAATGTTCTGGCGGTAGTGTACAAGTACAAGATAGTATAATTATTGTAGTTTCAAGTCTTACTCTTTCGTTTTTAGGTGTTTCGAAATTAAAATGTCGAAGAAACATTACTCTTCAACCTAAAAGTTGGACAATCTCCAACTGGATAATATCTTGTAATATCCAATTCAGAGCACGTCACGATTTACTCATCTATTTATGACTAACTTTTTTAAGTTTATTTAATCCTTATTAGATTTGATGTTTATTTTCTCATGGATTCAGAAAGTGCCCCAACATAAGCTGCATATTCTCAGAATCTAGGATAGATTTTGCTTCAGATGCACTTACATTTATCGAATCCGAGTCCGTATCTTATCTATGTTATTCAAAAATGTTGATGTTTGTTTTATTTGGTTTAAAAACCTAATAAGACTTCAAGATGCTTCAGAAACTAAACATTTCGGATCTTTAATTTTACTGTTTAGTAAAATATAATACAGCTTTAAGCTCCAAAGCTGCACACATTCCAAGTTTTAAAGTCTACACATTTTCTATCCACGAGTTGAGGATGTTACGATTTCGTAGCTTCAAAATTTTAAATGGTTTAAGTAACTTACAGGTTCGTAGTTTCAAGAAGTCAACAGTTTCAGGTTTTCGGTGTGTCAAATATTGAAAGTGTCAGATGGAGGATTTGTGTATTGAATTCATTTGAGTGAATTACAATTTTGGAGATACTATATCAAGTCTCAACTCTGTGTAAGTTTTGGTACCTCCAGTTTCAATAACTATAGGTGCAAAAAAGTTTTACTAAAGCTTCAGATTTGCGTAGGTGAGTGAATTAGGATTTCGGAGATAGCTTCAGATTTTTGAAGAGTTGTGTCTAAGTGTTGGACAGTAATAAACGTAAAATAGTTGTTAGAGAACGGATTGAAGAAGAAAGATTGGCTTAAATTTTCGAATCAGTTGGGGGGGGGGGAGGGGTCTCGCAAAAATCATTTAAGACAAGAGAATTTAGGCTTCGAAGTTTTAAGATTCAAGTTTCCTCTCTCCAGCTTTATTCGAAAGACTTTAATTTAGTATATATAAAACTGTCTTAATGTTAACGGCTTCATTAGTTTTTTATAGCTTTAGAACGTCAGTATTTTGAAACACCGAAATTTCTGGGCATTGAAAGGTTTAACGAGATCTAAACAAGCATTGCGAGGTTTAAATATTTACGTTGGAATTACGTTGGGCGTGGTACGTCCGTAAAGCTAGCAACTGTATTACATCAGCAACGATTCTAATTATATTCATAAGTAAAAACTCTTTAAAGGCTATTTAAATACCCAGAAATTAATTTTTATGCTAAACTATTTTTTGAGATTACGGGTTCCACTAGCTTTAAAAAGTTAACAGCACCCATCATAAAGCCTAGCCTGCAAGCTTAATAGCCTTGGAACGAAATGTTTGTTGCAGAATAATTAAAGGCTATATAAATGCCCAAAAAATATGTTTTAAGTTTTATTGTTTTTTTTTAATTACGGGTTCTGCTAACTTTAAGAAAATTAGCAGCACTCATAAAGGAAATGGACCTTGACGGTGTTGAAACCAAACGTTTATTGCAGAACAATTAAAGGCTACTTAAATATCCAAAATGTAATTCTTAGGCACTATTACTTCTTTTTTAGAACTGCGGATTCTGTTAGCTTTTAACAAAGTTAGTATTGACCACCTTGGTGTACCATAGTGGTGGTAACAATGCTAACTTTGGAAATGATAAAGTGGCGAAAAATATGTTTTTTGTTAAATGACCACTAGTTGCCATATTATGCCAAAACCATAATGGTCGATTATACCATGGTGTAGCTCTTGTGGAGACGTTTGGAATGAGATATGTATAATATTGAAATATACATAGACAAAATAGATTTTTTTTTAGTTTTGTGCCGTACCTTTTTGGACAAGATCTCCCAGACGATCCGTGCTTAGTGCATAAATGTACGTTCAAAAGATAATAGCGTCTAAAAAATATTCATTTAAACAGCCTTTAATTATTCTGTAACAAACGTTTTGTTTCAAGGCTGTTAAACTCCGTTGGTTAGTGGGTGTTGCTAACTTTTTTTAATGCTATAGTCCAGGCGACAGGGTAAAAAAGTCACAAGACTTGATAACATTGAATGTCATGATTGTTTTACGTGGGGTACCTGTGTGAACTTACCGCCACGTTCCTTCCAGAAGGAAGTGATTGGGATACGCCCAATCAGCGCGCAAGTTGCATAACCGGCAGTACAGCCGTACAGACTTGATAACATGAATGTCAAGGTTGTTTTACGTGGGGTACCTGTGCGAACTTACCCCCACGTTCCCTTCCAGAAGGAAGTGATTGGGATACGCCCAATCAGCGCGCAAGTTGCACAGCCGGCAGTCGTGCAATTGCTACCAGATTAACTCACTGGTAGGAGCGAGGTTGCCTATCCACCCTCTACTAGCTAAGTCGCGCATAGTGACCGAGCAGTTGATTTAACACGCTGCTCACCCGCCGGCACCCTCCCGTCCTCTTTCATACGGGGTGAAGTACCTCGTCCAGCAATAGGACTATTCCCCTACTTGACGCTATTATCAATAGGGACGGACCACTGCCCGATCGACTCCAACCTCAAATGTGGCAGGACTTGGTTTTTAAGCGGTTTTGCCACCCCGATCTACCAATTTTAGGCTTGGTGGGCCCTCGACAGAGCTTCTTTTAAGACTTGATAACAGCAATATATAGGGGGGTGTGTGGTAAGTCTACATTCAAGTTTTCGTATTAATCGGAGGCTGCGAAGTGTCCGCCATCTGGAAAAAAGTGGTTAAAGTGTTTTTCAATTTATCTCGTTAACCGTAGGTCTGAGGAAAGAAGTGATTCATAACGTTTTTGTCGGAAATTCGATTCTCTACAACTTCCTCGATACACTTCTTTGAGAAATGTTTGTAATAAAAATCGTAATAAGAATCATTGTTGGATTGCGTATAGAATGCATATGTTCAACAAATTCGGTATTATATGCCATGGGTAAACCTTCAACTCCTGCCTTCCACTATACCAAAGAACGTGATAAAGAAGTAAGTATATCAAAATTCCCGTTTTTACATTGTGTGCAAAAAATTGCTGTTATCAAGTCTTGTGACTTTTCCCATATACCAATTTCCCTGTCGCCTGGACTACTAACAGAAACCGTAATTTAGAAAAATCATAGAGCCTAAAAAATAATCTTTGGGTATTTCAATAGCCTTTAAAGAGCTTTTAATTATTCAGTAATAAACAATTGGTTTCAAGGCTGTTAAACTCCTTTTTCGTTAGTGGGTGCTGATTTTTAGACCTAGCAGAACTCATAATTTAAAAAATAATAGAATCTAAGAATTCATTTTTGGTTATTTCAATAGTCTTTAAAGAGCCTTTAATTATTCTGTAACAATCGTTTCGTATCGAGACTGATAAACTTCGTTTTGGTTAGTGGGTGCTGCTAACTTCTTTTAAAGCTAACAGAAACCATAATTTAAAAAATCATAGAGCCTAAAAAATCATTTTTGGGTATTTCAATAGCCTTTAAAGAGCCTTTAATTATTCTGTAACAAACGTTTCGTATCAAGCCTGTTAAACTCCGTTTTAGTTAGTGGGTGCTGCTAACTTCTTTTAAAGTTAGCAGCACCCAGAATTTAAAAAATATTGGAAATTAAGAATTCATTTTTGAGTATTTGAATAGCCTTTAAAGAGTCTTTAATTATGAATATAACTATATAGAACCGTTTCTGCTACAATGTCGCTGCTAGTTTTACGGGCGTGGTTGTGATCAATGTACGTGTCCAAAAATTGTTTCAAATACAATTTTTCTGCATATTATTTTCTGTATCATGAAGTATTCTGAGATGTTTTCTTATTTCATCTTTTTAAATGCCTCCAAAGCGACGAAAAAACTTTTTATAGCTCAATTCAATTCAATTATATTTCAAAGATGAAAAAGTGTTGATATTGAATTTCCTCTTAATTTCACCAAATATTTCAAAATCCTCATCATTTTTCCACTTTGTTGTAGACCTAACGGAAAGCTTTTCCCTTTCGTCACTCAATAAGGTTGGTTAACTTTTAGTTTCTTTTTCCTCAGGGACGTATACAAAACATTCCTGAGCGTTCTAGAGTACATTCAGGGAAAAGTTGTGGAATTCGAGGGAATGTAATGTAATATCCCGTATTTAAAAAAAAGATAACCTCAATCTCACTTTGTTAACGCGAAACTTTCGTAAAATCAATATTCAAACAATAGCGGGTAGATATATTCATGTTCTGTTTGTGAATTGGTAGCTTTCAAGCTTCTCGTTTTGACAATAGCATTAGAAACAATCTGTATAGTTCGACGAGATGTTATTACTTCATTTAGCCTAGAGAATGCAGGTTTTTATAGATTTTAAGGAAAATTCTGTGTTAATAACTTTTATTTATATAGGCCGAATAGAACCGCAGAATGATTGAATCAAAGTGTTTTCTGAAAATACTATTCTAGTTGTTGGACAGGACAGGTGATCGACAACTCGGCCTGAAACGATGAAAAGGGTCGACAAGATCCGGAAAAATAATTGTAACCTTGACCAAAATTGCAGACAGGCATAAATGAATATGCCCTTTTAAGTGCCAGTCACTCTTTTTCCCTTATCAAGGTACTTTCATGAAATTTAGATATAAATAAAGCGCGAAACTGTTTCGAGTCAACTTCAACGGTAAATTAATCTGCCACTTTCTCAAAAGAAGTAGAATTATAGGAATGATATTTTGACTACATGAAAACAATTGAGAAAATGATCACTTTTGCACCTTTTAAATTAGTTATTCATAGTAATAAGTGATTTCCATAAATAATATGATAAATAATAATATATCAAAAATATACATATAACCAATTCCAATACATCATAAAAGATATCCACGATTTTGTGCAACTACTGCAAGTTGCCTAGTAATTAGGGCCATTTCCGACTAACATTAGAACACGAAGTTGCTAGTGTTATCTAGTTTTAGCTGTTTTTGCTTCGAAGATTTTTGGCAATTTGATAATTTCTTCCTTGGCCTTTTACAGGGTGGCTCATAACAAGGACATCAAACGCGGCAGGTATATAGACAGACATCGATAAAACAAACAAAAAATCCCTATAACATTATTTTCTCAGAAGCGTAGTTTTCGGAAAAAATGCAAATAAAGACGGGTATAATGTTTTTTAGCACATGCAGTAGTTTGATATTTTCTTCAAACAATATGTTTTATGGTTTGTTATGTTTACATTGCTGATTCTACAACATGATCTTTTTATAATACAATTTATGAGGTCAGTCACTTAAATGATAATTCCGCGAACGCATATAATTAAGAAAAGGATGTTGGTGTAGGTCAAGTCATTGTAAACGATGATGAATCGCAAAATCGGGGAATCCCCCCATCGAATCACGTATATTATAACCTAATAAATAAGTAACTGGAGAATCTGGGTCAACGCGTGATCAACACTTGTGTAAACAGATAAAATGAGATCAGATTTCAAGCAACACTGATATTATCTAAGCTGTTAAAAATGTCAGCGATGTACGATATGACTAAATATGGATAGGGGCAATAGATGTTCATTTTCATTTTACTTCTCTTCTTAAAATTAACTAAATAATGTTACTGTAATTAAATTACATTTTTAAATTTTGCCTTTTTACCCTGGTAATTTTTGTGACCCAGATTCTTCATTTTCTTGTTTAGGTTAGCATCATTAATTAATTTTGCAAAAGTTTAATTCCAGGTAAAAGATTATTTTCCATTTTGAAAATATAAGCACTCAAAATAACAATAAATAAATAAATTTATTTAAAAGATTGAAAACAAATTTTGTTATTTTGAGTGCTTATATTTTCAAAATCATTAATTAACACTACTAATTAGTAAATTCCATAGGCGATCGAAATTCGATGTAGAAAGCCCTTACCCAATTTTTTACTATTGAAAGTTGAGACTAGATTTAACCAATTTTAAGTAAAACGATATACGAGGTCACAGTTAAATAAAATTAAAATCCCGTTGTAGACAAACGTCTTGTAAAAACTAAAAGCTTAATGCACAATTTTCTATATTTACGTTTTGTATTACAATTAGTCATCATTTGAAACGTGCATCTTAGTAAAGCAAAACCACTATGTCAACGAAGCGAATCGATTTAATTTGCAATAGTACAATGTAACACAATTGGGCGCTTGAAAATAGTGGGTTTGGACTAGAAAAATACACACTAATATGTGATCTCATCATGTTTGTTTGGCTTTAAAATTTCAAACCTTGCACTTACATATAGAGTTAACTTTAGTTTTTATTAATGATATCAATATCATCATGAACTCGTTATAATTTTATACGTGCTTTTATAAAAACGTCGGTCAAAATTATTAAAAATTTAAACTTTCTCTAATCAACAAACTTTATTAAGATTTTTTTGTTCCAAATGCCATCAGAAATGCGCTGGGGTTATGAGACACCCTGTATAGCCATTTTAGTGAAAATCGTTCTCTAGTGTTAGGCCTATTTCAGTCTATACTATTAAAACATTTTGAAGTTTTTAACCACGAATTTTTTATTGCTCTTTATTGCATCATTTCACTATTTTATGATCGCTTTTATATTCCTATACCAAGTTCATGCGTTTCCAACCGATATATAAAACGATAAGGACTACATCAGATTAGATCTAAAGTAATGAGAAGTTGGTATAATTATATTATTTACTCCAATTTTCTAACGTAGCGAACCATTCAAATGTTGGTAATTTGAATTAAACCGACTTTTAATTACGGTTAGATAGCTCTTAATAATGTATATCTTAACAATCAGAAAAAGTTGAGGGTACGATAACTTTGTAGAGGTATAATTTAATTACAAAAATTTTAAAACTTTTAGCAATTCCTATTGCGAACTCCAAGATAGAACAATTCCCCGATATTGTAAAACTAATCAACTTCATTTTTATACAGTGTTTTAAGTGCAGCAAGAAATAGCACTTTAAGAGAAACTGCTGCAAATATTAACCACAGTATTCGAAGATCTAATCAAATATAAAAACAGCAAATAAACAGATCCTTTAATCATCGAGATGGAAAGTAGATAAATAAAAAGCAAAATACATTAATAAGAGTGTTTCCTATAATATACCTACTTTTAATAAAGTATATTTCCTTAACCTATTATTTAAGTCGTTTAGTAGTGACTATACCAATTTTACATTGATTTTATAGTATAACACAGTTTATTATGTTTTTTTCCTCTAAACAAGATTTTTCTCTGCTATTACAAATTAAAATGAAAGTAATCTCAAACTTTTTTTTATTTTACGTCTACGCTACGGGAAACCAACCGCTAAGATCACATGTGCCACATCTAACATTTAATTATTATAATTACACATTGCAATACTGAAAGTGGCCAGATTCTCCAATGCACCCAAGACATTTGGTTCACGAGTCGCATACTTACACTATTTGTGTCCCCGTCTTTTTAAAATTGTTTTATGACATCATTTTTATGCCTTTTATAATTGTTATTATATATAGACTTTAAAAGTATAAAGAGAAGTTTTAATGAATATTTGATCCGAACTAATTATTGTTTACGTATCTTTTAAAAATTATATTTGTTCTGAACCAAATGGAATTTTTTTTCTTTAAAAAACAAGCACAAGCACGCTTTATACTACACATGACGAATATTAAATGGATTTTTTTCACAGATGATAAGATCTTACAGCTAAGATATTAATATTTAAATTTTTATTACGAAATACAAATAAACTCATCTGCTGTTTATACATATAAAAATAAATTACTTATATTTAAAGGGTGGTTCACAGAATTTAGTAATCAAGTTAGATTCACGCTATATTACTCGATATCGTAACATAAGCACTCTCATATGAGTAAGCAAGTTGAAAACAAAGTTATATATAATCTACTTTTCAAGTATACTCATAATAAGATTTACCTTTTGAATATTAATGCATTATGGGATACCAGTTGACATGGCTATGCCAACTGGGATGCAGGTGGTGCACCGCACCTAGACGTGATATCTGAGAGGAAGCATCCCAAGCAGCATTTTTAGTCATTGCTACGCACCAGCAACTACCAATGGAATTACTAAGTTTTTGCCACTAGCACGTAATTGCTGCGGTTTCATTACGTCCCTGTAACCGAAATGGGGAACAATTCTTGGATAGCAGATAAGTTGCAGTAACCTCTCTAGAACTTGTCCAGCTACGTTTAAGCTACGTAGCGGGAACGTGGCGGCGTAGTAATTGCTACTTTCGTGGAACTTCTTTGCTTTTCATTGCAACTTAACAATAATTCTATCATTTTCTATAATAATGCTGCCAACGTGTCACAAAATGGATTACTATTTTATTTGTAATATGTACTTAATAATAGAAGGAGCGATGAAATGTTTGATTATTTTTTCATTCCCGTATACCAAACTTATAAACCATTGCAACTTTTCTGTTAAATGTGATGATGATAGATCGAAAAATAATAACGTGCATTTAAATATATATTTTTTAATAAAAAAATATTACAAAAATACTTTGTTGATACACATGATAGAAACCATTTTTATATTATGACTACTGCGCAATTTGGCAGCAATTTGTTATTTTTATTGATGGTTATATAATAAAACATCTATATTAACAATCATAACAAATTGCAAGTTGTATAATGGCCTCCAGCATTTTACAATTAAATATGTAGATGTAATAGTTTACGAAAAATCACTTTAAAGTGATTCTCCTGGGTAGCAAAAACGTAAATTTTACTTTTAATACTATGTAAGGTTCCGTTACTTTAAAGGGTTAAGCATTGGTTTCAGACAGATGGCAGGAACCTTCTGTACTACTTTAGAGTTTTAAAAACTTTAAAGTAGCTTCGGGAAAGTTACTGTTACAATCATAATATCACTTTGAAGTTACAACGGCTTTAAAGTAATTATACTAAGTGGCAATATCCACATACTTTAAAAATTACTCAGAAGTAACGGAACTACATAGTTCCAATAAATAGAAGAAACAACTACATAATTACTAAAATATTCTGAACTGAAGTAATTAAGAAATATAATATAAATACAAAGATTAGCTAAAGTTTCACAAGTTTTATTAATATCTTAACCTGACAATATTGTTTCGACACTTTGTGTCATTATCAAAGGTAGATAAGATTGATAAACAAACACGTTGCTAAGGATAAATACATACAAAAAATAGGTAACTAGATACAATACATAACAAAAACTAAATATCTAACAGTTCTAATAAAGGAGAATTACTAAGCTCAGTTTGTTCATTCATTAAAGGTACTGTGCGTTTATGTCTGTATATTTCAAAAGCTTCTAAAATGTCTAATTTGTGTTTGTTGTTGCAAAAATGTAAGAATTTAATGTTGTTTTGAGGTGTCACAATCTTATCTACCTTTGATAATGACACAAAGTGTCGAAACAATATTGTCAGGTTAAGATATTAATAAAACTTGTGAAACTTTAGCTAATCTTTGTATTTATATTATATTTCATGATTATGGAGTTCCACAAAGTAAGGCTGGAGACAGTAAATGAAGTAATTAAACCTATAAAGTCATAAATTTAGTTGTAGTTACGTAACAACTACTCAATCAAAGTTCCGATCTCAGCTACTGCTGCTTAGATGCTGCTTGGGATATTTTCTTTTACTTTTCTAAATAAAGAAAATATTAATATAATAAAAATATGCAAATAATAATTTAAAAATTTTTGATATCAATATATTTTCAATTATTCTGTACAAGAAGCTAAAGAAAATTACAACTTTATGGCGGCAAAAGTTACCCGCGCCAGGGCGGAAATAACCTTGCCGCGGTCTTGCCAGTTGATTATAATACTGATGTGTTTTTAAATCACAATGGGTAATAAAAGTATAATAATTTAATTTCACTTTTAGAATTTTATCTTGTGGGCATTGTAAAACAATGGAGGAAAATATTACAATGCAGTGCTAGGGATGCTATAATATTAATATATGATAATTAATAGAAATTGCAAGTTGAGAAACCTTTTAACTGATCTTTGATTTCTTGAATGGAAAAGTAGTTTTTAATTGTTTGACGGAAAGCTTTTTCTTGTTTCTTGTCACCACATACTATAAAAGTGTTAGAAATGGGAAAACATAAAAGCTTCTCCACTTTACAAGTTTCTTTATACATATTAACAAATTCTAGTAAATGTATCCATTGTTTAGTGATAATCAGACCCAGACATGACCTGGCCGATGAGTAGTTAGTAGTTAGTTAGGAAGTTAGTAGTATGTATACAATTACGAAGAGTTATTCAATGTTTTTAAACTATAAGAAAATAATAAAAGCTAATCATTAAATGCTTTTAGCTCAATTGTCTTGAGTTTGTATCCTGGATATTGTTTGGATTTTCTTGATTGAGTTTAAAACAGTGTTAATAACTGTAAAAATATTTAAAAATTCAAAAGCATCAATAGAAATGAATTTCTTGCAAAGCTTGAGAAATTGGCCAAACTCTCTAATAGTTATGTATTATTCCTTATTATTATTACAATCAATATGTTTCTTTTTATTATTTCTCACGCAAATCCTGTTCTTTTTTAGATTAGATTACCTTCAAAATGAATTTATAAAAACAAATTAACTTTTTAAGACTGACAATATGATTTAAGAAAATTAGACTTTTAAATTGTAAAATTATTCTTCAAAGGGATTGTTCATTGTTCTAAATCTATTAAAATCAAACATAGTAACGTAAAGAGAAAAGAATGGATAAGCAATGGTTTAATAAATAGCATAAACCAACGAAATAAATTATATAAAAAACATAAATTACATCCAGAAAATGAGAATTATGAAAGAGAATACATTAATTATCGTAATTACCTGAATAAACTCATTAAAGAGACCGAAGCTTCATATTATATAAACAAAATCAATTCTGGTAAACATGACAGTAAAACATTTTGGAATTTTGTAAAGAATTTGTCTGCGCCTGGAAAAAAAGAAACCATAAAACAAGTTCTTAACGAGAAAGGTGAGCTAATTTCTGACGAATTTAAAATAGCTAATATTTTTAATACTCACTATACAACACTTGCTAAGACATATGCGGAAAAAATTACACCACCTGTAAATCCTCCATTACAACGAATAACTCAGCAAACATCTATGTTTCTTAAACCTGTAACAAAAAAAGAATTACTAGAGATCATTTCAGAAATAAAAGAAAAAAAGGCTCCGGGAATTGACGGGATTACATCATCAATATTAAAATTGATTGGGGAAGAAATAGCATCACCGTTTACTTATCTCCTTAATAACATTATAGAAAAAGGGTATTGTCCGAACAGCTTTAAAGAAGGTGTAATAAAACCATTACTTAAAAAAGGTAGTAAAAATGATGTTGTTAATTATAGGCCTATTACACTTATTAACAATCTAGCTAAGATATTTGAGAAAGTAATCAAAACTCGACTCATCAGTTATCTGGATAAAAATAAGTCTATTTCGGAAATTCAATCCGGATTCCGGTAGGTCAACAAGTGATGCGATCTGTTCATTAACTTCAAATATATATAAAAGCTTAGATAGTGGTTCCCCGTCTTTGGTGGTATTCCTAGATCTTGCTAAAGCCTTTGATACGGTCGATCACAAAATATTGTTGCAAGCCTTGCAAGATCTAGGAATACGAGGCAATGTTTTAGATCTATTTAAAAGCTATCTCTCAGCAAGAGAGCAATACGTAGTAATCAATGAAGCAGTTAGCAATAAACTAAATATAGAATATGGAGTTCCCCAAGGGACCGTTCTTGGTCCTGTATTATTTATAATATACATGGACAGTATCTTAAGACATAATATAGTTGGATCAATTATTAGTTTGGCGGACGAACAGCAATTTTTTACAAAGCAGATACTTGGCAAAATTTAAAAAACAAAGTAGAATGTGACATGAGTTTAGTACTTAACTGTTTCAAACAAAGAAAACTCACTATAAATTTTGAAAAACTTGCTTTCTTCCTTTTAGTTGTAACTCAGCCTTCGTCCCAGAATTTACAACTTTAATAATAAATAACAACAATGAGCAATCTCAAATCCAAATTGCAGAAAATGTAAAATACTTGGGTATCTACATCGATAAACATCTTCGTTGGGATATTCACATAAAACAGACCATAAATTCACTGAAAGGTACTTTATTCAAATTTATATATTTCAGAAATATATTGGATACTTACTGCATGCGTATTCTATATTACGCCTTAGTAGAGTCGAGACTGGGCTATGGCATTGTTGCTTGGGGTGGCCTGGCATCTGTTCATTTAAAATATTTGGAGATGCTACAAAAAAGATTTTTAAAAATTTCATTCCATAAACCACAATTTTATTCATCGGATGTATTATTTACAGAATTGAAAATTCTAGATCTGCGTCAACTCTTTTTACGAACTGTTACGCACGTCTTTAAGAATAAATATAAGTTCAAATATATCGACCACAATCATAACACTAGATATAAAACTGAGTATACAATAAAAACACCATCCTCTTTAAAAACCATAGGTCAGAGGGATCCCGCATATCTATCACCGCGGTTATATAATAGTCTTCCTAAATCTGCAAAAGAATCTAAATGCTTACCCGTATTTAAAAAGAGAGCAAAATCGTATTTATTTAATATGGATAGAAAAACAATTCATATTCTGATAAATCCTTAAGAATATTTAACCGTAATTTTTTTTAATCCGTAAAAATTAAAAAAAAAGTAAAAGTACCTGTTATTAGTTAATTAGTTGTTAATTAGTTTAGTAGTTAATGTCTATACTTATGTTTATACATATCGTTATACTTATCTTTATATTTACCTTTACACTTTTATTTATATTTATCTTTATACAAATTCAATTTATAAATTTTTTCCTATTTTAAGATCATTAAATTATATTCTCATGATTTACTATTATACCACTTATATAATTTTAACATATCTTTTGGGAATTTAATAAATGCAACTCATACTTGAAAAAGTCAAGCATAATGAATTATTTGCTTAAATTTATAATTATAACAATACTTACAATGCCATATCTAATTGCTGGGACAGGAACAATTACATTCATGTTAACTGTTGACTCCGCTTGTTTGTTTAATAGAAGTTACCTTATAAGAGATTTTGGAGATTTTTCTGATAAAACAATAAATCAATTTAGATAAGAGTTAAACTGGCAATAGGTGAAGGAAATTTTCAATTAAATGTACTTGCCTTGTAATTAAATGATAACGGAGGTTTAAGGAAGTTATTGAAGATTCTTATCAAAAATGTATTAAATTAAATGATTGATTACGGCGCAAAAATGTTGATATATGAACGGTTATAAACTGATAAATAAATTAATGCCATGATTTTTAAAACTATTGTGAATTTTTATTGAATGCATTGTTTAGTAATAAACTTTCGAGAATTATGGGAAAAAAGTTCAAAGAAAAATTATTAACATCTACTGTAGTATATAATAAGTGGTACATATCAGGTATGTTGCTTGCAAGGTCATGTTTTTTTATGTATATTATCAAAATTATATTGTAATTAACACACACACCGCAAAATGAGGCAATTCTATATAACGATTATTCATTGGTGCTATTTTGATAGTAAATACTATTGAGAACTTTCGTTATCGTTCGCAGAAATAAGGCATATTTATAGATAACCATATATATGCCATTATTATTAATAGTGCTGTAGTTCATTATTTATAATTAGACATGGATAACCACTCGTTTTTCTAAAGAAAAACGAGAACTAAATACGAGTAAATGTTGAAGTAGCAAAAAGTACCCTGTCTTCTTTTTCAGAAGAAGTTATGCCTGATTTAATTGTCAAATTGAGAGTTATACTCTACTCTTTCGGGTTCTTTAGCATGCTTAGCCATACACCCACCTCCATTACTATAGTTGCAGCGTCTTTTCACCACAGAAATTCTGTTTGAAGTTGTTCTTCTGTAGAAATTCCATATCAATATGGGCAAAACGTTTAGCTTTTCTTTCGTTATAAATATGTTTTCATTCAATTTGACTGAAGCTTTCGTACTTTTTCACCATGAATGTTTCGAGGCGACCGAACTAGCTTAATAATGAGTTTCGTGAGCCCGATGAGAAAGTAACAACCATCCTAGAACGATAAAATACCTCACCGATATTCGGCATGTGTTAAATGGAACAAGAAATACCTTTGCTTACCTAGGAAATTATATTTCCAAAGCAAGCAACACTTTGTACGCCCTTTGTTGCACTCCTGATTTAAAAAATGAACTGTTCTTATATGTTTTTGTTTGCGATCACAGTCACCCTTGAGGTTAATGCGATTTTCTCGTCCATTAACTCATCTTTCGATGAGGTATTTTTAAGTTTTTGAGAAGAGTCTGGAGGAGGGCAGGAAAATAAGAATGGTGTTCAAGAAGTGTCTAGTTATTTGCCTGTACTTGCAGTCTAACGTCTAAATATCTCTTACTTAGACTACATTCAGTCCCCACGGTCGGATATTCTTCAACTATCGTGGTTTCTTCTATAATTGGGGAACTACGAATATCTCGATTAAACTTACCATCAATTTTTCGCAGGTATACTATTTTTTAATGTTAGTAAGACTTTCTGTATCATCTGCTGCTCAACTTGCTGCTTGCGAACGTAATGTATATGGTTATGAATAACCACAAAACAGACTCTTCAGGGTAACTCCCAATATCATCTTTTAGAAACAATACAACTAGTCTATTATTAGCGTGTCTATTCATCACGAAAAACTTCTTTAACGTTTCTTTAATGAATTTTGATTAAATGTTGTTTCAATTTCCAAAAAATATGGCTACTTAGAACCATCGCCCAATAGACCATAATCGTCATCTCGACACTGAAGTTTTGATAATTTCGTGATTTATGGACTGATTTTAAAACCGAGACTGTTGTAAAAATTGGAGACTAGAGTTACAATTTCCTTTTATGGTAACCAGTCAATTTATAAAACTTTTTGCTTGTTTCCAAACATTTAATAATTAAGTTTTTTTCTAGTAAGAGGGAAGACAAATGAAGATTACGCCGATGTCGTGTGCTATCTTAAAAGCTAATACCTACATAACAAAGGACAGGCCAACCTGATACGTCTGTTTTTTCCGGACGCATTGTTAAACGCATAAACCAATATTTTCCAGTAAACATTTTTCACTACTTATGATAATACCTGGTTATATAAAAGGTATATAAAAAGCATTTATAAGACGGTTCGCAGGATTATTAGTGTTTTATAAGATTAATGTAAGTTCTAGGTATATAATGAAGTATACGAGTACATATGAGATGTACTTTCATATGTTATTTAAAACAAAGGGGGGTGGGAGGTAAAAATTTAAATACAAGAGTACATGTCGACGGAAAGTTTCAATAAATTTACCATTCTTTCCTTTTTGCAGGAGTCTAAAACAGTGCACCACAATTTTAAATGACATTATCAAACGACCGCACAAAATATGAAAGACTAGAATTTATTGCGGTTAAGTCATTTTTCTTATGAAGATCAGGTTTATTATAACAACACTTTCAGTAACGTTATATCACTTAAAAATATATATATATATACACATATAGTATTACTTAAGTTTATATATGATTGATGTTATAATTCCAGTCTTTATGAGTATGATTTATTGCCTTGCGCCATATGCCAAAATGAAAGAGGCGCTTTAGAAGGGTATTATTGGAATTTGAATATTTAACTTATTATAACAAAATTGAGTTCGAGATTAGTATTCGCTTCCTAATAAATTATATACCTATTATGTAATCTTAGTAACCACAAACTTACGATCACTAAGATTATATAAATTTAATTTATATATATTGAAGTAACCAAAAACCTACGATCACTATTATATAAATAAAAATATTTATTGGGTTTTATTCCAGGGTTGGGAGAGGCAACGAGACGTACAAAAAAGAAAAAAAACACTCAGAATAACACGTCGGAATGGTCCATATTATTAATATTATTTGCTGATTTTGTTGCATATAGCCAAATCTGTTAATTGCTTTTTTTATATCGGAATCTTATTTTGTCCATTTTATCCAAATTATAGGACCTTAGGTGCAAAGATTTGTCTCTAAGTTGATGAAGATTTGAATAACTTCTTATTAGGGTTACGAATAGATGATATTTCATTAGTTCTGAGAAATCTAAAAGTGTAGTGTTGTTTTCTAAACACAGAGGCGGTTGCTGAAACTGTATACAAACTCTTTAACCCTTTTGGGTATAACTTAACAATAGATACGTGTAGTTTGTCCACAATTAGCAACAATGCTCAAGTTAATTGAACTTTACAGCTGAGTTAATTGAAATCTAGTACCGCTTTGGTATGTCAATAATGAACACCATCCTAATTAATATTAATGCTAGTTAGAACATGAGTAGCTACGCCACTGACCTATATAATATTGATTACCTAACACAAAGCAGAATTAACAGGTTACCCACCAATATATACGATATACATAGGTAGATAAATAAATAGAGCAAACTAGTTTGACAACTAACTAAATTAGTCGATATTTTCGTATCTGACCTTAAAATACTCAACTATATTTAATCGTATTATAATATGGCTGACATCAGACATGTTGTTCTCTTTGTTTTCTATTCTTTTTTTGTTTTACTTTTTATGTTTGTTTACACTTTATTGGTTTGTTTGTTCTTCTGCGACGAATATTGTTTTTATTGAAAAAAAAACAGATAAAAGATTATACCTTCTATTTGAAAGATTGCTATATGTATAATATATAACTTGTCATAATAAACAAACCTCGTATATTATACAGGGATTAAACATTTTTGTAAAAAGCTTGAAAACAACTCGTTTATGTCCAACATATACGGTTTTGGTTGTCGCATTTAATGCCTAGTTATTAATAAAGTTCATTTAACTTTAGTTCGTCTTATGGCTTAAGTACCAGTACGGCTGTTATGGCAAATTATGCCCTCTCCCAAGAGACGCCTGAGCCGCGGTGGAAGATGAGGTATTGATAAGAACCCGTTTCGTTAATGTTGTTGCAATATTATGACATGATTCTGTCATGCTGTCATTATTATCAGCACAAATATCAGTTTGTCAGTGTGACAGAAACTAGAAAGGTGCCAATCACGTTACCCGACAATCCGCGAAATCCGTAGAACAAATAATGCCCTGCTTGGCAGGGCAGGAATCACAAATCAAAATACTCCAGCGTATGAATTAGTGTTCCCAAACTCTGTTTCTCAACACGTGGGTCACGAACGATTAATTCATAGTTTAGTTATACTAAATCAGAAATATATCTAACTACGGTAAATTAACGTTTCAAGGTCATTTGCCCATACCTATCGATTCCCACTACTATTCGCCGTAAAGTCAGTCCATTCCAATGGAAAGGTTATTCAATTTTTTTTTATTTAAAACTTTTACTTTTCACAAAGTGTCTTCGTGCGAATTGTGTGCAACTATACAACGATGTATTCTACAGCTGTCAAATGTAATAGTCGTAAATTAGATGGGCGTTTTCTACAATCATTACAATATGTAATTGTATGATTTACTAGCTCTTTGTTAGTTTTTATCAGTAGACGCTGCACCTATTACGTACTTTGTCTTTTGGTGGCATGGATAATGTAATTCGATCGGCTGTGTTGAACTAAAAAGATGTCATGTTGGTAGCTTCGCTTTCGGACTCTTGGGAAATATTCTCTCCCCTTCTCTATATACGTTTCCCTATGTAGTTCCATACCTAATTATTCGAGCAACTAAATTAACGTAGTTTGGGGTAATTCTAGGCTGTCTCTTGATACTTATTTAATTCTAAGCTGCGCAGCACCGTCTCGGGACTAAATTTAATAAGGTTAACTAGCTTGAAATGAAATTCTCTTAAACGAGGATAAATTTCCATTTATTAAATATTATGCGATTCTTACTTCAGTTTAATATTCGGAAATTTATTCAGAGTTATAATTAGTAGAGTATTATTAAACAGACTCATTTTCAGTCTATATTGTGTGTATTTACCGGTGTCGGTCTTGGAAGGAGGTTATAAACAGGCCTTGGAGGAGACGATTCGTCTGGCTACCAGCCTACAGCATACTAGAAAATGCAGTAAATTTTGAAAATTTATTATTCAATTAATTAAATATTAACTTTTTGAAATTTATTTATTGTAACTAATCAGTGTAAGAATAAAATTGAAAAACTTTTCTCTCGCTGCTTATACAGATATCTAGGTCACACGCGCTCAATCTCGGCTAGACGTGTCGTCACCACCGGGACCTGGTTATAGTATATGCATTAGAGTTTGACGGTTTTTCAAACCCGGTTTTAAAAAACCGGTTTTTAAAATAAATTTGTCTCATTTGAAAACCGGTTTTTAAATTAAAAAAACCGGTTTAAAAGAATTCAGATCATTAGGTAAAATTAATTTTTAACTTATTTGCTATTCATTCTATGCAACGGGCAGCAGACACATTTTTTCAACGTCGCGGGTTGCGTTGGCCAGTGCTTGTGTATTCGCATATGCATATTGTGTACTCATCAGAGTAATGCTTTTTTAAAGAAAGCCATGGAAAAATCAATTCATAAGTTTCTTGAAGACCCTGAAGAAAAACTTACAAATCCAAAGACACTGAAAGCTGAATTTTCATTATTTGAGGCAACGAATAAAAGAACCAAAAAGTTCAGCCACCGTTCAGTAGATATTTTATGTTTTTTAAAATCCTATTTTCTTAGGAGTAAATTAAAATTAGTGAAATAAATATAAATATTATTTGAAATTTGAAATCTTTGTTTGAGTTTTCGTTATTTTATGTAAGTAATGTGTAATCCTTAACTTTTTTTATATATTTTGACTACTTTGATATTGATTTCGTTTTTTGTTATATTATTTATATAAATTTCAGGGCTCCCACTTGTCCTAAAAATCCTAAAATACCTAAAATAATGACTAACTAAAAAAAATCCTAAAATAAACCTAAAAATTTAAAAAATTTTCGAAAATACCTAAAAATTAATTTTTTTGTTGTGATCTTATAAATATCCCTGCCACACACTATAGTGTATTACATTACAAGTCATGAAAGTGAAACTTTGCAGAAGAGGAGGCTTATTGAAGAGTACGAGGATGCGTAGCATCCGAGTATCTCTTTAAAGCCTCCGAGTCAAGCAGAGACACTTTCATGACCAGTGATGTATTATATTTTTTCTGAAATCGTTTTTCAAAACTAAAAATAGATTTAAACTGAAAAAATATATCAACATCAGAGTCGTATGAGAAGTTAATATCCATGACAATGAATCAACAACAAATCAAAAATATTTTGTTGTATTTGATTGTTAGTGTTTTTAATTATATTAAATAAACGTTTCATAAGATAAGTGACGATTTCTAATTCAATTGCAGTCTAAAAATGACAGATGAGTCTTGTAAAGTGACAGGAGTCTTGTAAAAATCATGAAAGTGACTAGTCTTTAAAGTGACACTTTCATGACCAACCTGAGTTCTATCATGACAAGCTTTCTTGACGATTTCAGAAAAATAACTTTTATTTCATACTGTATCGTATTATCCATGTTTATGTTAGCGATTACAGTCCAGAAAATGCAGTTTTACAGTCTAGTATGACTGTAAAGAATTTTTTGAACTCACTATCTAGAAAGCAGTGTTCGACGCACTGTCTAGTCAACCGGGAACACTTGTTTCCCGGTTAAGTAAACCGGGAAACACTCAGTGGTGCCAACTGCCAACCCTTGCAAAATTTAAATACCTTTTTTACTGCAAAATTTCTGCCGAAAAACAATCTGTCACATTTGTCAATTGCAGTCATGACTTGCTTTGGTTTATTTTTTTAAATAAAAGTTGTGAAATCAGATAAAAATTTTATTTGACATTTATAACAATGACTACGTTCGTTTCAAAAAGTATTGTACAATTCTCTTGCGTGAACAATGTTCCCGCGTTCACGCATATGAAGGCCCTCGCTCCCTTCGGTCGCTCGTGCTTCAAAACTGCGTTCACGCGGGAACATTGTGTTCCCGCACTCGTATCGTAAATAACTATTTTGGCCTCCTGTATTTTAAAACGTTTGTTTCAGTTTTGTTTACGTCAACTGTAGCTTCATATTTACGCATGATGTCGTAAAATGACAAGCGAATGTGGTAAAAATACTAAAAAACACTGGGCAATTAGAGATATTTAAGAAACCAACTATTCTTGTAATAATTAAGTTTATGTAATAAAATACATGTTACCTAAGTTATTATTAAAAATATTTCGGGCTTTAATAGAAAAAATTAAAATTTAATTAATTTAAATCGCCGCAGCGCCATCTATTGTACGTTTGGAAACTACAAATGTCATCCAAGAATTTTTTTTTTATTTTCTATAAAACTTGTCGGCCAAAAAATCTTATACAAATCTCATGCGTCAAGTCATTTTACAGGGCTCCAACTAATAAGGCACTCGCCCTACGGGCTCGTGCCTTAAACAAAGTTGTCGCCCTGTAAAGTTCGACTTACCGCATTCGAGTGTAAATAGCTATTTCCGGATTTAAATAAAATAAATTGATAAACTTAAACCAACTGAACAAATATTTAGTATCAGTTACCATGGACACTCGTTCTTCATAGATGTCTATGTTTTGAATTTGACTAATAGTTGACATAGATGCTCGGTTTTCATAGATGTCCATATTTTAAATTCGTAAATTTATTTTATATAATTTTTTTAATTAAACCAATAATCCCATAATTACAGAATAAAATAAAACACATTACGCTAAACATCCTGGAAATGTTTTTACAGTCTCGTTTCGATGTTCCGGCTTGGCTCCTTCGTTGCCTTGTCCGTAACACATTACTCGACTGTAAAATGCCATTTCCAGGACTTATAATGTTAATAACTATTTCTGATGAGAGTATGTGTTGGTAAAAAGTTTGTTTGGGTGAATTTTGATGTGTGAGCAAAGGAAAGATGGTGGATAGCAATTAGTTTGATAAAGATAGATATTTATCGCCTACTTAAAAAAGTCTTACAATAAATAATTTTTTTGTAATGTTGGTGCTAGGTAATTTTGTTTAAATAATTAACATTTGTAAAAAACATTTCAGATTAGAGGGAAAAGTTGTACATATAGTTTTATACATAATATTAAATTTTCAGTGATGTCAAAATGACAAATGTCTATACTCCGGACACTGAACAGATATAGTTAAAAAAAAATCAAGGCAGCACAGATTGTTCTGATTGGTTTTATGTGAAAGTTAAATTTACAATAGAACATTTTTGTATATGAATTGTTAATTCGTTATAAATGATGTCACTTAGAGAAATTTATACTAGTATAAATAATAACCATACATTTTAAAAAATTGCATTTTATTAATTTAATAAAAAAGCCATGAAAAGTTCGCGAGTGCTATGTGTTTACATATATTATAATATATAATAAATATTTTTTACAATAAAACAAAGAAATTACATACAAACATACTATATATACATCGCATGGTAAGGTGGCAATCTCAGAACAGTTCTGTTGCTTTCCTGTGTTAATTCGTCGATTACGTTAGCACTGTGTTTAGGTGCATGCTGTTTTACTTAAGATAACAATTCAGCTCTCACATACTGTCTTCGTAGGGGATAGTTTTTTCTGCAGCCAGTTATGTATGCCAGCTTTCTTTGTGTTGCTAGACGGAATTTTTTCAATTTTTCTTGTGTGATAACTTGCGTTATCCAAGACGATAACGCAACCTTCTTCAAGACTGTGCAAAATATTTTTAAACCATTGTTCAAATGTATCAGCGTTCATTTCTTCATGGTAGTCATTTGTTTTCTTGGATTTCAATAACAGTAATCCATTATCTACAAAACCGTCATCAGATCCTATATGAAGGGTGATGAGCCGCTTTCCTTTCCCCGATGGATTTCTCAAGTCAGTCGATAACCCTCTTAAAAATGCATCTCGTGGATTTGTTATGGACATGTCAGCCCACACTTTTTTTTGCCATTTTTGCCTTCTTCGGAAACATTGTTCAAAATAGCTCTTGGTCTATGACACGCCTTAGGAGCAGCAAAATAATCAGGATGTTGCTTGTGCTCACGAAGTATGTTGTAAACACTGGCCAGACCAATTCATAAAATTATAGTAAATAAGCAGTGGGATTGGAAGGTAAATTAAAACATGACCTATCAATCTAGCAACATTTTCCTCTTTTTTGTGTTTTTTCCATTGAGGATGCTGCTCTTCACACACTTTAAAAGCGTTCATAATTATTTCTTTCACCTCTACAGAAAAGTGCTTTTTTGGCGTTTTTTTTGGTGGTGACAACTGAATATTGTTGACGTTTTCATCATCCATTTTTAATAATTTTGCAGTAAGGAAAATTCTACAAATTAACCAACTCATTATTATTATTAACTTTTCATATAATTCTAACTTACTTATTGACAACCGTTCGTGTATTGAATGGTGCGAGTCTTAATAAAGACTTGTAATGTACCTAATATGTAACACAGTTGGAAAAACTGACGGAACTTTCAAAACAACTGACGTAAACGCATGCGTAACAAGCTGGCGTTTGCCGTTTGTGTTTGTATGTGTAAATGAGACTTCTATCGAGTACCGCCCCATTTATTTCAACCAATGGATATTCAAGTTTCAAGTTGCATCTGAATGTCTCTGGTTTTTCATTACTATATCTGTTGGGTAAACGCAGTATAGTATTTTTAAAATTTTTTACCTAGCACCAACCTTACAAAAAAATGTTACTATATTGTAAAGATTTGCAAGTATGCAAATAGCTCACTTTCTCATATCAGTTGCTATTCATACTTGCTATATTTCCTTTGCTCACACTTCAAAATTTAAACTCAAAACCACATTTTGCTAGCACTGTATAAACAATTATGAGAGAGTTGCAACTTTGTTTATTTATTCGTTATTTTTATATAAAATGGAATTTAATTTTTGTTTATTGTATATACAACCGCAGCCCAAAAAAAACGGAAACTCCAATCTGGTCCGTCACTTTTCTATAATTTTACCTACTGTAAGTGTCGGTTGCGTCTTACGAATTATTTAAATGTCATAGAAATTTCTATAATAAAGTTTACCAAGCACTTCTTAATCGCCTTTTAAATTACTTCTACACCGCTGTCTTGTAATGCAGACTTTTGTTTATCACCATGTATAATATGACTTAAATGAAACGTATATGTCTTACCTTCATCGTATCATATGGTCCTAAAAAATACCTAAATTTTTGTCTTAAAAAATCCTAAATTCCTAAACAAATTATACAATATATGAGAGTGGGAGCCCTGAAATTTAAAAAGAAATTTCCCTATTCTATTTTTTTTGACAAAAATTCGAAAACCGACTAAAACCGGTTTTTTGGATATCTTGAATTCGAAAACCGGTTTTTCAAAAAGTAGGTTTTTGTATAAACCGTAATATGCATCAAATGTTTGGTGAATAATTCCATCTATCATAAATCCTTTTGTTTTAAAGTTTGATTCTATTCACTCATCAGTTTTTGTACATGATAAATGTACTAACAATTTATTTTTTTTTGATTGGCCACTTTTCTTTTTTTGGTCGAATGAAACGACCGAGTCTGTTCATTTCCAATATTAACTTTTCCCTAAAAGTTAGAAAACTACCAGCGAAGGTACTTTGAATCCTTTCAAAGGTTGTCACAGAGAAATCCTCAATCTGAGAAATTTCAAAAATGAATGTGGCTTTAAAATATTGAAGTTTCCCTAATTTCCCCTAATCCCTAAATTTTCTAAAAGTCTTGGATTTGTGGTCCCTGTGTACTTACAGTATAAAGCATGGAGCTCAGCATCTAAAATCATGAGACTGGATGACTTTGGAAATTTAAAAGTAAAAAACCACCTGATTCCGAAATTATGAAAAAATAACAGTTCTGAAACTCGATGATTATCTCTTTTTAATTAATTTTAGAAAACGCAGTTTTAAATTATTATGAAGGGCTAGTCTTTGGAGAGACCATAAAGAGAATGGGTCAACTGTATTAAACGTGCGGCTTATTTCTTTTTAGTCCAGAGTGTTAAAAATATCGAAGATTTAAATTTCAACTTCTATAATTATATCCGTCTTTTGTTGTCTCTTTAAAAACCTAAAAGGTCATCTAGTTCGAGGATAATAAATCCACCTTCCTGAATTTACAATTTGCATTTCCATTCATGAATATTTCAAATTGAACTTGAATGGCAAAATAAGAATCGGAATTGTTCAATTTTTTAAATTTTCTTTAATTGGTAAAACGTTTTTATTTTTCAAATAGTAGGTATATGTACAATTGGTACAATGAAATCGCACAACGCTGAAAGATCAAAGACGTTAAACGTTCAACTTCTTTTGTCCAAACACAAGAATGAACCAACACAAGCAAAGGCTATTTGTTTACGCATAACTATGAATCATGTCTTCTGTATGGTTCTGTTGATGAAAGGTAACTTTACATTGAAAAGTATGAGAATCTACCCACGCAACTTTCCCATTCAGTCATTGATTTTGATGTTATTGTAAATAACTTCTCGCATAACCCATTCATTCTTTCTTATCATGATAAGTTATCATTATCGCATTTGTAGGAACAAGAACATAGATTAAATAAATACATAAATAAATTGAACTATTTATTAATTGATATTCAATAACGTAGATTATCCTTAAACAGTTCTAGCTAAATATAGGATAAGTTGGTATCATTGCTAATAAAATTGCAATTATAACTTAACATGAACATCCACATGAAGAATTCCATTCAATAAAACACAATTTAATCTCGGTAACTTGTTTAAGTCAAACATTTTTGTTTATTTTGGGGCTGGATCAAAAGGCCTCACCAATCAGTTGCTAGACTTGATTTTAGATTTCAAAGATTCCGAACTTTCAAAGGTTCTCCAAGTTACAGAGACTTTCACAGTCAGCTACTCAGACTTATCACCTTCGGTCGTCAGTCAATGCCTTCGTTTTCCAAATCCGCACACCTACGCCCTTTTTTACAATATTCAATAATTCATTGAAGAAGGTCTCGACCGCACCTCATTTAATATGTTTATGATCGCATCAGACGCTAGTCAAGCTGTATTTACGTGCATCTCTGGACGCGCTAACATTTTCTTCGGTTTAGATGGATTTAACGGAGATAATCCAGTTTTACTAAATACTGATCCTAAATAGTTTACTCTGTAGCTCCTTATAGACAGTAAAAATAACTGTTGACCCGGACATCTAAAAGAACAAAACGTTGTTGTGTGCAAATTGTTTAGTACCCTTTTCCCTTCATGATCTGCAAAATTCTTTAAGAAATACCGTCGGGTTTAGGCTTAGGTGGGGGGAGCTGTAAAAACGGAACTACGGAAACGGATCTATTAGATCCCTGTCGCTACATCTACTACCAGCGCAGTTAAGGCAAATAGCTGAGCATTTTAATTGTGAATGAATGGGCTGTTTGGCAACTGTCTTCACATATAATTGATGTCTCAATACATCCAAATTGTTAGTGTCTTTTGATGCGTAAATGCTCAAGAAAAAAGCTTCACTTGCGTCGGCAATGGCTTGAAGCTCTGCATTTGGGCCATTGAATACTTGGAACTTAGTTCTTAGATGTGGTTTGCTTTTATTTTTTTAAAGGGTAAAACTTTCCCCATGTTATATATATATATTCTGAACACAGAGTCAAATGCTGTGAATGCATATACCTTCAGTAGTAGGTGTCTCAAGTCTTTTCGCCACGGTGCTATTACGCCACATAGGTCACATAGCAGAGCTATTACATATGGCAATACACTTTAAACGGAATGGCGGATTCTTGTCTTTTATATATTTGTTTGATTGTATACATACATAATACAATGAATCTACTCTCTTACCTATCCGCACTAACCTGACTACCCTATCCTATTATATATAAAAAATAAAATTACATATATTGATTGATAACTGCAGATATGTCCAGCATACGTACATAAGATATGGATGTCGATAATGGAGTGGCGACCTCTTCTGTCTCGAATTTGGTCTCATCAAAGCACGGTCTCCTAGATTTGAGAGACAACCGTTTCTTATACAGCCGTTCGCGGTTGTAGTTCCAGAATTATTTCTGTTTTAAAGGGGGAGTCATAATACAAAACATTCAGATTGCGTATTATCGATCTCTCTTTGGAAAGATTACATTCATTGCTGCAGGTTACGAATTCTCAAACTGGCTAAGAAAACATAACTTCTCATAAAATACGTGCTTTTATATTGTATTATTTTTTTATGCAGTTATAAAAATTAAAAAAAAGAAAAGGAAATTCAACAGAACAAAACAAACAAAGCTATCTGTAAAATGTAGATCTCTTAAGTTGGTTAATTGTTCAGGCAAATAAAATGTAACAAAATCAGTATTTAAATTGAATGGAAAGGTTAAAATGTATCAAACCCTCGTCAGTCGACCGGTTAAAGCAATATTCATTTTCTTTATAAAATCTTGAGCCCCTACAACAAGTAAATGGAATATATTTATACCTTTAATTAGAAATTATCAAAATGCAATTAAAGAGTGCCAAACGAATTTTTAAATTTATTCAACTTATTATTTGTTAAAATAATTACTACAGCACTCAACAAATGACGTTACTATGCGAAAGCTATCAAAAACTTGAAATTTATCCAACGTGACCGGCCGTATAAGAGACGTTTTTCTCTCAAATCCATCCAAGGTATCTAATTAAGAAAGGTATTATTTCCCGAATTTGTCGGAATTTATCGGAACTAAAGCTAACAACCATACCAAGTATGTGCTAAGATGATTCTATAAAAAAAGTTTCAAAGGGGTGATAATTGTAGCACAGGAGCAAAGTTAGAATTTGTAAAAACCACTTTTTTACTGTACAATGTCTTTTACACGTTTCTTGATATATTCTAAAAGCTCCAAAAACTAGCTTTCATCTGACACCTAGATGAGCCAGATAACTCGAGAAATAAGGAAGTTATGACAATTTTAGTTAGAATATGTAGTGTCGGGTAGCAGAATCTCAAGCAGCATGTAAGTAGCAGTAACTGAGATCGGAACTTTGAGTAGTTGTTACGTAATTACAACTAAATTTATGACTTTATAGGATGAATTACTTCAGTTCGAAATATTTTAGTAATTATGTAGTTGTTTCTACTATTTATTGGAACTATGCACTTCCATTACTTTTGAGTAATTTTTAAAGTATGTGGAACGGTATTACCACTTAACGGTAAGTACGTATTACAAATAAAATAGTAATCCATTTTGTGACACGATCACAGCATTAGTATAGAAAATTATAGAATATTTGTTAAGTTGCAAGAGTAAGAGAAAGCAAACACAAGACACGATGTGTCAAAGAGAAAAGAAGTCTCACGAAAGTAGCAATTACTACGCCGCCACGTTCCCGTTACGTAGCCTAAACTTAACTAAAACTAACTGGACAAGTTCCAGAGATGTTACTGCAACGTACATATCTGCTACCCAAAAATTATTCCCCATTTTGGTCTCAGGTACTTAATAAAACCGTAGCAATTACGTGCTTGTGACTAGTGGCAAAAACTCAATCGTTTCACCGGTAGTTGCTGGTACGTAGCGATGACTAAAAATGCTGCTTGGTAATTGCATCAAAATCGAAATGTTTTAAAATTTCTATTTAGGCCATTTTTCATCTGAAAAAAATTTATTAACGTTATTTCATATGTATGCAAAGAAAAAAAATTGAAGCATTGAAGATATTGAAGCACGGTCGTGTTTTTAAAATATGTGATTTGGCATGGAATGAGCCAGTGGGTAACACACAGTAACTGATCTCTTGATTTATGCAGTTTATCAGTTTTAATTTTGTAATCTTGTTTATTGTTTCCAGCCTTATTTTGTGGAACTCCATAATCATGAAATAAATAAAGATTATTAAAAGTTTCACAGTTTTATTAAAATATACCTGACAATATTGTTTCGACAGCTATGCTGTCATTATCAAAGGTAATATAATTATAAACAAACACGTCGCTAAGGTAGATACAAAAATAGGTAACTATTTTTGTATCTACCTTAGCGACGTGTTTGTTTATATTTATATTACCTTTGATAATGACAGCATAGCTGTCGAAACAATATTGTCAGGTATATTTTAATAAAACTGTGAAACTTTTAATAATCTTTATTTATTTCATGATTAATTTTGTAAAATTGTCTTCTGTTAGTTTTCTCTAACGTCTGTTCTTCGAGTTTATCTTGTTAGATCGACATTCACTCTCTAATTACCCAAACCAGAATTATCAGTCTTATATCCATTATGTTAGAATTGGAAAAATAATTAGTATTTATAACACCTAATTAGAATGTATACATACATGTTACTATACTTTTCTACAAATTAACGCTTTTAGTTCCGATTTTCAACAAAAGCAATAATAAAAGTTAAAAATAACATCTATAATACTTAAGTAGTTGTTAACATTCTAAAGGTAAAAGTGAGCGCATAAACTATGATAAGTAATACTATCATTTATTTCATTAAAACGAGCAACACAGTATGTAAAAGTGGTACAAGTTTTCATAATTATATAAATTAGAGTTTAAGTAGACCCAGGACTCTTTCTAACGCCAGTTTAAAAAGACGTAAGTACCCTGTTATAATACTTCTATAGCCTAAATTCCAGTTATGCAGGTCCATGAAAAGATTTTCCTAAATCTTATAATATTAGTTAGTTTAATTAAATTAACATTTCGTGTTTTCTTAACTTTTAAGGTTTCACTATTTTGTATCTACCTATAATAAATTCAAATCCTGTTTCTTTGATACTTGTTCTTTCGTTTAATTAGTTGCGACGTTTTCTTCTAATTAATTTTAACAACTTACAAAAAATAAAATTTTATTGTTACTTAATAGCATTGTGTTAATTATACAGTGTGCCCCAAACGAGGTTAGTAGGAGGAAAAACCTTTTTTGTCACTGATTTTATGAAAAAAACTATACTTTATAAAAATGTTTAGTACTTTTAGCACGATTCAGTGAGTTTGCTTATGTCACGACATCGTGTTTGTCGGACAGTTGATTTGTATGATTGTTGTTAATTAAAATTTAAATGTTGTTCGTTTTGTCATACTACAGACGTAGCCGATGATCAAATGGCAAATGTAAAGAATATGTAATGACCGTGTTAAGAAATATAGGAGGTAGACATTTTATTGTATTACATCAAATTATAAAACATAATTAACAGATATAGATTAATATCCTTTTGCTTAGCATCTACCCTTAATTTTTATAAAGTAAATCATTTTTCCTATTTTCTTTCTCTAAAATAGTACTTACATCATTATACGAATTTTATAAGAATTGTAAGTACAACTAGATTTTGGGACACACTGTATGTTTCCAAGTTGCCAATAACTAAGTCAATAAGAAGAAAAAGATGAAAATTCTTGATTCTTGCTATGCCTTAAGTTGCTGAAGGCCTCTAAGGCAATGTTTTGAAACGCATATGCGGCAAAGCCGTTTGCTGTTGTCACCTATCTTGAATGGGTGACTGGTACAATTTTGATCATTAGAGAGATCCTTTACCGCATTGTCATTCAGTGAAATAATTCCGATTAGTTGCGCAAAAATTAGAAAATTAGGGGGTGCACCAGCACACTTGGCACACCTGTAGCCGCGCCTATGAGTACATTACATATTTTTATACGCAAGTAACATGAAGGCCATACAAATAATTCAAGAAACTTGAGTCTGAAGCTTGAAACTCTATATCTGTTTTTACGTCCCCGTTTAACATTACGGACAGTATATTCAATGAATCGGTGCCAATACCTAAGACTGCTTTCGTATATTTGGAAGAAAATGTGGCCATACTAGATGGTACAGGCTGTACCGGGTATTTTCTGAACGTGATTTTTCCTGCCACATCTTTTGTGTTTTTAGATATAAACGCCAAAGGGCCCCGCACAAAACAAATGGAAAACAGAATACAGTCAGATTGGGCGAAAAATGATGTATGTTGTAGTTCAATACATCCTGATCAAAAATCCTCATGGGACAAAGTCTGAAAATGGTCAGTTGGATCATGAGTTAAGCGTCAAAGTCTACTGATCAAACGGTACACGTATACAAATGTATGTGTGTTAGCAGATCCATACAAGTGTGGGTTTGATTTGTTAGCGTGAGAGGAGGATTATTGCATGAGTATGTTAACACATTCAAATAATTACGTTAAGCAACTCCAAACTCTACTTCGTACTCTTGACTGTTTGATCTGTAGACTTTGACGTTTCATAACTCCAAAAACTGTTCATTTTCAGACTTTATGCCCATTACATTATTAAATAAAAATAAGTGTTATGGGTATCATATGATTTGTAAAATTTAGTTTTTTACTGATGTAACTCTTGCCATTTGAAAAAAAAATAACTTGGTTAAAAAATCTAATTTCTGAATGTTTAAGGACGTATTTTTACTTTGTTTTGGGACCAAAAAGGAAATGTTTTAGGTAATTTATAGCACACTATAGACACAGAAATAAAATTGAAAAAAATTACTGGACTTGTCAAATAGTGACAATAGTCAAATCCGAAAATTCCGAGTCGAAAATCACTAAAAGTATACAGGGTGTCTCATTTAAAAAACAAAAGTTGAGATCACTCTCGGTAAAACCAGAAATGATAGAAAGTTATTTTTTATAAAACAATTGTAAATGGACGTCTTATATGTGTTCTCCAAATTTGGCGCTTCTATCTGAATGGTTAAAGATTTAGCAGGCGCAGGGAGAAATCACTATCAAAAAACATCCAGCAAAGTAATTACTATTTGGGCTTATATAACTACTCACAAAAGATGATTAATGTATGGATATTTTCAAATACATTGATTTTAGTAATATCCATAGAGATATTTTTTTACATACCTTTATATTGGCAAAATTATGTTTTTCGAAATCGATCATGTTACCATGAATATCATGAAGTACAAATTATATGGACTAGCTGCTAGAAATTAACTCTATAATGATACTGTATGTATGTCTTGAATGAGAAAAAAATAAGCTCGAAGCTCGAGGAAAGCCTGTCACGAGTAAAGCCCGAGAAAAGCTCCGAAAAGATTGAACGAGCTTTAAGCAGACGTCTAGACTGTGTGTGGCCCATACTGTTTCTTTTATACTTTCTGTTTATTTAATAATAATATTGTACATGGAATTAAACACTATCACGAAGGATTCTTTTCATCATTTAACAAGTTAATTGGATGGCTAGACAAAAATAAAATGGAATCTTTCATTTTACTTTTACACAGTTTTAAAAATATCTCGAATACTATAATTGTTTACATACATTCAATCCTTTTACTTTTTTCCAAGTAGAGGAAACTTAGTAATGATACTGTTATTATTATTATTATTATTATTATTATTATTATTATTAATTAACTAAGCAAATTTACTTTGAAAATGACTTTCATTATAACAAACTCGGCTTTGACGATTCAAGAAACCATGAACGAAAATTAAAATCCTTGGCAAAAAGACAAGAAGTGTGTAAAATTCGTTTAATAATAATTTTAAAATTTCTTTTGAGGTTAATTTTAACCTAACAGCATCCTTGAAAATATATGCATTTCGTGTATAATAAAAATCGCCTTTCTCAACTTCACCATCTGGAGTCAACATGTTTCCATTTTCTTCTCTTTTGCTCTTTGACGTTTTATTACATATATCGTAACTGCATGTTGGGTAAAGTTGATAAACCCACACGGACATTCAACAAGTTGTAGTTTACAATGCAATATTATTGTAGGCTATTTAGTAGTGGGGCCTTCAAAGTACAGAAAAATGTATTATTTATTTATTTTGCAAATGAGGTCGACAGACAGAATTTCATATTTTGACTTCCTGTCGGTTCTGATTTGAGCAATCATTTATTTGGAATCGACCAGCGTGACCTCTGTGTAAGTCTAAAAATAGTCAAAATCGTTATGCTAATAAACATGTTTTACCTATAATTTTAAAAGCGGAACTTAAAACTTCTAAAAATAATCTATTTGGAACATTTGCGAGAGGAAATAAACCTAAACCGACCAGAGGGAAGGAAGGGTGTCAGTAAAAGCGTCATCATCAAGCATCAGAACCAACGTTCGTAGGTGTTATTAGGTCTATGAAAATTTTATTCAAAACAGATTTGGCGCGGCTTAAAAGATTCAAGAAATAAGTGGCGATTCAAAGCTTAACGGGGAGTAATCATTTGTTGCCTTCCTTATATGCATATAATATGCAAATATGATGCAACAAATTACTCGTGAATGAATAAAATGGATACACGCAATTTCCTTTTTAATACGTTTTAACTTTTAAAGGAAACATTCCGTGACAGAAAAGTTTCCAACGTATAATAATAATATAAAATGCATTAGATATGGCGCATGTTTTTCAAGTGAATATAACTTCCCCATCGGACTGTACGTATTTATATTCTACACGTTTATCTATGCCTGTATTGTCTACACATAGGCATACATGAATGTAATCAACGATTCCATTTATATCTTCTCACTGGTGTACATGGGCGTATTTTATAATAATATGTATAAATATAATATGTAGTACTTGTGTGTGGTTGGCAATAGATTGATTATACAGTTATTGGTGATATGAAAACATCATTATCCATACAGGGTGTCCCATTCTCTATGACTCCCGCAAGATTGTCTCCCTTTTTGTACTGTAGGCCGGCTATGTTTGGAAAATACTTGTAGTACTTGGTAAACGAATTATACTGACAACTTGAATCATTTATTTTCGTTAAAAGTAACAGAATGATTAGAATTCCTTTAGTATTTAAAAATAAGCTTGATGTTTAATAAATGTAAAACCTATACAGGCAGGTTCAGCTTTAGCGTCATATAATGAACGCAGTCGAGTTTACAAATGCTAATTTCCTTATTCAATGCATCGGTACTGATGGTCTTCCATTAAGTATTTTCTTCGTGGCTTTGTTCTTTCAGAACTTTACACTTATTTAATATTTTGTTTTGATCTAAAGATGTTTAGAAAATTATTTTGTTGCTTCTTATTAACAATTACAATAGTACCTTTATATTACATGTTGAGTTGGTAAAGGCTATCTTTACAAGTCAAGCGATAATTGTTTGACCGAGATGGTATTTCGAGGTCAAACAATATCGCGAAACTTGGAAACTTTACCAATTAAACATGTATACTATTTAAGTCACAATAATTAGACTTAAATAATAATCAAAATAATAAGTAATTTTAAATTTAAAAATAAATTTTCTATAAACTGTCATAATCAGTGGCGGATTTAGGCACAAGCGTTGGAAGCAGCCGCTTCAGGCTCCACAATTCAGGGGGCCCCGCAGAGGCCTCCTTCGGAGAATTCACTTTCTCGCAAAAAGTGAAACAAGAAACAGATCATCTCGTGTACAGACTGGTAAAAAAAGTTACGGTTGACGCATTAGAGTTTCGTACGAAAAGGCAAGCTCTCAGAGCGATAGGAAAAATATTGTAACGGAGTATACTGTTTCACAGCAGACCTGCGAGGAATGTATCATCTCTGTCGGTTCGAATGCTGGTCTTCTCACACAATCAGCGCGGCCATCCGACTACTATGATGACTAATTTCTTGAATTAATGGTTTCTGATAGACGTTCGGTGAACAGTAGCAGATTTACGCACAAGCGCTGGAAGCGGTCGCTGCAGGTCCCACGAGACAGGGGGCATTGCAGAGGACCCTTACCCAGGATCGCAATGGACATGCGACAAATAAAAATTATTGGCATGGGAACTCACTTTGTCGAGAATAGTGAAACTTGTGAGAACAACAGTTCATATCGTGTACAGGCGGGTAAAAAGGGCGATAGAGTTTCGTGGGAAAAGGCAAGCATTCAGAGTGATAGGTAAAGTCTTGTAACGGAATATACGGTTTCGCAAAGAATGTATCATCTCTGTCGCTCCGAATGGCTTGCCTTCAATGCCTTCTAGCAAACCCTGCACGGTCGTCCGACTTCATTCGGGGAAGGGGAACTGTACCATGCTTTCGAATGGGTGAAATTCCTTAAGGGGAAGATTCGCTAGTAGAAAAATAATGTGTTCGTATCTGTAAAATAACTTTTTTATTTATGTAAATAATGACACGGAACAAAAACAAATTTGTTAAGATAGGTTTTCTGTAGGTACCTACGACTCGAATATCTTTACAAAACGTAATCTGTTTTAGAAAAAAATTGCTTAAGTTAGTATATTTTCGACTAACCAAAGCATGTCTGATAACCATAAAATTAACTAAATCTCGTCGTAGGTACTTTAACTGACGTTTTTTCTTTCATTTAGTAAAAACCGCATCGTATAGTGCCTTCTACTTTTTAAAATATCTTACATTTACGATGATAAAATACGGATTTTTTCTTAATACAATTGCCTAACTATCAGGCGCAATGGCAATAGTTTTCGATGGTAAATTACTCATGCACGCTACACTGTTAAAATAAGTTCACATTATGCGCGGTCTATTATTATTTATGGAATTTTATTTTATTCCTTAATTTAATTTAATTGAAACCTTGATTGCAAAAAGGGTATACTAAGTTGCAATTTTAACAAAAATAAAATTTCTGTCGGAAATTACATGTTATACTAAAAGGTGTATCAACCAGCAGTGTAAAAAAACTTTTCATTACATACTAGTAGAAGGTTTTGAAGGTACATATATTATATATGTATGAGATTTTGTTTTCTTTTACTTTTTAAAATAAAATTAAATTGAAATTTCAACTTTTACAAGAAATATAATTACAAGTAAGATCATAAGCAACAATAAGTAGGTACATACCTACCTAATTATTTTCGAAGGTCTTTTATTGGGCGTCCCTGAGGATACTGAATATCAATCAATTCAGGTAACAAGCACTTATAAAAGAAAGTCGTTAACTCGTTTTTCATTTTTGTTTGCCAAAACAGATCGTCACGATAAATTTTCTCACTTATCATTTCTTGCAGTGTCCATACAACGAATATGCAATAATCGCGGTTCGTAATATGTAACTGTCCTTGTATTTGAAACTAATAATTATGAGTCCTTTTTAAACAGATTTCACCAGCCCGGTTTTCCAAAAAATTAATTTTCTTTTCGTTAACAGCACTCATAACATTCATTTTTGCAGCTGATGCAGGGCATTTGATTTCAATTAATTCGTCTTCACTTAATAGTCCGTCTGGCGACGCTGCCAAAAAGATATCATCTTTATCAATAAAAAGTCCGCATTGTTGAATTTGAATATTAGATTGCTCTTGAAATTCCCGAGTGCTACTATTTCATGATCTTGTCCCCATTGTGTAGCGAGATTTCCTTTAAACGTGCTATACAACAAATTTTTTACTATATTTTTACAATGTGTTAAGATTTTCATTTTACAAATCTGGCCAAAATTAGAAGCTGTTATTCGCGACGATCTTTCTTGACGCCAAAGTAGATTATTATGCTGACCAATTGTTTCTAACTGTATCAGTATTCGTTTTCAGTTTTTTTCATTACTTGTAAAACTTCGTTTTCCTTTAAAGAATATTCTTCTGCTAATAACTGCATGTTTTCTTCCTCTATTTTTCCATATTCGCTATCGGCTGGTGCTGACTGGTAAATCTTCCTTCTTTGTGATTTTTCACTAAACAGTCTCTTTCGGCATTTAACCCACTTTGATTTGGTTTCCACAGCTTTCCCGTATTTTTTTGTAAATTGTCCAGGACTTTTGCCAACTACCTTTTTATGGATTACCTTCGAAATATGGCCTGGTTCAAGATTGAAAGTCAAAGCAGCTGCTTCGCATCGTGTTTTATAGGAACTTTTTCCCGTAAAGTTAATTCGTTTACCTCCTATATATTTTGCAACTATCGAGTTATAACATTCGGCAGCGTTATTGTCCATATTTTGCAAAAGAATTTCGCGCTACTCTGTCAGTAACAACCATTATATCTTGATATAAGCCCGAGTCTTTGAAGTTAACAATCCAATTGTTTTCATTTTCATGTTTGGGTCCGTTGCAAAATTAAGTGGCACAATTATTGTGATGCCCAAAAACATGATGAGGACAATTCAAGATGTCATTTCTCAGCTGTTGTATTTTCTCACTATGAGTTAAAGTTGCATTTGTAATATAAAAAAGAACGGCACCTTGTATACCCGACCTCATTCGTTTGATAGAGTTGTTCAGCGTATTGCGATGTTGTAGAGGAACAATTATCATTTTGCTACTTATTCTTTTTTGGGTCAGTTCTCTTAATTTAAGATGGCTTAGTTTGAGAAACGGCATAACTGGTCAATTTTTTCAAAACCCCACTCTTTGGGAGGGGTGTTTCTTGCATATGGGGGGTGTAACACCCCTTTTCGCGTGATGGGACTCTGATTTTGAATATCAGCGACCGAAAGAAACTGAATAGGCGAAGTCAAATGTCCGCGGGAGGTTTCGTAGAACGAACGTTTCGGTTTTCGGGAATTCCGCAGTACAGTCGAAAAACCCCTATTTAGGGGCATTTTTTGCAATTTTAGCATTGCTGCAAGTTCTAACCCCCATTTTCGTAATCAGCGCCCCAAAATACATAAGGGACAAGTGGTCTCGTCAAGTCCAACGTTTCCCGACCTTTTACCGTTATTTTAAATGTACTATAAGTGAATAAAATAAAATAAAAAAATAAGAGATATTCCTGATAATTGATAACATTATATTTTATTTTTATTTTAATTAAATATTAGGTGCATTATCGTATTATTACCATCTATACACAGAATTAAAACTAAAATGAACATTCCATTGTAACAGTGTATATCATATTTCAGTCACAACATAATTCTGACTCATTCACGTTAGAAGCAATTAAATTTTGCTTGCAAGTTAGATCTGCAAATACATGCAGCATTTATTAGTCAGCTATGTGTGTCTCACTTCTAACTATTTTATCTTCGTTGCAAAATATATTAGGCTATAGCGAATCTTGGCCTTAATGTCATCTGACAATTATCAACACTACCCAATGTTGAAACAATTTTAAAAAAATCTTAACTACCGATATGTAATGCAACTGGAGAACGATCTATCTCCGTTCATAAACGTGTAAAAAATTATTTAAGAAATAATCTTGGACAAAATCATTTAAACAATTTATCAGTAATGTTTATTGAAAATGACATTACACAAAATTTATGTTTTGACATTGAGGATAGAGATTATAAAGATGAGAGTGTATTTAATAACAAATTATGTAAATGAAGCCATATATGATGTCACAAGGCCTATTAAATATGGTCGAATTACAGAAATCTACCACGGTTGAACTTGGGAAATTAGTAAGAGTAGGGAACGAATGAGTACTGCGGAGCCGCACAACCTTGAATTTTTATTTGACCTCTTTTCACTTTCCCCCTTCTCAAACCACATCCTTTATAGGCCACGCCCCTCTCTACTTGTCCGCTCTCTACTTGCTCCACTTGTCTCCAAGCCCCTCCCCTTGGTAGACCACACCCTTGATTCGCCCCCTCTCTACTTGCCCAAGCCACACCCTTTATAAGCCACACCTCTTTATAGACCACTTGTTTCATAGACCACACCCATCATACCTATAGATAGTTACAATTACATTAGTATCTCCAAATATATTAATAGATTGTAAAAAAGGTAGTCAAATGAAGTTTGGATAATAAGAAAATCGTATCAAGAATCTAAGCGTCTGCCAGAATTTTGAAATACTTCTATTTCAAAATTCTGGCAGACGCTTAGATTCATTCATAGCATGTCTACCTTAGACAGTGTAGTAAAATGTAATTTGCTTTGAACTTAACTGTAGTTAATGATATACATAGATTTCTTTGTCAACATGGGTCAGTTTTGAGCTATACAAAGCAAGATTTGAGTAATGTTGTGCAAATAATTAGTTGCCTCTGGCTCGGCTGCAAAACAGTGCAGTGGATGGGCGTGATTTAACGATAGTGGGCGTGGTAACCGTTTTTGATACAAATGGTGGTGTTAAATTAAATATTTTATTAAATAAAGTGAATTAACTACACAGTCTAGTCAGTCAGAACTAAAAATTCGGTATTGGAAGTGTAACTAATGTTAAGTTACAAAAATCAGCTTAGTTTATTTTACAAATTCTCGCTTCTAAATTCAGAAATTTCTATAATTTTTCTAATCTTGTTTCCCTTATACTATGTGTAATATTTGTTGAAATGAAGCTTCACATAAACCTACTTACTGTTAAATGAGCAAACTGCGGAAAAAGATTTGCCCACATTTTTAATCCTCGAGTTACTAGCAAAGTTAAGCACATTTAAATGTTGACAATTTAAATGGAACCATATGGCAGCTCAGCTACCCCAGCATCTTCATGACGTATCCGCAGTAGCACGTATGAAGTTTCCAACACATTTTCGTGAGACACGTGTCTTATCTCATTTGAATGAGTTTCTCATTAATAATGACTATGAGTAAATCAATACAGCCTGTATATTCTAAAAAGGAGATTATACCTACTTTAGCAAGTCAAAAATTAAAGACCATAGAAACCATTTCATCTCTATTTAGTAGAATGATGCAATTCCTATTACTTTTTATTGTATTTTCATCAAATACGAGAGAAACTACCAGAGTGTTATTTCATCATCCATCAGTTTTGTTCTATTCAATCTAAAACCAATAAAATCCGCTTATTGCCAATAATAAACAAACATATAATAAAGACATTCCTTTAGAAGACAAGAAATCTAAGATATGAATGATTCATCTAAGCATTTTAAAGATAAAAGCGGTTTATAAATAAATTATAACACAATAATATCAAGTATAATTTAAATTGACCTAACTCCTATTTATCAACCGTTTCAACTCGTCACATCCTTAAGTAGCATCACTTAAAAACCCTTAAAGATTTGTTTTCTTTTTTTTTTCTTAAAGCACATCCGGTGTAGTTCATGCACTTCCAGCTGCTAACAAACAGGGTGCACTTCAATAATGAATGCACTTGAGAGCGCTACTGATTTCAGTTCCTCAATAACAGTATTTTATAATTTAAAAGATTTTCTAAACTTTTCTTTTTAAATTTATGGTTAGCATCAAAAGATAATAAGTACATCTCGTAAAACTCATGTGTGAGCTTCAAATTCTGTTTTTATTATGTTGTGTTGTGTTTACGTCCGTTCTTGGCATACAACGCCCACTTGACCTTATACTGTTCGGGTGAATGAGCCTCATCCACTTGAACTATTAAACAAAAACATTCTTTTGATCTCTAGCTAGGAAGAAATTAGGCTAAACCATAAACGAAATTTCTTTTCTTGACGTATCTTTGGGAGTGTAATAAATTACGATAATCCGAAACTTATTACAGTTAGCAATTTTAAAAGTTGTCATCAATGGAATGAAAATGTGCGGATGAGATGAATATTATAAATTGATAACAGGAAAAAGGGATGATTGATTCTATCTACTCTTGTTGGTTGTCAGTTTATGTATTCTATATCCATTGACAATGACAATACACATTGAAAACTCTCTACTACGTAATTGATGACGTACGCCGCTAGTGCCTCAATTCAATTCTGACGTTAAATCACTTTTACAAACGACAATCGTACCTTAACAATTCAAAATGTCAAATAAACTATATTTCTCTTGCGTGTTATTATTGATTAATTTTACAATGCGGAATTGCTTTCGCATCCAAAACCTGTCATGGATAACAATGCGGTATGATCTTTTACGACAAATTTTTATGACGACTTGTTGGCGAAGAATTTTTTTTCTTATTTAAAGATTCAAACAGGTAACCTTTATTTTATCACTTCCTTTTATAAAAGTCTATTTAGATTTGATCGATTGTTAATCGGACTAATAGTGTATAATACGTTCACATCAAAGACTCTCTATAACCAATGCTACATGATTTTCTCCAATTATAATTTCTTTAAAAAATGAAAGTACATCTAAACTATAATAAATTAATAATAATTATGCCTTAACATTTATCAGCAATGTTAGAAGCCACGCAGACTCTGGTGTAACGCGTAGGTATAGTAACAATCTCCGGATACTTGAAATCAATTATTCCATGTATTATAGTATGTATTTCCGTCTTTAAACACCTGTAATTACCAGATGTACCATATTGATTATGCAGACCCATCGTGCGGCTATGGATTACAAATGTTATAGCACGAATCTCACATTTGTGTTGCAGCTAAGGAAAACTGCAGAAAACATTAACCAGATCTGCCGGCACCGGGATTCGATCCCGTTCTGATTGGGTGAGAGACTAATACGCTAGTCGCTACACTACCACACACTACCAAGCCTATTTACTATACAAATACTTTTAATAACTACCTAGATCGGGAGCTTTGAGTGTAAAATTTTAAAATATTGCTATTACTGGCCAAAAAATAATCAATCGCACTATAGTAAACTTTTTAAATTCCAATTTTTTGGAGACACAGTTTGCACAGCTGTTATAGGTACCTACAAAAAATGCTATATACATTGACTTTGTTAGGGATTAATAAATAATAAGTATGATTTGGTGGGCAGAATCAGGCTGGGTGGAGTCTTAGCTTCGGCAGTTCACGTATGCGGAAGATTTAGAGTTTCGACTTCATCCGAAGTCTTACTGTATAGAGTATTAAAAATAGGTTAGGTGAAGTTAGTTTAAGTTAGGTTTCGTTTGGTTTGGTTAAGTTTAGGTTAGCCTAGACTAACCTAACCTAACCTAACTTAACCTAACCTAGCCTAGCCTAGCCAGGTTACATAAGACTAGGTTAGTTAGATTAAGTTAGGTTTCGTTTGGTTAGGTTTAGGTTAGGCTAGGTTAGGTTCAGTTGAATTTGATTAGGTGAGATTGGGTTAGGTGTTGCACTCACTACCTTCAACTTTGAAACTTCTAATCTCTAATGCTTGTGACATGTGAAACGTTCAGTTATTTCATGTAATGGAAGCCTGAATCTTTGCAGCTTGGAAGCGTCCTGAACTTCCTTATATAGTAAAACCTCTGAAACACTAAAAATTAAAATTGTCAAGCTTTACCTATTATTAAACCTTTTCAACCGGTATTCAACACATAATCATTAAAACTGTTTTAAGAACTTAAACAAATTTAATAAGATTAATTTAATACATATATTCTCTTTATTTATATTCTTCTAATTAATTATTCTTACTAATATTTTCTTTTTTATTTCTTTTCGTAGTATTTCATATAAAACTCATCATCCACACACAGGCCAATTCTAGTGTATACCTTTAATTACGTGTACAGTACTCTCTATACTATACGAGGTAAGGTGTTCGTGTGCTTATTTTAACCTTAACCTGTTTATATTTAATTTTCTCCAGTTAATTAACAAACTAAAAATAGATAATAGTAGAAATGAACAAATCTAGAGAACTATATAAACATAAACTTGAATAGAATGAAACTACGCGATCTCTTACTAATAGACATACCTACCATCTAATTTAAAATAAGCTGTTGTTTCGAAATATGCTGCTAGCTATGGGCTCACGCTTGGTTATTTATTGCTTCTTCAAGTTAAATCAGTTTTAAAATCGTTTGTCACGAGAAAGTTTTATTTCTGATCTGTTAACGAGTGAAATTAAATTAACTGAATTGAAAAAGGTATTATTCTAATGCGACGTAAATTTCTTTTTAGACTACATTTTCCTTTTTTTTAATTCAGTAGAAATAATAAAACAGAGATTATAGAGTAAGTAGACATAGAAATAAAACACTATCTGTTTATCTTCTTGAGGAATTTAGTTTGCCAAAATAAAGGCGCAATTCCCACTAGATTATGTCACGGAATCCCATTACAAAAATATATCTCATAGAGCTTAACGATTTGAAAGGGGGAATACCTGTAAATTCCATTCTGGCTGACTACCTCTTAAAGATGACCGCTGCATTCATAGTCACGTTTACGGCACATTACGCTCACTTTGTAATTCGGTTATCCTTTGATAATGCCACACGATTTCAAGCTTTGAGTTTCACATATGTCTGCTGTGTGAAACTCATCAGAAAGAGTTTGGAGGGATTCTTTATACATTAAGATTGTCCAACAGGTTAAATCTTTATGAACTACTACACTGCGCCTGTTGTGTGTATGTTAAGCATGTTACAAAATTAAAATAGTTTGCTACAGACTCTAAAGAAAGATTCAACTGTAATTACTTTTCCGGATTGGTTTAAGGACAAAATCGTTGCCTCAAGCCATAAATGTGTTAAATTCTGATGGACATCTGATTATACTTGGTTTTTATATCAGGAAGCCTATTATCACAGCTATGATCCATGGTGTATCAAGAAATGTGCTCTCAAAAATTGCCATTTCTTAAAAATATTTTTAACTATGACGTGAAAGAAGTTTTAAACTGAATGATATTCAGCAGCAAAATCTGACACACAAAAACTTTCTTTGATATGACCAGGGTCTATATTCTATTGTGAGTTGTCAGTGCTTCATTTTCTTTTGTGTTTGAGCTTTTTTGCTTTTCCTGTCTCTAAAAAGATATATATGATACTTCGTATTTTTTTGTTACAGAAGTACCACAATTGGTCACCATATTGTGTCCGCGCCAAATTAAAAGGTTTTATTTTTAATGTTTTAAAAAACAATGTTTTTCATTGTTAACAATAAATAAAAATAGTAGATAAATTAAAAAACATTTCTTAATTTTATCTAATTAATTTTACAATAAAAAAGATACATGTAGTAGTCCAGTCAAACTAAACATTTGAAATGGAAAATGGAAGTACATAAGATTTTTTTCTTCCAGCATGTAGGGGGGTCTAGAAAAGCTTAACTTGAAGTTTTCGACCTCAAATTCAGATGAGCTTTTTCCGCCATTTTGAAAAGAAGGGTGAAGTGTTATTTTGAAATTATCTCTGTAACAGTAGGTCCGACAAAAAAATTGTATAAAGCATTTTTGTCGGCAATACGATTGTCTACAACGTTTATTTGAAACTTTTTCGCGTAATATAAAAAATGAAAAAGTTGTAGACAATCGTATTTCCGACAAAAATGCTTTGTACAAATTTTTTGTCGGACCTACTGTTACAGAGATAATTTCAAAATAACACTTCATCCCTTCTTTTCAAAATGGCGAAAAAAACTCATATGAATAGGGAAGACGCACGTATTTTTTTTAATTTTTGTATTCGTTCATTTTGGTTAGAAAAATATTTCCAGATAAGCGGAATTTCTAAAAACCCTCAATTTATTTGAAAAAATTAAATTTAAAAATTCTCCTCATTTAAAACCGAATTTGGCCTTGAGCAACTTCCCTCAAATCTATTTGATGTAAAAAAGTAGGTACCGCTGTGAATGTGAAGAAGCAATATTGACGATCTACTCAACGTTAGATGGCGCTGATGAAAACCAATAAACTAAATTTTGAATTAATATTACCAGAAATATTTAACACCACTTTAATTATGGCAGTTAATTACACAACAGCATAACGTACATTATTATATTAATTACTCGTTAATAAGTAGACGATATTTGAACTTGAAAATAAAAAATTTTTCAAACTGACGGGTAATACAGGACTCTTAACTGTTTCATTAGCACCAACAGTGGGTCGTCTTTGGAACTGTAAGAGGTAACTAAGTTTCATCCATTAGAGGACACCAGTATTGCATTTTAAATTTATTTAAATTTTCAAGGTTTTCAAAAATTAATTACTTATAATTGGTAATTGTTTAATGCATTTATAACTGATATTCTAACTAATTTAGTAATGACGTTTATGAAAATGCAAGAATCTCCTCAATTGACGACATATGCGTCTTCCCTATTTGAGGTCGAAAACTTCAAGTTAAGCTTTTCTAGACCCCCCCTGCATGCTGGGAAAAAAATCTTTTCAAAGACAACAAATGTAATGTGTTCTCCAGGAAACCGGCGAAAGGTAAATCGGCCACCACAATTTTTATTTTTGTTTTCCCTCACAACTTTTTTATTTTTTATATTACGCGAAAAAGTTTGAAATACAAGTTGTAGACAATCGTATTGCCGACAAAAATGCTTTATACAAATTCTTTGTCGGACCTACTGTTACAGAGATAATTTCAAAATAACACTTCATCCCTTATTTTCAAAATGGCGGAAAAAGCTCATATGAATTTGAGGTCGAAAACTTTTACTACATGCTGGAAGAAAAAAATCTTATGTACTTCCATTTTCCAAGTTAAGCCCATTTTTCGTACAGTTGGACTGGACTATAGGCTCAGTTCTGACTGAGGCATCACGATAGATACGGAGGATCATTGAGACTGGAATAATCTTAAAGGGTCAACCTATCCTCGAATAACCAGTGTCGAATAAAAGTGTCATCCGGTACCGAACCAAACCCCGAATAACCTAAAAATGTCAACTTAATCTCAAATAACATAATAATTTTTCTGCACGTCCTATATATGAGACTCTACTGTAGTCCCCCAAAAAAAGGGGGTAAAGTAGCATTTTACTCCCTAAGGTAGTAAAATGTTTCCATGACAACCACAAACAAGTAAACAACATAAAAAAGTAATCGCGGAACACTTTAGGCTTTATTATGCTGATACTATGTGATTTTGGCGTTTGCAGAGTTCAATTGTCAGAATGACATGTAACGTTCGGAAAAAATTGTCAAGATTTTGAATTTTTGCGATTAAGTCCTTTAGGACGTGCAAAAAATAGCGTATATACCACTGGACTAAAGTGAAAAAACTCGGAAAAGAAACTCACATTCGGAATTAAAAGATGCACTTTAGCCTCTGGGTATATAATATACTATTATGTCCGACTGCGTTATAAAGTACCATTTATAACATAGTTTTGCGGCTATAATGAAGCTGTTTATAGTACTAGTAAAATAAACTAGTAGTAGTAAAATAAAGTATAGCAATAGCAAAAGCACACTACAACATATCCAGTTTTCCAATGGCAACTATATATTACATGTATAATTTTCTTCTGTCAAGAATAACGTTGATGACGTAATTTTTAGCGTTTGTTTTTGCTTTGTTGTATTTTAATGGTGATTGTAATTTTGACAAATTAAATTTAATATTCCTGTTAATATTTATGACTATTTCATTCATAACGTTATGAACCAATAAGAATATGCGCTTTTCCTTAGATACCACGTATTCCAACGGTTATATTGTAACTATGTACAAGTAACCATGACGAATCGAATATACGAACCTTTGTATATTCGCTGTAATACAAACCTTTGTATATTCACCCGCATGAGACTCAATTCTTAAACAAGATATCCATAAAAACTCCATAACAGTCAAATAATTTATTAGTAAACAACGCAATTTTTTTCTAATTGTGCGTTTTAGACTGTAGTTTTCGTTTTAGTTGCAAAATGAATCGTTTTAGAACAAACTCTACAGAAAATATCGATGAACTAAATTCATGAAATAGTCTACCAGTATACAACTCGACGATCTAAAATACTCGAAACTCGACATATTGCCTAAAAAACACCACTCGACCGTCGGTCTCGTGGTGTTTCAGGCAATATGTCTCGTATAATCGAGTATTTTCGTTCGTCTTCGTTGTATAATTACAGATAATTTTAAGTAGAATATTTAGATTTTATAATTTTTGAAATGTCAGTAAAATGGAACTGTCATTCATAGATTCCTTTCAATAATATGTTTACTATACTGGTGATTATACATATTGCAACAGGGCTACCGTAAAATAAATATCTTACAAAATAACGCGAGTGCAGATCAATCTTTGGCGCGTTCCAATATAGAAAGGTCGTTTGCATCTTTCTGGAGCATTTTTTCTTATGAGAGTCATTCCAAACTGCAAACAACACAGATTTGACGTTACATTGCGTTCAATAACAATTGGGTCCTTTCCCTCTAAGCTAAGCCGGTTGTTACTGCACCAGCGTTAATATGAGCGACCTGTCACAAATTAGATAACTTCTTGGCGACAATAATTTTGTTTTTGCTACAGGCAACTTGTTGCGCGATATTCAAAGATCTATTTCAGCAATCTCTCTTTTATTGCATGGAATTTGTGAAAATAATCTCTCAATCAAAATATTATATCGTAGATTGTGTAGAACATTAATAAGACAAAGAGTAACTCGCATCAACAGCAGCAGTGTGGTCCGGGGGTCCAAAAAAGGGGTGACATAAACTCGTGTATGTCCGTCAATCTTCGTTCGCCAATGGCCTACGAGTGTGTTTGAACTCGACGTTGTTTTTCAACGATCTTCGTGGTGTGCCCGATGGGACCCGGAGATGCACGAGTGTTTACGAAGTTAGTTTTCGTCGATGTTCGTGGCCTGAAGTTCCCTAAGGCAGGTGGAGCCGTACGAGTGTTTACGACATAAGCGTGCAATAAAAACTTTATACTAGCTCAATAAACGTTAACTTCTTACACGAAAATCAGTGTAAAATGTAGTAACTTTTTGTATGATCGTAGATAAAATTTATTGTTTGCATATTGATTATGAACTTTGACTTTTTTTAACGATAATTTAATTCATGTATAAAAAATCCCATAAGCCGCGATACATTTGTCACTTTGACATCGGATAAAGTTAGCCCTAACTTTGCATCTGGATAAAATGTGTTTAAACTTCCATGGCTAACTTTCTCGAACCTGATTATTGTTTTTAATAATTGTCATTTTCAAGTTAATAAATGTGTTCTTGACTTCTTCATAATTACCTAGTTATTCCTTTTTATTATTCATTAAATTATCTCATCGAATTACGCTCGAGGTTTTTTTCTCCGGGATAAAATTGATTTTTTAAACTCTAATTTGGTTTCTTTTTGGTAAACTGACTCTACAAACCACCAGATAAAAAAACTCGTCCTTCGGACTCGTTTTTTTATCGTAGGTGGTTTGTATCGTCAATTTACCAAGCAACCAAATTATCGTTAAAAAAATCAATTTTATCCGGACAAAAAAAGACCTCTCGTGTAATTACAGTCGAAAAATCGTAATGAAAGTAGCACTTTTTTAATTATTATTTTTTAATTGTGTTGTAAAAAAACAAACTTCAATCTCCTCCGAGATTATTGTCAAAGAACACTATGTTTTTCTGATTTTTCTAAAATTTAGCATAAATCCTTTTAGGACAAATTTGTCAACTTACTTTCTCAACGTTATGAAAGTCTCTCTTTTTCACTCATTTGCTTATGCAAATAAATTAAATTAATACTGCAGATTCGTGAAAAAAGTATGACTTTCACAGCTAGTTGTGCAATATACTACATTTTGTTTGTAGCAATATGTGTCACTTTGTTAAATTTGACCCTCGATTTGAGAAAGAAATGTCTCTTAACGGCCGGTCGCGTTGGAAAAATTCTGTTTTTGACAGCTTTTTCCAAACTTATTGGCATAAGTTTGGACGCATTTTATAAGTGGGAGTAGATTTAATGTTTTTCTGGTATCCTATCATGCACAAAGATATGCAGAATTGTTTAAATTTCCAAAGACGTCTGTTTGTGTGATCAAATCATCTATATGTCAGATTACGACCAGGGACCGTATTTTTGAGCTTCGGTTACAAGTTTTGCATACCAGATGACGTAATTCACTATTACCTTCTAACACTTGATTGGCTAAGTTGCAACGCAAGTTTAAACGGATTTGAGTTAATGAAAACAAGATTATAATTTGCAGAAAGACATTGAAACAATTCTAATTGTTGCCTTACACACTTTTTAACTCCGTATTTTCACATATCATAAACAGGAGAGATTGCTCTTTCGTCCGGACAAAATAAATCTATAAAATTTAAAAAGTTACAGTTTCTTTCGAGGGTGTATGTTAAAGCAATGTCAAATTTATGATTGGGTAGTTCCCGCCGAAACGTCCTCGCGCCGAATCGTCTTTGCACCGAAACGTCCCGCGCCGAAACGTTCTTGCGCCGAACCGCCTGCGCCGAATCAGTGCAGGATTTACGTATAAGCTACACAAGCTATAGCTTAGGCCTCCCACTTTCTTGGGGCCCCCAAGGATACCCTCTAGGTATCCGAAAATCATATTTGGCACTGATATACAGTGTTACTATAAATGATCTTTCCGATTACAAACTTCAATAACTATCGTTAGGAGACACTTAGAAACATGATATTGGTTACAATGGACAGAGAAACTCAAATAATTTCTTGTTATTTATTCGGTTAAATCACATGTGCTACTCTTAAATTATCAAACATTATAAATTAGAAAACATGAAATGGGTATCAACAAAAACAGAAACTCCAACAATTTTTTCACTGAAAACATGAAACAGAAACAGAAACATTTGGTTCACAACCGTAAGTCACAGGTGCTCAATGTGAGCTCCTTGTGTCACACGACACACATCAAGTCTGTAGTCAAATTCCTGCCATACACATTGTAGCATTGGACCATCCACCAGTGCCTGTGTGATGCGGACACGAAGATCCTCAATGATAGGTTGTAATGGTAGCTGATACACTTGTTGTTTTATAAATCCCCCACAGAAAAAAGTAGAGGTCACTGCATACATTCTAAGTCTTCACGGCCAGCACGTCCAATTCATCTCCTTCGAAGTCGTGTGTTCAATTCGTTTCTGACATCTAAGTGGTAATGGGGTGGAGCCCCATCCTGCTGAAAAATGAGACCTTCGATGTCCTGTTCCAGTTGTGGAAGAAGCCATACCTGTAACATGTCTAGGTACGAATTACCTGTGACTGTCGGGTCGACAAAAAAGAAAGGGCCATACACCTTTTCACGGCTTATAGCACAAAACACGTTCACTTTGGGGGAGTCGCGAGCATGTTCCACATAACTGTTAGGATTTTCCAAAGCCCATATCCTGACATTGTGTTTGTGCACTTTTCCTGACAGATGGAAAGTGGCTTCGTCACCAATGATTCGACGAAACCTTCAGTTTCCATTCTGTGTTGCATCTCCTCACAGAAGGAGAGTCGCTTGGCTTTGTCGTCTGGTTTCAGAGCCTGCAACACTTGCAGACGGTATGGATGGAACTTCAAACGTTTCCGTAAGATCTTCCACGCAGTTTGTTGGGGGATGTTTAATGCTTGTACGGTGGATTTATGTGGACTTCGTGTGAAACTCTCTCTCACACGCTCCACATTTGCCTCACTTACTGATGGACGACCGGTTGACTTCCGCTTACAGATACATCCACTCGTTTTGAAGTCAGAGTACCACTTACGGATACTGGGCCCATTCGGTGGATCAACACCAAATTTTCTTCTAAAATTGCGTTGTACAGTGATAACAGACTGGGATATGTGAAAATCTAGCACACAAATGCCCCCTCCTGTCTTCGTTTGCAGCCATTTTCTGTTATATCGTCTCCTAGAAATTAAATTAATAACTATGCGACAGGTTCACCAACATAACAAGAAATTATTTGAGTTTCTTTGTCCATGGATACCAATATCATGTTTCTAAATGTCTCCTAACAATAATTATTTAAGTTTGTAATCGGAAAGATCATTTATAGTAACACTATAAATCTCTGGACTTATAAAGGGCCCCATATCTCAAATAGCTTAGGGCCTTATCAAGTCTAAATCCGGCTCTGTACCGAATCAGCCACGCCGAAACGTCCCATTCCGTATTAGAGAGCATCAAGTGTGTCAAAAAAACCAGAGAACACGAGAACACACACGCAGAGTGTAGCAAAATAATCGAAATTAAAAAACAATAACGTAAACGGTTAAAGAACATCGAGGATAGAATGTCACCTTGAAGAAATAAGAACTTTTTAAGAATAATGTGTACCCTGTACTAAGAACTTTTTGGTGTGCTCATCAACAACAGCAACAATCAGCATGAAAGCATAAGCAAGGACGGAATGTGTTTTATTTACAAAGCTATTTGACGATCAACAAATAGCCTATAGTTGGCACGATCCATCTTTAAGCGAGAACGCATATTGCGTATGTGCATGACTCAAAAACTTTAATTCAACTATTAACTAACACATTTTAAAAAGAAGCATGAACTATCTCGTATTAAAGCATTGTCTTGTTATTTTTGAGACATCCTGTAGGTTCAGTTTTTAGTTTTAATAGTTATCAAATAATGTCTACTTGAATTAGCTAATATATTAATAGTTATTATTATCTAAGCTTTGTATATATGTTATCAGCTTATTACAACGACAATGTTGCCAACTAATAATAGGGAAAATCACAGCCATCCTAAATATTGTAATAATGTAATATAATACTTCCTAAAAATAAACATCGCTCTAATAGCAATAGTAGTCTTGCAGTCGAAAATGAAATGTTAAGAACAGATGAATACATTGAACTATACATAACACACTATATTGAAAAAAATCATGATCTGATGGCAATTTCAGATAAACCAACATTAATTAGATAATTATAGATAATCCGAATAAAAAACATATTCAATAAATTGGAAAACTAGAACTTCTTTTTGGATCAGTATCACATACAACTCTTTACTAAAAAGGTTAAACGCAAAAAACTTCATAGGTCAGTAGATTTTGCCAGCCTTTTTTCATCGCATGACATTTCCAAAGACTATTTTCAGATATATGTTTTACATTTATTCATATTAATTTTCATAAAATTGATATTTATAAAATAGATCGATTGTGTTTAACATCACAGTAATAATTATATAATGAAAATTTCCAGAGCCGATACTATATATAAAATATTCTTTGTTTCAAACATCTTCCTCTCTACGTATATGGCATTGCTTTTAAAGTGTGTCCAATGGACAGTCCCTAATTAATTTTTACACGCCGGTATAAACACCATCATGTTAGAAGTTCCTTATAGTTAGATAGGGCGCTGAAGGTTTTTGACCTTTTGTTTACTTTACCATATGTATTCACCATATTGTTACTACTTTTTTATTATTAACTAGTGTTTTGACAAATTTATTATATAAAATACTTGTGGTGTCAATTGTCTAATAGCAAAATTGAATCGCAATACTATGTATGATTCATATTATATTATACCTACCTATTAGGTCATGCTGTTAAAATGACTATTAAAAGTATTAATAAAGGTAAATAAACAAACAGCGGAGCTGAATTTTAATATTTTCCAACAACATCCTCTCTTTTATAATACTGTTCATCCTATTAATAAAAATCGATACGCTCGAGGAATCTTGAATATCCAAAAAAAAACTAATTATTCGTGCATTACAAATTCCTAAAACAGAAGAGGATGTGCACTCTATTGGTTGGACATTTGTGCATATTATCCATCTAGGGATGGATATACTATAAAACGGATAAACTCTCTAGATGTGCAATCATGCAAATGAACTTTAATTCGATGAAATTTTAAAGTGGATGTACTAAACATACACACGCATATTATAACTAACCACTGGTGTACTTATTCAGCCATTGGATAATATAAAAACATTATCATCTAATGCGGGCTTTGGCCTTCATTTTAATGCCGCGACCCCTCTACTGTTATCTCACTCATTTCAATTCATTAATGTGAAAGAAAAACAAATGACAATCAATTTCATCATAGCCAGTAGTCTTCGCTACCTATAAAACGGACCGTGTATGGGAGTAAATGTTTTATGGGTATGTATGTGTTTGAATATTAATTGTTTTGTTTGTTAATGCAAGGGTGAGTGAGTCACTAAATAATTTATATAAGTTAACCCCGAGTATTTAATTCAATAAGAAATTTGGTGAGATACGAAACCGAAATTTTTGAAGGAAATTAAATGGTGTATACTTATACGCTGTATGTGCTTGTATGGGTTGGAGCTGATTGGATAAAAATTGCATTGCTGTTGCAATTATTGCAGCTTTGCTGGATTTGCTAATAGAAAATATTTGCATCTCTAATTGAACCGGAAATGCAAACATTCAAGGAATTTGCATTTTAATTTGTATTTAATATCTATGTAGGATGACTTCATGGTTCTACAACATTGCACATAGACAAAAGCTAAGAGTATGCTCTCTTCTACGATGTTCTAATCAACGCTCTAATATATTTGTTGTATCGCAGCATTAATTTAAAGGCTTCAGGTGAGCTTTACTAAGTATGTTACATAGTAAGTATTTGTCTTGTTCCGATTGCTGGATATGACAATTTCAGTTGTATAAAGTTAAATACTTTTTTTTCTGAATATAGTTCTTGAATTATCACCAATATAAGAATGATAGATAGGCAATAGAAGTAAACTGTCGGTCCAGATAGCATGCCTTGATAAGGCAAGATACTTGATATAACCCCGACTGCCGGTTTAGCTTTCTAATAAGGTTCTTCTAACAATATTTAGAAACAGATCTATGACTACTGTAACTATAGCTTCAATTGCCTTTCAGGCATATTATACGAAAATCAGAAAATAGTCACTCCATATTAAATACATGAGAACAACAATAAGTTATATAAATATAACATAAATGACAAATATAGATTCAAAATCATTTATCGGAATATTAGGTATTGTGATATTTAATTGGGTACACACAATTGACGAAATAATTGATACGGGCCGAATTGGAGAGGATGCGGAACTAATGCCAAAAATAGTAATACGTTCTAACAGTCAACCTCTTCCAAGTAGTTCAATTCCCCCTTCTCAAAATCTTAAAGTCAGATAACTGACCAAGCTAATTGATTATAATTAAAGTTAGAATTAAAGTCTTGTAAATTACAACTTCATTGTAAATCGTGTAAATATAATGTAATCAGTTGATCATCTCATAATATTTAATGAGTAACATTAATTAAAATAGAATAAAACCCTACACCCTAGCACTCATTGTCGATGCCGTATGCTATGAAATGCAGACCTCATTGCGTTTTTCTCCACAACTTACGTATTAGTCCAGTCAAACTGTACTAAAAATGGGTTTAACTTGGAAAATGGAAGTACATAAGATTTTTTTCTTCCAGCATTCAGCGGTGGTCTAGAAAAGCTTAACTTGAAGTTTTCGACCTCAAATTCATATGAGCTTTTTCCGCCATTTTGAAAAGAAGGGATGAAGGGATCCCTTAATGACAAGCATGATTCAAGGCCAGCAAAACATAATAACATTTTCATTCAAATAAGACCAAAATGTCTACGTATTGTTTTTTGTTTTAAACATTCAAACTTTATATATTTTCTTCATTTGAATGAATTAGCGCTATTTAAAAATCCATAATTCTGAAAAACTGAAACTCAGAACTATAGACCTTTGTTTGAGACTTCATCGGTTGTTTCAAGCTTAAAAATTGAGAAAATCTGAGGCCGCGATGTTTCCGGTAAGTTACAAACTTACAACTGAAAAGTGCTACTACGAATTATTAATGTAGTACCGTGTATACAGAGGTTTGCACACGTAACGTCGAACAGAATTTATGATCTATATCTATATCTACTGAAGGACAGGTTGTAAATTATTTATAAGGAAACTGAATGCAAAAGATCAGTTCTATATTCTATAATAATTACTGTTTATCAGGTGCAGTAATTGCACGATCGTTACCTGCAATCTTTACAGTCATAATTATACACCTTGTCTAGTGCGAGGCTATTTATATTTCGAGAATAAATAGCTTCTATTCTATAATTCGTTCGCATTTCAGGTTTCACGAGGGGACTTTCGCCGTAATGAGATTTCCAACCCTTCCTTGTCGCTTTCAGGTGCAAAACCATGATAAACTAATATTAAAACACAAAATTTGCTACGTTTAAAAAAGTGACAAATGCATGTCAGACAATAGGAGTGAATGAATAAAATATGAAACTCAGTTGGATGTCATACAGTACTTCTTTAAAGAATTCGAAATTTTATTCTGCTAGATTGGTAGCAACATGTCTATATTTCTTTGCATTTCGAAGTATAAACATAACCTTCAAAATTTAAGTTATAAAAAAGAATAGAAGAAATAAAAACACACTTTTAAATTTTTATTTATTGATAGAAAAATAATAAAAGCCATTAAATAAACCCTAAACAGTTTTAGTGTAAAACTCTCAAATTTTAAATTGACATTAGGTCCAAATTGTTTTAAATGTCGATCAATGTTGGGAGCAGCCACATAACAAAAACAAAAATTTCCTAATCGACTACGTGTTTAAATTAAACAATAAAATAACACAGATTTTTAATTTTTTTGACGTATAAGCACCAAAATTGAAAAAAAAAGGATGAAATACACGTTTCATAACACATTTTAGAGCACTTGTCCATTATAACAACTAAGTTCAAAATAATGAAATTTGTTTTATAATATACCATTATATGAAGTTATTTTGTTATGTTTATGTTTTGAACCTCCATCTCGCTAAGTAAGCCCAACTCGATTGAATTTTTTCCCAGCATTACTCTTCAGTGTACTGAGCTCAAAGCCCTTAGAACTTGAACAAAAAGCTCTATAATAAATATTAGGAAACGTTCTTGGTAAAGATTCTTATAATCATAGGGTTTAGTAGAAGAGTTTAATTGCCGCATTGGAAACTTTTATTATGACATTAAATCAGTTTAATACCTTCTCTTTACATGAAACCATGAAATTGTAGGTAATTAAAATTTGATAATAAATTTACCGGTAAAGTAAATAATAACATAATGATAATAAAATCCTCTGTTAGTAGATTTATTAGTCAATCCTTAATCTGCCAAAAGTAATATTTAAGAGTGACGAATGTCCAAAATGTCTTTCAGTCTCGAGTTAACTGAAAACTGAATTTAAGATTTTGTCAGATTTTTGTTAGTATGGGGCCAACAAAAATGTTATGCTGACAAAGTATAAAACTTTTATTCATTGTTTGTTATTAAATATGTATAAAATTTCTGTTTTAAGTTTAAATTATGTTTTAATTTATTGAAACTTAGATAGAAACTTCATTAGATTTTATTAAATATTGTTACTTTCCATTTAACAAACGCCTTTTCAAGTTTATTTACGGGTTTCAAGTTGTTTTTTATTAATATTATGTAAATAAAAAACTTATTTCTCCACAAAAAAATCAAAATTGATTTCAAATTTTTTTAAACTTTTAACTATTTATTTCAATTCTATGAAAATTTATTCTTTCAATATTATTTCTATTCTTGTTGATATTAAAACAGCAAATAATAACAGGCCAATAACAAAACGACCAGCTATAAATATAAAAAATTAGGAAACTCATTGAAATGCGTGACTCCCCAGAAAAAACCCTTAAACCCTCAGAATTCGAAAAAAAGCGTTAAAGTCAATTCTAAAGAATTAGAAATATTCAACTGTATGAGAATCAAAATAGTAAAGGAGCTTTTACCCATGGTATATCGGTGCACTCTGGTATCCTCTTCATAAATGCACAGACAATCCACTCGTTCTTATGTCTAATACTAATGGTTGTACTGTATAATGCTACAAGTAACTTGTTGAAAAAGCACTTATCAAAGCTCCAAGAAAATTCTGCCTGTACGACAAAGCAAATTATTAAATTATTTATTCAGCCTGACAAAAACTTATTGTTTTCAAACAGATCAAATAGAAAATGTATTTGATTCTATCATTGAGTAATTTTTTGAAAAAAATGAGCCTTGCATAATTTTACCAAAACTATTTTTTTTTTGTTAAAGACAAATAAATCTGCCGAATAAAAACGAAAAGTTTTCTTAAAGCCAAAAAATTTAATTTTTTTAAAGATTGACAAAACTTATTTTATGTTTGATTGCGTTATAACTATTGTTGTGATAATGTTGGGTCAAAAGAAAAAAAAAGAAATTAATTGTAGTGAATAATAAACCCTCCAACGCTTGATGAAATATGAAAGGTTATAAATTGCAAAATAAATCTGTTATTGTTGAAATTAGCAAACACAAAATCACGGTAAAACAATCTGAAAATATACACAACTAAATATCACTTACCTTTATAAAAAAATTCTCCGGCTATAATTTCTAAACTGGAAACAAGTTCCATAAATGCATCAGACGAAATCAGGCGGGTCGCTAATTAATCAGGAAGCTATTTAAATTCTATCTGTAAAACGTTGTTAATGGACCAGACACAAATAAATACACAAATAATGGACTAGGCACCACTTAAATGGAAATCTAAGGACCAGTCGATTTTGTTGATTTTTATACCATTGGAAAGATAATGAAAAAACGAAAAATTCATATCAGTGGCCCAACACGGAGAAATTCATAGGAAAGCCGCAATTCGGGATTTTAGAGTAATATAATTCCCATTTAAAATGCATTGCTGTCAATCAATTCGTCTCAACAATAGAATCTGATACTAACCCTGTCAGTGGCTCTAAAACTTCTTAAAATTTTGAATGTAACAATATAAGGTTTTAGTAAGTTTTGTTTTCTCAAGTTGCACATACTTAAAGATTTCAAAATTTGATTGACATTGGTTTGACAATTTATTCTAACCTTCTTGGAATAAATATTCGAAAATAAATAGGGTTTCTTGAAATAAATACACATGAAAAATATCGAATAATAATTTTATTGGGGCAGGAACAAGAGGCAATTTTAAATATTACATCAAAAAATAAAAAGAAACTTCTAATTTTACTAAACCTGCAAGCATAATTTCAGTAAGTACTGATTTCATCTAATATAGCTGTACATGCTTTTATTCTATGGGATATGTACGCTTCTTAAATGAAGAGTTATCAAGGAAAAACTGCAATTTTCATAAAAAGAAACCACACTTTACTTATTCAAATGATTTATTTCCTTATGCTAAACAAGATTTAGATTATCAAATGGGAAGAACTACGTTGTATCGTTCTATAAAATACCCAAATGTAAGCAGATTGTATTAACAGTTGTTCTTTTTAGAACAACTACATATTAAAACATGAAAATAAAATTTTAAAAACTATTTAGGTACAGTATTTATTAAGTATTGAAACAATAATTTTTTACACATTTAGATGAAAGTGGGATACATTAAAATGGTAGCCAACATTGAACGTGGTTACATACCACAGATTTAGAAGCAAAATCCTTCTAAAATTAAAAATGAGGGTAAAAGATTTACAGCTTTGCACAAGTTGATTTTAAACTAAGTATTTGTGTATGCTATTTATTTCATTGTAGCTTTTGTATTAACGATTATTATATCATCATTATGTAACCAACTAGTTACATAGCCGTTCTGTATCTTCACATCGTCTTCTATTCTCATGTGGTGTTCTTAATAAAGCTGCATCGTTATTTTTATAATCAGAAAAATACAGTCTGTGAACGTCTAAAATATATCCATCAGGTGCGACGACTAATACAGGTTTCAGCATATGGTAGCCCTTGTGAAAACAATAAGATGTGCTGAATTGATCGACGATATTTTGGGGAACATGTCTTTTCATGCAGAACCCATTTCTGGAAATAAAGAAGGTCCTCCTTGTAAGAGTAAACTTCCAATCTTACTTCAAAGAGCGCTTCCCGAGTAATTTTTGCCTATTGTATATAAAATATTTATTTCGTCTTTGAACTATGCAGTTGAATTTGAGATTGTCTTCATCACCTACATCCACATCAATGGTTTGCACTATACTTAAGTGTGTGGCAATTTGCATAAATAATAAAACGTCATCATTTCTGTCCATATCTCTGGGTTGTAATCCATTGTTTAACCGATGTTTGGTTGCAAGTTGTTGATATTCTAGATAAATATCTAAATTACTGAAACGTTGAAATTCTTTTGGACGTCCTTCTCGTTCACAAACGTAACACTGCATCTTACAAAACTTGTATTAAATAGAATGAGTTAAAAATGGATATTGTTGATTTTCAACAGCACTACTAGCATACAATTCAATAATTTTGACAATAATGCCATTAGCAGAAAAATGATTTATTTAAATCATTGGTTTCTAAAATAGTTGTAATATTATTATACGCAAATACCTTTCCGTATGCAATATTTTTATATCTTCAATTGATTTAAATTCAGTTACATTCTGCTTAATACAAAAACTAAAAAGAAAAAGAAAATACACAAATTGTAGTTTAAAATCTACTTTTTACAATAGACAATTAAAAAACTGCATGTTTGTATAAGTAAATACCTACCTGATTTCTATTTAGGCTTTATTCGATTTCTTTCATGAGAATTTACTTCAAGAAAGGCTATTTATTTTTGAATATTTATTCAAAAAAGGTTAGAATAAATTGTCAAACCAATGTCAATCAAATTTTGAAATATTTAAGTATGTGCAACTTGAGAAAACGAAACTTACTAAAACCTTATATTGTTACATTCAAAATTTTAAAAAGTTTTAGAACCACTGACAGGGTTAGTATCAGATTCTATTGTTGAGACGAATTGATTGACAGCAATGCATTTTAAATGGGAATTATGTTGCTCTAAAATCCCGAATTGCGGCTTTCCTATGAATTTCTCCGTGTTGGGCCAATGATATGAATTTTTCGTTTTTTCATTATCTATCCAATGGTATAAAAATCAACAAAATCGACTGGTCCTTAGATTTCCATTTAAGTGGTGCCTAGTCCTTTCTTTTTAAACATTTAAATGGATAATTTTATTTATTAACACAGAAAAGAAATAAAAAATTAAAAATCCATGAAGAGAAAAGAAAACAACTATTAAAAATTAAAATTAAAGAAAATCAAATTAAATCTCGGTGTCAAATAGATTTAATAAAATAAGAATTAAGAGACATTCTAATCCTCTTTGTTCTTTTTAATTCTTATCTGATCAATCCAACAATCTTAAATTACTATTAATAAAAAAAAATTAAAAATTGAAAATTATTTTAAATTTTAAAATTATTTGGCGCCACACAAAAAACTTGAAAGTTAGCAGATTCCTGTTATAGTTGATAAAATTACCTGCTTATTTGTTGATAAGATGTTCACATTCCATGTCATCCTTCAAATGGATTTTATTTGTGATTGTTGAAGATAATTATAGTTATTAAAGTTGCAACACGTATCTTCCATGACGTAAGTACATAGAATAATTCGGATATTTGCAACAAGATTCCATCACCTTCCTTTAATTCGTTCCATACCAAATAAATTTCCAAACATTTCTGCAAATAATAACAGTCTGAACACCAAATTAAAAAAACTGCACTTTCGTTTATTTTACTTTAAGTTCCCTTTGATTGTTCATTTTAATTATTATTAATTAAATTATCAAGAAACAAGATGACATTTGTCATAATCTCCCTTTGTTGACATTTAAGTTACATAAAATTCACCAACATAACCTCGAAATTTTATCAAAATAACGTACAAACTGACATGACTTTTGCTCTGTATGAAGATTCAAGAGAAAGTAACCAAATTTTCGTGCTGTTTTTATAATAATTGGAAAACAATTGCGAATCGCTAGTGATTTTCCTAGTTGAAACTAGATAAGATTTCTTGTCTTGTACGACTATTTCTTATCTTGTCTTGCAAAGCAAGACAAGAATTCTGATAAACGCTTGTCTTGCTTCATTCTTGCAAACAAAAATCTTGTCTTGCTTGCAAGACTCTTGCATTTTCTTGTCTTGCATGTTTTCGGATGGAATTTATGCCGGGACTTCCCCATTTCTTGGAATTCTTACACTGTTGCGACTCGGGGATTTAGCTGTCAATTATCTGTGCCTTTCTGTTAATGAATCACAACCTCATTGTCAGTAATCAATCAGACTTCGCGTACGTATGGACCAATAAAGCGTAGTCAATATCGGTAAAATATTTAACACAGGCAATGACACATTTATTACGGACAGATAAATGGCGTAGCGAACAAAATGAATATTTTGCTTATAAACGGGCAAGATACTGACAGTGTAGTGCAATCATACAAAAGTCTGCCCTGATTGTTTTGAAGATGGCGAAGCCTTTATGCGTTAATTCCTGGTTCGGCGTTTTCAATGACTAATAAATATAATAAATAATCAAACATAGCCGTTTAGTTACGTTTCTATATTTTCTTTTAGTGTTTTAGCTTTTAGATTATTACGTTATTTCTAAACGCCTGAATGTTGATATCTTATTAGTTACCACACTAAAAAATATGTGTAATAGTGTAATAGAGGAATATTTTATATATATTGTTTTTATATTTTTTGCTTTATTAAAACAGCTTTTAAATAAATAAATAAAATATATTATAAATTCATAATATGTATATCTAGAGTAACACTGCCAATAATAATTCAAAATTACCAATATCTTTTCAAAATCTGTGTTTTAGCCAGACTGCAAGAAAATGCAAAAAAGATTCTTTTCTTGTCTTGAGGAACGGATTGCGATTCTTGTCTTGTTTTTGTCTTGCAATTTGTGCAAGAACAAGAAAAATGCAAGACTCTCGTGGAACACTAGTTGGAACGAGAAACAAAACAACATCTTTCCCACCAAAAACATTTCTAACCAAATTGTTGATAAAAAATTAAATTACTTGTTTAAATAAATGTTATAACATGAAAGAGGAGATTTCTTCCTTTATTTTGGTACCTAAAACAGCTATTAAAATGCAAGTTTAGAGTTAGGATTCATTGACAATCATCTTGAGTTTTCTAACAAACATAACTTCACAAAAATTCAAATAAAAACATTTTAACATTTTGCTACATCTTTTTCTTATCACAAAATTAATCCTAAGATCCTATCAAACAAAAATTACATAAAATTTGACCAAAATTATGAATATAAACTAAATTTTAACATTCTAGCAGACCCTGCTGAAACGTTACAATTTGGGATTTCAAAAACCTAAACCTTCTCTATAAAAAGTTCCCCACTTTAACATTCTAGTGTCAAATGCACCCTAGAACTTGGTTAACAATATTGCAGTAAAATATTTTACTTAGAAATTCAAATAACATTGAAAAATATTCATTTACTATGGAAAATTATGAATCGTCAAAGAAATAGAACATTTTCTTGAAATTCATTAATAAAAACTGTAAGTAAAGTAATAAATACTTGTGTATACCTTCTCACCTATGCCTTTAATAGTATTCAGGTGAAAACATGCCATAAAATGGCTTCAAAATATCTAAGTATTAAAAAAATCAACCAAAGACAGAAAATCGTTCATGTTAAAATTGAATTTGTGAAATTCAAGTGAAGAATCTGTTTAAAATTTATCGCTTTCCATCTCACAGTGTTGTAATGTGTATTTTCAACATATTTAATGCAAAATTTTATTATTTTTAAATTAAAAAAAAATTATAAAAGCCTTTCGCCTGGAAGATAGGCAACACATCGTGCATACTTGTTATGCGGGATGCCTATATCACAACACTATGTATTTGATTTATGATTTTGTTTATAATAGTCAAAGTATAATAATTCAATAAGAAATGATGATAAAGTAAATCCACTCCCCTTAAATAACATGTGTAACCAATAGCAATACCAAAAGTACACCTTGAGACACATGGCATATGAGATACATTTCCAGTAATTTTAACATTATTGAGACGCGCCAAAGATTGATCTACACTCTCGCCGTATTTTGTTAAAAAAAATCAGACGGTAGAATGTAGTGGCGATGTTGCAATATGTATAATCACCAGTTCAGTAAACATATTATTGGGAGTGTAATCTATGACAATTCCATTTTACTGACATTTAAAAAATTATAAAATCTAATATTCTACTTAAAATTATCATAAATATTAACACGAATATTAAACTTATATCTGTCAAAGTTACAAACACCATTAAAATACAACAGAGCAAAAACAACCGCTAAAAACTACGTCATCAGCTGCCGCATATCGAAGACATTTTGCTGCTGTACAACGCCAGCTATATTTATTGGCGCGTCCCAATAACTAAAAGAAAGCTTCTATAAAGCAGTCAAACACACAATTTTGCATAAAACTTGTAAATAATAAGATCTTATTAAGGGGGCGTTATTGGCGCAAAATATTAGCGTCAAAATATAGCTCACGTTTTTCGTTCAGTTTTCTTTTAATAATCGTATTTTTTAGCAAGAAAACGTTTGCTGTCGGTTGCTAAACTGTTAAGGTAGTGTGGATCATAGTTTGTAAGGAGTAGATATCTAAAATAAATTTTATAATCGTAGTCGAACATCGCCAATTTTGTAGAATTAACGTTTTCTAAAAAATAATCAAACTAAGCATAATACAGTCATTATAACACTATTTAATAGCAAAATGTATGACAATGGATAAATGTTTTTGCTGACTTATTTAGTATTGATTGAAATAAAATAGATGTACACGGCGCGGAAATTAAATATGGCAGCACGAAAATCAGTCATTTTTAGTTGAACGCATTCTGCACCAGGAAACGTTGGGTGGTAATATTCGCGGGACATTTAAATTTAATTTAACTTTCCTAATCTTTTAACTCATATTTAATAAATTCCCGAAGTAAATGTTGTTTTTCTTTACTTAAGAGCATGTGACGGTTAATTTTTGAATAAACTATTTCACTCTTAATTAGTCCTAATTAATTTCTTAAAACGAATATACATTTTCAATACTTTAATATACACTTACGAGCAAATAAATCGGCCCACCTGGCACTTTCATCTTTGAGTGCATTTTTGTCAGCCCTTAGACAGCATTAAAAAAAAATATTTATGTCATTTGAAAGGCTATTTATCAAGCTTTAAAATGAGCCTACATTTTTTGAGTTTTTTTCCTTTTCTCGAGTGTAGAACCTAAAGGTAACATTTCCAAACAAAAGTACAAAGGAAAAAATTTGGTTTTCAATAAATTGAAACAAAATTTGAGCAAGAATTTTCTATTATTAATATCGTGTGTTACCTCCTCTAGCTCTGATAACGGCTTCCATACGATTTGGCATGGACCTAATCAAAGTAGCAATGGCTTCTTGCGGAATGTTGTGCCATTCTTCTGTAACGGCTACCATTAGCTGTGGTATAGACATTACAGCAGGAACTCTGGCCCGAACTTTTCTTTTAAGGCGATCCCATAGATTCTCTATAGGATTTAGGTCAGGGCTGCACGCTGGCCATTCTAAAACTCGAAGTTCGACTTCTGCAAGGTAGTTTCGCACAATTAACGCCGTGTGTGGCTTTGCATTATCATGCATAAACATGAAATGGTCTCCAACAAAGCCGGCGTAGGGCACCACATGTTCATCCAAAATCTCTTCGACATACCTTATAGCCGTTAAACCCCTTCTATTGCGACCACGCACTTCCCCGGTGATGAACACAAGATCCGTGCGTGCTTCCAGAGAAATTCCACCCCAGATCATGCAAGAACCACCTCCGTAGCTAACGCGTTCAACAATGCAGCATTCCGCAAATCGTTCTCCGAGTCGCCGGTATACTCGTCCTCTTCCATCGTTGCTATACAAACATATCTTGGTCTCATCGGAAAACAGAACAGAGCTCCATTGATCCAGGTCCAATTCAAATGTTCCCTTGCAAAACGAAGCCGTGCTTGGCGATGAGCTGCAGTCAATTTCGGACATTTTACAGGTCGACGAGGTGTCAAGTTCCTCTCCCGTAATCTTCGCCTTACTGTCCACTCGCTTGCAGTCACTCTTCGGGCATCACGAAGTTGCTGCTGTATCTCAACTGCAGTTAGGCGTCGGTTTCGCAACGAGGTTAACATAATGAAGTGATCATCCCTCTCTGTTGTACACCGGGATCTGCCTGTTCCTGGTCGACGTTTGAAGGACCCAGTTTCCACAAATCGCTGGTATACTCTTCTAACTGCTGCCCGGCTTACATTCAGTTCTTGAGCAACAAATCGCTGACTATGGCCAAGTTGAATTAAAGCAACAACTTGAGCGGAAACTTCTGGTGCAGTATCCATTTTATCAACAGATAATATCAAAAATTGACAAATCATAACAAATGTGGTTTAAATTTTCTACTGACACGTGATTTTTTAAGCACAAAATCTAATGGAAGCCAAAGTAAGCACACCTCCAATACCAAAAAAATGCAGGTAACTTTGGTTTTAAAATTCTACACAGGTTAAAAAACAGACATCCACAAAAAATGTAGGCTCATTTTAAAGCTTAATAAATAGCCTTTCAAATGACATAAATATATTTTTTAAATGCTGTCTAAGGGCTGACAAAAATGCACTCAAAGATGAAAGTGCCAGGTGGGCCGATTTATTTGCTCGTAAGTGTAGTAATACTTTTTTCTTTTTCTTAAAACCAGCAAGAACAACTGATATTTTTAAAGATATTTAGCAGTTTTATATTCCCCTTTTTGATTTCAACTACCTTAAATTATTCCTTGGCTTTTAAAATTAAGAATTTCAGTTAAACTTAAAATATTTTGAAAGTTCACGCATGTCTGGCAACACTGTGAGCAGAGAAGTGCGATGCGATCAAATAATGTTTCTATTTACATTTTCAAATTTTAGTTTTAAAGAAATTAATTCCGTTTTGCGGACCGTAGCGCCATCATTAGGTGTTTATAGTTTCTGAAGCTTCCTATTATTAACACTGGCGGCGATAACACGACCTTAACTCGCCATATTATCGTCTCTCCAATAAAGCTCTACATTATTATTAGGAGTTTACGAAAATTAAACCGGATCAGACCAGTCACTATTTCTGTCATTTTCTGTTTAATTCATATCAATAACAATGATAGAAATAGTAAACTGGTCAACGTTGGAAGTAGTTTTTAAAAAAATTGCTTCATGTTTTGGTTGTTTAAACTAGAGTCCCTAAATATAAACAGAGCTCTGTGTTATTTAGAGTTAAGACACGCATGTCAAATTATCTTAGTAACATTAAATATTTTAAACTATTTTTTAGAAGCTTGGTAATCATGAACATTGGTTTAACAAATTAAACTGTCAATATGACAATTATATATAAATCTGAAATTGGGTACAGTTAATACTTTATTCAAAGCTGTCGTAAATTATTAGATATAAAATTGATATACTATAGTAGTTTTAAAAATTCTCTGTTAACAGTTAATAAATGATGTGAACATTAAAAACTTTTGCATGCATACAAATATACATGACAAAGTCTAACCTAAAATTTATAACTAACAGCCGTTGAATTTTGACACTAACGTAAAAAGAGACAAAAAATATATCTGTTTCAGACAGCTTAGTTTTGGCCTAGAAAGAGATAGATTTTGACATCCGTGTCCTAACTCTAAAATAACACAGTTAAAGTTTTCATTCAGGAACTCAACAGGGACAATTACCCTTGCTTTAAACTGTTTTACTAAAATATGAAAATATAGGTAGTGTTTTGTAATATAATTGTAACTTTTTTACAGATAAAACCAAAACAATTTTAATTATTTCTACCTTATATTTTAAGATTAACCTTGAATTCGAAGATTGACAATTTGAATAGCGGTTTTCATCTTGTTAGGTTAAAAATAAATGACTAGCGTTATGTTAGCAGCAATCACACTTTCAACTTTTCGGTGTTAAAAATATATACTACCTGAAACTCCTTTGCCTAAAAGCGCGTGTCAAAAATTGTCTGTCCACTTAAAAAGCGGTTTCCGTTTTGTTAGCTTAAAAATAAATAACTAAATAGAGTTATGTTGACAGCACTGACACATTTGACTGTAGGTGCTAAAAATCTAAATTAACTTTAAACAATAATTAAATTTAGTAGCTCGATTTCTTTCATTTTAATTGAAAAAGACAAATTGTTTAAGTGTAAATAAAAAATATGTTTTGTTTGTATTACTCGGACTGCCACTGACTACTGCTTCTTATTTAAAAGCGGCGGCAGGAAGCCTTTTGAATTTAAATTCTAAATCTAATCGAATTGAATTGATTTAGCAATCTAGCTAATAGATTTGATTTGCAAAAGTTAATGTTAACCCATACATTACTTGATTTTTTTTAGTTTCGCATCCCACTTAAAAAGATTTATTAAATGAAGTAATTTAACTAAAGGTTGCTAAATCGAATAAATGCATTTGGTTAAAACAAATTGACTTAAAATTAAAATTGATTGTTTCAACATAATGAAATATTATGCATTCTTTTTTTTGTAAAATGAAAGCTAGCCACATTTATATATATATATATATATATATATATATATATATATATATATATATATATATATATATATATATTTAGATGAAGTTAATTTTTATTAAGTTGCATAATGATTTTACATTAAATAATATTTTGAATGCAAATTCATAGAGAAAAATTTATCGACTCTGCTGGGACTCGAACCCAGGACCCTCCACTGTCTAGGTGGCATCTCTACCAACTGAGCTACAGAGCACGACTATCAGCAAAGCGAGAAATTTTCCATATGAATTAGATAGTAGGCAAACATACGAAGTAACTAGATATTTTTTGAACATTATTAATGAAGATCAGCAAGTCGCATGACAACAACATCAATATTCAAAGCATCTAGATTATAATGAATCATTCCGAAAGGAAATTAATTTATATAAATTTTTAGATGAAGTTAATTTTTATTAAGTTGCATAATGATTTTACATTAAATAATATTTTGAATGCAAATTCATAGAGAAAAATTTATCGACTCTGCTGGGACTCGAACCCAGGACCCTCCACTGTCTAGGTGGCATCTCTACCAACTGAGCTACAGAGCACGACTATCAGCAAAGCGAGAAATTTTCCATATGAATTAGATAGTAGGCAAACATACGAAGTAACTAGATATTTTTTGAACATTATTAATGAAGATCAGCAAGTCATTGTTGTCATGCGACTTGCTGATCTTCATTAATAATGTTCAAAAAATATCTAGTTACTTCGTATGTTTGCCTACTATCTAATTCATATGGAAAATTTCTCGCTTTGCTGATAGTCGTGCTCTGTAGCTCAGTTGGTAGAGATGCCACCTAGACAGTGGAGGGTCCTGGGTTCGAGTCCCAGCAGAGTCGATAAATTTTTCTCTATGAATTTGCATTCAAAATATTATTTAATGTAAAATCATTATGCAACTTAATAAAAATTAACTTCATCTAAAAATTTATATAAATTAATTTCCTTTCGGAATGATTCATTATAATCTAGATGCTTTGAATATTGATGTTGTTGTCATGCGACTTGCTGATCTTCATTAATAATGTTCAAAAAATATCTAGTTACTTCGTATGTTTGCCTACTATCTAATTCATATGGAAAATTTCTCGCTTTGCTGATAGTCGTGCTCTGTAGCTCAGTTGGTAGAGATGCCACCTAGACAGTGGAGGGTCCTGGGTTCGAGTCCCAGCAGAGTCGATAAATTTTTCTCTATGAATTTGCATTCAAAATATTATTTAATGTAAAATCATTATGCAACTTAATAAAAATTAACTTCATCTAAAAATTTATATAAATTAATTTCCTTTCGGAATGATTCATTATAATCTAGATGCTTTGAATATTGATGTTGTTGTCATGCGACTTGCTGATCTTCATTAATAATGTTCAAAAAATATCTAGTTACTTCGTATGTTTGCCTACTATCTAATTCATATGGAAAATTTCTCGCTTTGCTGATAGTCGTGCTCTGTAGCTCAGTTGGTAGAGATGCCACCTAGACAGTGGAGGGTCCTGGGTTCGAGTCCCAGCAGAGTCGATAAATTTTTCTCTATGAATTTGCATTCAAAATATTATTTAATATATATATATATATAGTGATATAGTATTTATATATAAGTGTATATATATATAGTATATAGTATATATATAGTATATTATATATATATATATATATATATATATATATATATTATATATATATATATTATATAGTATAGTATATATATATATATATATATGTATATGTATATATATATATATATATATATATATATATATATATATATATACTTCCTGTGTTTCTTAATTAATGCACTATTTCAAAATCCACACACATATATGTATTTGCCAAATAAGAACAATTCATTTTTTATATTTTACCACAAATTATTCTTTCTCTGTCATTCTTACATTTACATTTTTTATTTTATGTTAGTTGATTTAAGGGTATATTATTTTAGTATGTACTGATAAAAATCACTAAATTAGTAAAAATAATTCTATTAAGCGTTGCGTGACACTCTTTTGCTGAATCTAAAAATAAAAATATACCATTATTTTACTATTTGAATTGCTTTTCACGTAGAAAGAATTGATCAAAAGGATATAACCATTAAGGTTCACCTACATCTCCACTTTTATAATTCCTTTAATTAATTATCCACTACTTTAATTATTAAATTATTTCATGGTCATTTTTGCCCACTCTTTCAATTATTGCTAACTATTTGGAAGGTTTTGCTATAAAATTGTATTACGTGCAGTTCTTATGAGAACCTTCATCCATAAAAGTTAAGCTTTCTCTTGTGCAACGAAAATAAAAATGGAGCATTCCGTACAAATGCCTGGTGATCTACCATACAATTACTATCAGTATCAATGGGTTCGTTTGAGTATGATTTGGGAAGATTTTCTGGATCAACTTGTGTTGGTATGTTTTTATAAATTTTATTTTATACTCGTTACATCTCACATCAGACATAACAACAAAATGTCAGTGAGTGATCCAACTGTCTGCACTATAAACAATTATTTTAGTATTTTCAGATCTGGCTTTTAAAAGAGTTATTTTTAAACGTAGAGTTTTAATACTAATCTTATTTAAATGCATTGTTATTTTTGCTTTAGTATACTGGAATTTCTAAATGCGTATTTTCTAACAAATTTCTCAACAAAAGTTCATTATTTAACATGGATTCCAATAATTATTGGATTTTATAAATCATGACTATTATAATCTCAACATTAGATAAAATGAGCCCATTAATCCTAATTTATTATTCTTTTCTTTACAGTATTTATTTATTGAATATTACTTGTTTCGTCTGTACTTTAAATTGATAAATCGGATACTCAAGAGAATGCTGCTGATATTAGTTTAAGCCATCAAACTAACAGTGATGGAAAAAGTCCATGGTACAGAATCGTCCCCCTGATCGGCTAATCTTTGTTTAAATCTGCACGAAATGCTGGCTTTTTTAGCCACTGCCCCTTGTCACAGAAGTCTTGTTGATAGAACTAAGAGGGTCGAAACTAAAGATTAGGTAAAATTTAGATCTCTAATCATAAGTAAGTTTTTTAGCCTTCCATGGAAGAATGAAACGAATAACAAAAACCAAAATGATTCGCTCGTCTTCAGCTACAGTTTTTTCGTTTGGTCTGGAGGAATACTATCTGGTACAATATCGTTTAAAATTGTTTGAAGTTCTCGCGATATTTTTATCAATTGATCCCAGAATACAAATTCGAACTGAATTAAAAAACCAAGAGGCTGGGGTAATCAGTGCTGCCTACTTTTAGCAATCATATGCCTTATGACCTATTCTTCTATTCAACACTGAAGAACTTGAACAGAAGTTAGGCTAGCTAGCTTGCCAAGAGACTGACTTTGTTTAGTTAAACTCCACCCAAGCAGCATCTAAATAGCAGTAACTGAGATCAGGAGAATCACTTTAAAGTAATTTTTCGTAAACTACTCCATCTTCATATTTACTTGTAAAATGTTGGAGGCCATTAATCAATTTGCAATTTGTTATGATTGAGATGTTTACATAACTTTCAATAAAAATAACAAATTGGTGCCAAATTTTGCCTTAGGAATTGTTATGTATGTAACTTCAAGTTGGCAACATTTATTTGTAGTGATGTAACTAGCCAAATCCTGGCCCGTCCGTCAGTACCACTTGAGTCGGTTTGGAGGACACACATCTTGTACAGTGTATGCATTGTGTATGTAATGCTCCCTACTCACTCAATATTAGGTGCGTTCGGTTTTACGTTTCAAGAGCAGAGTAAGAAGAGTAGATCATGTAGTCACTTGACCAGCGAGTATATGGAGTGCAAAATATTATCTAGAACGATATAGAGCACAGAAATCGTCAAGCGTAAAAGTTATGGATAACCTTAAAGAGCGATTTATCTCATTATTTATTATTATTATATCATCATTTGTTTGAGAAATTGTATACGTTTGCACAGATTGAAAATCTGACCAAAAGCTATCTATAATTACATATAAATGTATTAAATTTCCATATTTATACTAACTATAAAGAATTATAATTATATTAACCTACCTTTAACGTGATGTTGCGTTTGTATATGTCTAGTAATTTCATCTTTATTAAAACTTTGAACTTTACATTCGAAACATTTGAATAATATTCCAGGAATATCCATTACTAATAAGTATTACAAAAAATGATTTCCACAAAAATTGCAAACATAGATTTTAGGTTATGTTGTCATTTGCTCTCTTTACACCACCATCTCTGCTGGAGTTAAAGGAGTATACTCTCTATGCTCCTCGCTATAATAAACGAACGTATGAGTGCATGCTCTGTTTGCTCCAATTCTAATAAAAGAACGGTTTGGCGTTAAAAGTGTTGTTGGAACGTAAAACCGAACGCAGCTATTAATAAAGTTAATTAATGACAATACTTGAGTATCTTTTATTTAAACACATAAAAGAACATAACAGGAATAATATAAAAATGGTTTCTATCATGTGTATCAACTTATAAGTATTGTTAGCATATTTTATTAAAGACATTTTTTATTAAAAAATATATTTAAAGAAGGCGTTATTTTCCGACCTATCATCATCACATTCAACAGAAAAGTTGCACTGGTTTATAATTTTGGTTTACTGGAATGACAAAATAATCAAACCATTCATCTCTCTTTGTATTATTAAGTACGTATTACAAATAAAATAGTAATTCATTTTGTGACACGATTCGCAGCATTAGTATAGAAAATGATAGAATATTTGTTAAGTTGCAAGAGTAAGAGAGAGTAAAGGTGCTTGCAGATTTGTACACTTTTCGTATTGCGCAACCTGAAAAATGGCAAGTTGCGATGTGTGAATACCGCTGCAAGTTCAAAAATTACGCAATTTTCAAAGTTGCACGCCACTTTTCAAGTTGCGTACACTTTTAAAATTGCTATGTGTGAGCAGCTACAGTTACTGAAGTAGCGCAATATAAAAATGGACCGACGTGTTGGTTATATAAAGTGGCGCAATATTTGCTTTAGCGCAACTTTTATTAATTATTTATACTACGTACGTGACTGTTGTGAAACTGGCGTTCTTCTCATTAGGTGTTTTGCGTTTTAATTGACTGGTTTGTGATTATCATTTTAAAATAATGTCGACTTGTATTATTAAAAATAAATGGAAATCGGAGGACACTGCATTTAATAAATCTGATCGAAGTAAATCAATGTTTATGGAATCTGGAATTGGAGTTTTAATTATTAAGAATATAAATTATTGAGCCATTAGTTTAATTATTTAACAACTGATTTTTGTGCGTCAGAATTATATTTTCATAGAGATTTCTAAATTCTTCAGGCTCAGTACTAATTTCCAAATATTAAACAAATTTTTATTTTCAAAAACAGTATTGTATTGTGAGAAAATGTAAAAATATAAATCGAACATCTTTTTTGAAATTCTACATTTTCCATTAAGCATTAACTAAGAATTAAGCAAATGGTTAATCTTTAGAATAACTTAAAATGCGCCTTTACAAAACTGACAGCTATTTCTCTCAAGTTTAAATTGTAATGGAAATTTAATTATAAACAAATAAAAACTCTTCAGCGTGTACCTCCTAAAAAAACATTAGAATTGATTAAAATGAATTAGTAAATGATAAATGAATTAACTAAAATAAATGGAAAAGATAGTATACATAACTATGTATTTTTACTTTTATTAAGTAAGAAAAATTTGATTATCTACATTATAATCTTGTGGTATTTAAATCAAAATGAAGAACGACCTTTTTATCGTATTCGCAGTAAACCAAGAACTAAATAGTAAAATCGTAGCCCTCTATTAAAAGTTGCAGCTTGAGTTTATGAAGAGTGGTGCAACAAAAGCGGAGCATTGTGTGTGAATACCCTTGCAACTTGAAAAATTGCCGTTGACACTTTTAAGTTGCGCCATTCATTTCTGGCGTAACCTTGGACTTATTTTTGGTTATGTGTGAACACAACGTGCAATTTTGTAGTTGCGCCACAGAAAATTGCACAACAAAAGTGTACAAGTCTGCGAGTACCTTAACAACGCGACATGATGTGTCAAAGGGAAAAGAAGTTCCACAAAAGTAGCAATTACTACGCCGCCACGTATCTGCTACTCAAAAATTGTTTCCCATTCTGTTTCCAAGCACGTAATGAAACCGTAGCAATTACGTGCTTGTGACTATTGGCAAAAACTTAATAGTTTCACTGATAGTTGCTGGTACGTAGCGATGACTAAAAACGCTGCTTGGACACGTGTATTATTTTTAGATTGTACAAAATTAAAAACAGCTCTTTATTTATTGCCACCTAACTTATGTATGTCAATGAATCCGTGCATTATTTTACACCAAATGTTCTTTTTGACACTTTCTTTTTTGGTGGTATACTGTTTGTGATCATTCGAATTGAATAATAGTTAGTTATGGTATCTAGTGAGTTAAGTATCATATTATCCACGAATGAAAAATTGAAAAATTTTGGTTAATTTTTCTGAGTGGATAATATCATTACTCACGTGTGCCATACAATGTGTTATCCAACTCCTTTTTATTTAAGTTTAAATATCGAATTTGAAATGTATAGTTTAGTCTGTAGTTTCTGACGATGATATATTTGACACGCTAGCCTGATGACTGGATTTTAATAATATAGTATGATCAAAAAGTCTTTGGATCAGGGTTGCCATGAAATTAACAAGCTATCTATGAAATTATTTATTTCTATTATTTTTGACATTTACTTCACAACTGTTATGTCAATAGATAATAGTTCAAATAAATTCCATCCTGTGTTCTTTTTATAAATGTTATTAAGTAATACTTAAAATAACTGCAAGCACAAGAAATAATAATAGCGTACGCTAACCTAACATTTTCTGTGTACTATTATAGGGCTCTGTTTAGCGGTGTCAACGCGTCGTATTTTCTTGACACAGGTGGCTGTGTCTCCATTAGCGCTACTCAAGATACATTGGCGCTGCTCTGTACAGTTCACAAAAACTATGGGCAGTAGAAATAAATAATTCTATAGATGGTTTTTACATTCCATGGCTATTGCGATCCAAAGACTTTTTTTTGTTTATTGTTTCCAACCTTACTTTGTGGAACTCCATAATCATGAAATAAATAAAGATTCTTAGTTCTGTCTTTAGCATTAAATAAAAATGAAACAAAACACTTTTTCATTTTTATTTAATGCTAAAGACAGAACACATGATATCATGAAATCGGGCATTTACCGTTTAAATTGTTCTTTTTGTAGTTCGGTATATATTGGACAAACACTTCGAAATTTTGACATAAGATATAAAGAACACGTACGTCATTACAAAAATAAACATCCTGAAAAATCTAATTACGCCAAACACCTTTTAGAACAAAATCACACAATGATTCCTCAAAATAATATTAAATTCCTACATTTTTGTAATAACAAACGCAAATTAGACATTTTAGAAGCCTTTAAGATATACAAACACAAACTCAGGGTACCTTTAATGAATGAACAATTTGAGCTCAGTAATTCTCCGTTACTGGAAGTATTAGATATTTAATTCTGATTATTATTATTATTTTATTTAGTTACCTATTTTTGTATCTACCTTAGCGACGTGTTTGTTTATAATCATATTACCTTTAATAATGACAGCGTAGCTGTCGAAACAATATTGTCAGGTTGTATTTTAATAAAACTGTGAAACTTTTACTAATCTTTATTTATTTCACAAAGACTTTTTGATCACACGATATTATGTAATGTTGCAATGTAAGCTGGTGATTGGTTGCTACCTTTAATAGCAGCCAATACCATTACACAGTGGGTAAAAAGTCCTTTCTACTAACTAGTGAAAAAACTTCTACTTTAATTACTTAGAAAATGCTGGATAAAAGTATTTTTTTTATATATATATTACTGAATATTAATGAAGACATAATTTGAATTATGAAAAATTATTATCTCTGACCAGGATTCGAACCCGGGCTTACTGCTATCTAGGCAGATGCTCTACCGCTGAGCTATCGGAGATCGATTACTGGTGAAATAACAATTTTTCATATAAGTTATAATAATGTGTAAACACATAAGAGAGTACTAATTATAATTTGCTATGTTAAAGTAGGCTGTCGCTGATTAGCGACAATTTAACCCACAATCACAGCTAAATTAGATTTTTGAATTATTACCATATTATATTACTGAATACATCAGATCACTGAATAAAGTATGCAAACCATCATGCAAACTGTCTTCATGCCGATTTGTGTTGTATTTTTTCAGGATTTTTTAAGTATCAAAACGTTAGTTATTTTAGAATTATTAAAAAAGATGACAAAAGTTTTAACTAGAAAGCCGTAAAGAGCATTTTGCACTAAACAATGACCAAGCATTACAGCAATTCAGTTCATGGGACAAACGTTCAACATGCCATTCAGTCAGTCAGTCAGTCACTCTTATAATGTAAATGTAGCTAATCTAAATAAACATGTAAATATAAACCATATCAACATACAAAAAGATTTATTAGCTAGAATATTCGGTGATTCATGATCTCGATTTATCAAAGTAAATATGTAATATATGGCAAACTTTTTTACTTTGTGCATCGTGTCGAAATAAACCACACCTTTTCTTGAGCATTGTCCGCATTTTTTGAATTTTAAAGTATGAAAATCTTTTTTAAGATTTGGTATTTTTAATTTTGTCAATCATTAATTCGGTTTTTTTATCCACCGGTAGTTTAGTAAGTGATGTCATCACTTGGATGACGTATTCTATTGACTATTTCTATAGCGACAAATGTGAGTTTTAAATTCCTTAGTTTCTATTGGATAATCAATAAACGTAATTGTAAGTTATCCCAATTTAATATTTTATCCAACACCTCTATATAAATATCATGTTTACTACGGTCATTTTAAATAAGGAAAGTGATTGTTTACTCTTATGTTACATTATAACCTACGTTGCCCCTAGCAACGTGGGTTATTTTTAAAAAACTCACTCCTTCAAAGATAACAACCAATCACCAGCTTACGTTACTTAATATTATTAAAATCCAGTCATCGTGCTAGAGTATTACCGTCAAAACTACACACTAACTATACATTGCAAATTCGATGTTTAAACTTAAATAAAGAGGCGTTGGATAAAATTTTGTATGGCACGCGTGAGTTAAGGATATTATCCACTCAGAAAAATTAACCCTCTCGGGCCTGCCGGCCCTCGAGGGTAAATTTTTCGTTCGTGGATAATATCTTACTTAACTCACTTGTACCATAAATAACTATTATCCAACACCTCTATATAAATACCATGTTTACTATGGTCATTTTAAATAAGGAAAGTGATTGTTTACTCTTATGTTACATTATAACCCACGTTGCCCCTAGCAACGTGGGTTATTTTTAAAAAACTCACTCCTTCAAAGATAACAACCAATCACCAGCTTACGTTATTTAATATTATTAAAATCCAATCATCGTGCTAGAGTATTAAATTTATTACCGTCAAAACTACAGACTAACATTACATTGCAAATTAGATGTTGAAACTTAAATAAAGCGGTGTTGGATAAAATTTTGTATGACACGCGTGAGTTAAGGATATTATCCACTCAGAAAAATTAACCCTCTCGGGCCTGCCGGCCCTCGAGGGTAAATTTTTCGTTCGTGGATAATATCTTACTTAACTCACTTGTACCATAAATAACTATTTTGCAATTTGTTTTACATACATAACCGATAAAGTGGCATATAACTAAATATATAAACTTTATTGCTTATGTACCTAATTTGACGTCTGTCAATGTTAACCTCAAAATTTACAATAAATTAAATACTTTTTAGAATGTAATTTAGAATGTAAAATAAATACAAAAAATACTATTTGATGTGTATCAAAGAGTACACGCGTGTGCATTGTCAATTTTCAGGCTTTTAACCTATCTTAAAGGATTTCGCTAATTCTTTATGTTAGCCCAAAAATTGAGAAATAATGAAAATAACTATAAGAGTATTGTTATACTTTCAACTGACGTGTATTGCATACATACTATAAAATGTGGAATCTTTATTCTTCTAAATCTCTAATTTAGATAATTTTTAATATGTCAAGAAATTAATATTCATTTTCTTTTTCAGCCTCCCGAAAACGAGTTACAAAAAGGTGAACGGGTAATGTCAGAACACCAGCTGCGAATTCAACGGTCTTTACAGAAGTTAACCATTCCGGATTGGTACAAGCAATATCATGCTCCGCGTGAAGGTTTCTTACTAAAACCCAAAACTCCAACAAATCGAGAACGATGGACTGGTACTTCGAGTAAGACTCCGTCTTGCAGCAGTTTGGGTTCGAATACACAATCGCCAATCATCCTTAGCCCAACACCACATTCTCAACCATTTGTACGGTGGTCTACTTCCAAACTTAATTCTACAGCTTCTTCTCCGTGTGCCTCTACTCGCAGCAGTTTCAATACTCGCCAGCCTAACGGCTCTATATCGCCTTCATCTGTGAGAAGCAGTTTTAGTTACAGACAGCCTTATCTGGGCTGGCGTTCGCAGGAAAGGCTAACGCGACCGAGAACGCCGGCGGAACGTTTAGCCAGTACGCTTTTACAACAGAATCAAAATCAACAGCAATGCGCTGCCTCGCAGGAAAGTCCCGAGATACAAACGTCTATAAAGGAAGTAACGTCTGCGATTGTCCATTACGTCAGCGGACTGAAACCAGAATTCGCCGCAAATGTAGATGGCAGTAGTCAACCACGAAGTAGTTCCGTTAGCCCCCGTGGTAGCCAAAAGTTATGTTGGTTGGAAAGTTCGTTTGTGGGTACCCGCCCTCTAGATACACCTCAAACACCGGTGACGCTAACCGAAAGTCACACACCTACACCACCACCTTCTTCAAATCTTAGGCTCGAGTTACAGAAAACCCACAATGGTGAGTCAGTTCATGCTTGATGGTGGCAAATTATACACTCGTCATGTGGCACTACTGTATAAAAGTCTTTTATTTTTATTTTGCCATTAGTGTGTTGTACCTTTATTTTTTGTAAATGTAGAGTTTTTTTGTACAATGCAACGTAATTGTAATGATTGTTAAGTGTTATCCACAGCGTGGTGCTATAAATGTATAAAGAGATATGCTTTATTTTTTATTTATTTATGATGTTAGTACGATGCACATATTTGGATCAAAAATCATCATTGTCACCCCATGGTTTACGTTCTTGTAAATTGTGACGGTTTTGATATATGTTTACTAAGTAGTAGTATATGTACTTTTTTAACAATTCAAAAGTTTTTGGTCTGAATTGATTTTTTATTCTTTATGATATTTGTTGACTATACTGATTAGTAAAGAGAAATTTGATTTTGTTTATACAAAGTGTTCCATTTATTAGCTAACTCACAAGATGGGCAAGTGAACAACTTTATAGTTTCAAAAACTAGATTTGCATAAAGAATATTTTAATTATAGCCTCATTTGATTTTTGCAAAGTCCTATTAATACTAAATGAGCAATTAAACATACTTTGGCATTTAAACAGTATCATTTCAATACCGCTTAAACCCATGACGTTACAGTTAATACTTTCTTATGATTTAAAAGACACTACTGAACTTTTGGTGCATTCCACTTTCATTGGTAGAGTGCTTGAAAGGTTTCACGTCCTTTAACGAGTTTATCTTAAATATTGGAATATGAATAAAACAATCGCATGCAATTATTTTCTTTATTTGTAGCTATATAGTCCACTTGCTCATTAGTTAATAACAGTCACTGTTATGCATTACTGTTTAATCGGTAAGCGACAACAACTAAGGAGTTATTTAATGAAAACCTATTTTATAAAAATTCAAAATATGCAACACAACAATGAATAGTTTGAAAGCTGATTGACATTTAAAATAAATAACATTCATTCATTCAATCAATCAACACAATAGCAGGTGGTAGTTCTTTACATTACAGAGCTTGAGGCTTTGTTTTGTTTAATTCATTTGTTTTTTAAAATCACCTCAATCAAATAAATCTTCTATTATATACCCACATGAAATATTTGGAAAACTACTTTTAATATGTTTTGAATAGTTAAAAAAGAACAAGTGGTTTTGTCGAATATGTGCCTTTATTTAAGAATATTTGTACAATATCTTTTACATTTTGGATTGTCGAGTTTGCAATTTTCAAAATTAATTTAATCATAATATTTTATAAAATTATAATATTTATCGACCTATGATTAAATTTAATTTTGATAATCCAAATTGTAAAATGCGATATATTTGCAATAAAATAAAAGCAAATAAATCAAACACTTTGTATGTAATTAATAAGTTTAACACTGAATGAGTCCAAAAGTCTTGCATTTATTTTGATTGATTTGATTTTTTAATTGATACTATCATCTTTTATAGCATTATAATAATGTCGACCCCCCCATCCATGTTATTTTTTTATTATATCGATTCATAGTTACTAGTTTTAGTTTTCTTTTTGTTTAACTATTTGTTATTTTATTTACTTTGTTTAGTTAAAAAAGATACAAAAACTGATACAATTAAGTTAATATTTATATTACTATATATAAGTCAGTGCTAAGAATCGATGAAAAACGCAAGCAACATTAATAATGTAATAATACTCGTTTATTTTCTTTTTTTCTACTCTCTTATTCTCTCTTTCTGATCATTATTTTTATTTTTATGTAAATGTGTGACACGATTTTAATTAGTTTTTAAAAAAGAACCTTTTGCATGATGTATAGGACAAAATATTAAATAATAAATTGTTTTATTTTTATTACCTCTTTTATTTATGTTTGTTGATTGTTGATAGATAATAGATGCATTATTTTCCAATATTAATAGTTTTACTGTGTAGTCAGTGTGTTTAGTGTGTAGTTGTAATGAAGGACTGCACCAAGTATATGATCACGCTTTCATTCAGTGTCTTGTTATTATTATTATTATTATATAGTATCACTAAAGTATATGATTCGTTAGTCAGCTTACATAAAAGCACATTGCAGCTGTTAGCTTTTCTAGTTGCACATGCAATAAAAAGTGTAAAATGAAAACTTATGTGCAGTTACGATTTACGAAGACTTATAAGAAGAAAGCTAGCTGCGTTATTATTATACGTGAAACTAAATGATTAATTAATTTAAAACAGAAAATGTTAATGTGGTAGTACATCCTTTTATAATGTTAATGTAATTCAGAGATAAATAGCTAAGAATAAAAAATTTAATAGCATTATTAATTTAACATTTAAAGCATCTCGTCATAGATGGAGATCATATGAGGCTAATGGGAGTTAAAACCCCTCCAGATTTCACAACATTGAAGACCTGATTATATTCTGCTATTGCAAATGACTGGAAAATCTACTACCTGTCTATTTTATAGGCAATATATTTTTATTCATAATCAGTTAGTAATAAGTCCATTACTAACTCTTAAGAAGTTGTAAAGTATTTTGTCATTAACTTGAACTTTCCAGCCAGTCGAGAAGTGAATTTTGACTACTCTCTGAAAATGGTTTACCGAAAATACAATTAAATTATTTTCTTGTTGACTCAAGCCTTACTTTGTGGAACTCCATAATCATTAAATAAATAAAGATTAAAAAAATGTAGGAATTCGATATTATTTTGGGGAGTCGTGCGATTCTATTCTAAAAGATGTTTGGCGTAATTAGATTTTTTGGGATGTTTATTTCCATAACAACGCACATGCTCTTTCTATCTTATGTCAAATTTTCGCAGTGTTTGTTCAATATATACCGAACTACAAAAAGAACAATTTAAATGCTAAATGCCCTATTTCATGATATTGTGTGTTCTGCCTTTAGCATTAAATAAGAATGAAAAAGTATGGTGTTAAAGCTATTTTGTAATTGTTGGTTTTTCGTAGCATATGTGCAACTGTGGATTATAATCATTTACATGTGCTGGATGTTTAATGGTCGAAATCTCTTTGTTAAAATTAGACTGTTTGAGTGGAATACTTAAAGTTCTGTGTACCAAGGATCTGCTAGTTTATGTGATTTGTGGTGACAGGATTTATTTGGTATGGTTATGTCCATATGTATTGGTTTTCTGTATATGGAAAATTCAAATAGATTGTGTGCGTTAATCTTGATAGTTAAGTCTAAAAAGTTAATAGCTCTTTTTTGTTCTGTTTGTAATGTAAAATTTATGGTTTGGTGCAGACTATTAATAAGAATTAAAAATTCATTGGTAACCTCAAAAGAACTGTCAAAACAAACTAAAATGTCATCAAGATAAGGAAACCAAAATATAATGTGTTTAGAAAGTTTAATTCAATTTTTTTTTCTTTTTAATTATCCATAAACATATTAGCTAACAGCTAACTAATTATTTGTGTATTTGCTAATTATTGTTTACTACTAAATGACTGTGAATAGAATAGTATTACATACCTTGGTGAAAGGCTTCATTATAGTTTTGCGCTATAATAGCTGACCTCAACTAAAACGAAGCATTTTCCACCTTAGTATATCATATACTATTTTAGTTCAAATAAATTTTTTTTGATGTTGGTGAAATTTCAGGCCATGCTAGAATGGCAACAACTGGCGTAAGCTACAAGCTTCAAATTTTCACAGATTATACGTGACGAAATTCTAAAGGTAAAGAAATGAGATTACAGGCGTTTCATTCAGCAGCAGAGTAAGACAACATTCCAGGGGGAGAAGAGTTCTCCAAACAAATAATAATTAGAAAAATGTTGAGTGTAAATAATCTTTAAGAGATACATATATGCCACCACTTTTTTATATCATGAATAGCTGATGTGACCAGTTATTGTATAAAAATGGCTTTGGCATTTTTACTCTTTCTTGGCCCTAGTATGGCCTGATATTAAACTAAAAAATTAAAAATATAAATATCATTAATTAACACTTAGTAGTAGATTCCATAAGGAATTAAGCATTACCACAGAAAATCATTTTCTAGCCAATCATCTTTTAGATTATACTAAATTTATTTTGGTTAAGTTTTTGAATTTTTTAGGGAAAAATCAATATTTTCTTAAAAAGGTTTTACTGGTTTGCTCTGGAGCTGGAAGTTCTGTCCGAGAAAGACTTTCTTCCTCGGAGAACGAAAGGAACCAGATCTTAGGAAGAAAGTGAGCATAATACCGATAGCAAACATAAAATAAATGGAGATGGTGTTAATCGATCTATTGCAGGTGACGATAACCAAGTTAAATCATGCTTTATCACTTCCATACTCCATTCATGTACAAAACAACATACATAATGGGCAATGGTATTCTCATTTAACCAAACACATATATTGCCTTCATTATTATTATTTCATTCTGTCATTCATTTCACTCCTGTTTAACATTATTTTATGCATTTCCTCGAATGTATAATTGATGATTTCTAAAATACTATTTGCCTTTGGTGTTTCTCTCTAAACTATTGTATTGTTTATGCATTTGGATCATAATCTCATCCAAATAGAAATAAATCTATAATTAGATTTTATACTTTTAGTAATCTTCATATTTATGCATTTAATTTTCAACAAGGTGATGTATGAACATTGAAATGTTTATAATAAGAGAATTTAAAATAACAAATGTTCCTTTCTGATTTATTTTTGCACTTGTAGTAGTACTTGCTCATTTATTATCTGTAAATTTATTTTTTGATATTCTCAAGCGGTTTAACTGCTTTGATTGTAAATGCATTTGCATTTACGATTCCTGTTTTGTTTGCCATTCGATCGAAGTCTTCTAAGATAAACTTTAAAAGCATATTTAAATAAATGTATTGAAGAATTATAGAATTTTGGAAACACTAATCTCCTCTCCCTCCATTAATTTCTTATCTTGAAATGTGATCTTTTTAATCTGAAGATGTTGAATCTGTGAAACAAATAGTTAACTTTAACATTTTGTTTAATTGATGCATATAAGCTCATATGCATATAATCTACTGGCAGTTTAGCAGTTAATTCAGACTTTCTCACAAAAAAAGATTTCCTCTCTTACCATCTACAATTAAGTTTCTCTGTTCCACTACAACTTCTCCTATTAAAGCAGGACAATACATTGTAAGTAAAAGATTGAAAATCAAGATAGGTTATTTTACAACCGCTTGGTGGTGAGTAAGACTGACAGACATTAGGGTAGGTAAAAAGGTAAGATAAAGAAGAGTAAAACCAGAAGTTCTATGATAATCGTGACCGGATAAAACTAATGCGACCATAAACATTAATTTAAAAAATTAACAGCTCGTTTGAATTCAACATCATTAATAACATTTGTTTCTCTAAACTCCTTGGTAAAGAATTAAACAGATCTAATTTCATTGTAAATTAAACTTTATGTGCAGATGTTTCATCACAGCCGCTGGTCGGACACCATACAAAACCATCGCCAAGTTCAACAACACTCGAAGACGTTCTAGATTCCTTGCTGGGGCTGCCGCCATCAACTCGCGCACCGAGCCCCAGCCACCAAGGTAGGAGACGTATGTAAGTTTCATTTCAGGTTTTTCTACATGATGGCACTTCTTCACCACTTCAGCCTTCAACACGTTGTTATTTTTCGAATAGCCTAGTAGTTTATGTTAATCTCATTCAGGTTACTATATGCACCAACACCTTTTTGTAGTAAAGTTGATATTTTTTATTGTGATGTTTTAGTAATAATTATTATTAATATTGAAACAGTTCTATCTAATCATCTTGTTTACAATAATAGCCACCAGAAGAAGATATTGAAAGCCTAAACATGAATTTTTCTCTTGTTTCTCTTAATTTCAGGTAGAACCTGATTCTTAAACTCCTCATGTTATCATCATATTGTAGAACATAAATCCAGAACCTATCAGTATCATTCCAACGTTTCTATTATTGTAGTTGTTGAGATTTTATTGCTTTTTGGCAAACTAAGTTCAATTCCCTTTTTTAAGTGTATTTTATTTCTAGAGACGGCGTCAGCTAATACAAGTCCTAGTCATTTAGGAGAAGAGTCTCGGGCTGCAGAACAATTTAGACGGCACAGTGAAGGCAGTGAGCCCACCACGAAACAAACATCCTTACCGAGACGTGTCAGTTTTCATTCATCACCAGTATTACGATGCCGATATTCGCGTTGTGGTCGCGTTGTCTCAACTGCAAGCAATGAAGCGCGAGCTTTCAAACATTGTCACAATTGCTCATATATGTACTGCTCCAGAGCTTGTCGACGTGCTCACTGGGAAAAACATAGAAAAAGCTGTCTATTCTCTAGAGTTGGAACTCTCTGCCGCCAAGTGCTGGCCTCTGCCAAAGAACAACCGGACACTCTTTTAAAGGTTTCAAAGATTGCTAGACGAGGCTACCTGTCTCATGGTGCTGGTGCTGTGAAGTGTCTTTTTCGGTGTCCTGAAGAAGCAGAGAAATTTCTTACAGGTGGTTTGCCTCATTTAGGGGAATTAACTTACGTACGATGGACTGACCTGTTACCAACAGAAATGGGACCACAGATGTATACAGAATTAGTGAAAATGTGCAAAAACTACAATCCAGACAGCAAACTCGTTTTGTATGTGATCGTGTGTGTTATATCTGAAGTTCCAGCCAAAAGTGCGGTTAAATGGGAAAGGCAACTGGTATCACGCTGTGCCAAAATGCGTCTCAGCAAAGATGTTCCTATACCAGAACGAGACCCAACTGAAAACTTAGAAACCTTGGTGCTTACTTGCACACCAACAAAAAATGCCAAATCAAGGGAGCACGTCTTCAGTAACATACAAAATGAACTAAAATTGAGAGGTGTATCGTTAAGAAAGCAATATCCCGAGGTGTATCAGCAGTTGTGCTTATACGTCGATGGAAAATGTCAAGAGTTTATTCCGGTAACAGTTTATCCTAAAGACGATATAACTGGTAAAAGTTTTATGTGTATTATTATGTTGGATTCCGATCCAGAAGGCGTTAGGAAAGTATCCGCTGCAGGAGTTCCGGTGAATACAGTGAATCTGTTGCAGAATTGTGACCTATAATAATGTTCAAGTGCGATGATAAAGTAATATGATTAATTTAACTAACTTGTTGCTATTGTTTTGAGAAGACTTTCTATAATATTAAAAAAGGCGTTAAAAATGCCCCTTTTCCTGTGATCTGTTGTATAGCTTATTGTTAAACCATCTGCAAATTTTAATTGTTACATTTTATTACTAGTATCGCTTTTAAAAATGATAATATCAGAACTATATAAGTTAACAATATTAATATAATATACAAAATTTATTAATGAATGTATTATCATTATTATTATTGCTCATAAATAGAGTATAATGACTGACAATGAGATGATTATGATGATAGCAACTGAGATTTGTGAAAGTGTATTTTGTCACACAATAATCTTCTCTGTTATTTTTTATTTTGTCTTAGAATTTCTGATTTTTTAGAAGTAGCAGATACACAAACAATTGGAAATACTTATAAACACCATTAAAATCTGTAAAATGTTATAAAAAAGATGACAATCGAAGGAACAAACATAATAATCATATTGAATGTGCTTTATTGCGAAATGAAAGTTTTTGTATTCTGCTACTGCTAAAAAACAAAATGTAACCCCCTCCCCTATTTCCATATTTGATATATTTGAATACTTCATAAATAATAATGTAATGAATAAAAAAGAAAATCCATTTTAAACACATATGCAGTAAACTCAAATTGATCTCAATAAAATAATAACACCAATATTGAATGTTTTTTCTAGAGTCTGTCTTCTTTCTTGTCTTTATTTTTTAGTTCTTGAGCAGCGCAAGAATCAATGACAGGAAAAGGACAAATCAAAGGTGAGTTCATATATAAGGGCGCCAGTTTTCGTACTGTAACTTTGGTATATAAAAAGTTAACGCTTTGTAACTAAGATATGTCAGAAAACACATATCTCTAAGGTAGGTGATTTGCAATCATACAGTGCTATTTAATTAAAATCCAATATACTCATTACTCTATATTGCATTTGAAAATAATCATTTAAAAGCACTAGGTTAAAATGGTTGGTTGTTGCAAAGTACATATTCATTTTACCACGAACAGACGTAGTTTGTTATAAAAAATACACCTTTTCATCTTTTATTTTACACTAAATAGTATTTGCATTTATGTTTGTATTTGTAATAAACTCAATTAGCGTTAAAGTGAAATGAAAGAGGTTAAACAGCTAGCGCATTTTAGCTTTTATGTATTGTTGGTTGCATAAACATACAGTAACTGCAATGGCTTGAGATGATTATTTTAAAATTCAAAGCATATTGCGTTTTAATTTAATAGTACTGTATAGGAATGATTTGAAGGATCTCTACATTTCAAAACACGTGGTCATCTATGCACATTACAGCAGACTCTTTTATGGCCATCTCATTCAATGAAAACGTTATTTTTAAGCTTTACAGACTTTGTTATGATTTTTATCACGGTCTTCTGAATTAAATAATTCCCATGGGGTTATGGCTGTCCCAAACTTGAATTTGACAGATAAATAACAAGAATGCCCTCTATCAGAAAACCGTCAATGTAAAGTTTATACATTTTTATTTTAAATGTTATATTAGTACAGGTTTTGTACTTTTTGAAACTCTATTTGAAATTGACACGTTAGCCCTATGCGAATTATTTAATTCAGAAGGCCGTGGATTTTAAGATTTTATCAGCAATTAAAGCCATCTGCCTGCCATTAAGGTCTATTAAACATCTGCAATTATTGACAATTACCATAACTAAACCAAAGATTTGATCACATTTTTCTATGAAAATTACAATAATTCTTGCGTTTATAAATTCCTTTTTTCTTCCTGTAAACTTTTTGGTATTTAAAAGTTCGAGACACATAGTTTGATTCCTTGTCTATTAAAAATTATTATAAACAATTAGGAGTACTTTTTATGACATTCTTAACTCAAACAATAAATACAAACCAGGTACAAGGAGTCAGTGATAGACAGGTTGTGTGAGAGCACAATTTGCGTCTCAAAGGTTGTAGGTTCAAATGTTACTCGGGACAGAATGGTTTTTTTATAGTAGAAAATTCCTTCACCTCAATTATGGGTGTTTGGTGTTTGTGATTGTATTGCATGTTAGATGGGGGGACGTATGATTTTTTTCTGTTGGTTCTCCCATAGTGTAGGCTTAAGATTAAAACAACTAAACGCAAGTGAAATAATTAAAAAAATTACAAGAAACAAAATTACTTTAAGGTGTGCGCTGTCATCAGAGCATGAAACTAAAAGTCAGCATATTGAAACAATAGTTGAAAGAATTTTTGCTAAAACAGGTTTGTTATTATCCTAACTTCTTTCAATTGATAACTTCCTAATTAGAACTGTTTGCATTGATATTAGCAGAAAGAACTCTTATTAATACTGATTTGTTACTATCCTAACCTCTTTTAAATTGATATTTTCCTAATTGAGTTGATCTCCTGTTGAAGTTTGTCACAGATCAAACTTGCTCCGGAAGAATCATTTACTTTTACAAATTTTTCGTTGTCCTAACATCTTTTCAATTCATAAGCTCCTAATTACATTCATGCATTGAGTGTAGTTGGAAGAACTTTTATTAATACTGATTTGTTATCCCAACCTTTTTAAATTCATACTCACCTGATCGAGGTTCTGTGATAAACTTGCTATTGCAAGGATCATTTACTTTTACAAATTTGTCGTTCTCCTAACCTCTTTCAATTCATAACCTCTTAATTAGAACTATTAATATTAGTAAGGATAAATTTAGCAAGGCTCTGCTAGATAAAAGTAAGAATATAAATTATAATAAAGGTATTGAAGATGCATGGATAGACTGCAAACGTGTTTTTCATAATACATGTACAAGTACAATGGGAATAAGAATAAAAACTATACAAAAATATAGGAAAACTAAGTAATAGCAGAAAACGAACTACGATAATTAAAAATAAAGATGGAGAACTATTATGCACCGAGGAACAGCAGATGGCAAGATGGGTAGAATACTTTAGTGAGTTGTTAAATGAAGAACAAACAGGTATCACAGAGTCTCTCGAGGAAGATATAAGGTTGGGACCAGAACTTAACATTAGGATAGACCCGCCTACGGATGAGGAAATTGAAAGGGCTATAAAACTAGCTAAAAATCACAAAGCTCCGGGTATTGATAAGATTTCAGCGGATATACTTAAAATCAATACAGAGGTAGCAACCAAAATATTAAAACCGCTGATAGTTAAAATATGGAATGAGGAAAGGTTCCCAAAAGATTGGAGAGAAGGGGTGATTGTAAAACTACCAAAGGCGATTTGAGAAAGTGCGAAAACTGGAGGGGCATCACCCTACTCAGCAGTGTAAGAAAAATATTTTACAGAATTGTAAAGGAAAGAATAATGACAGCATTAGATAGAGAATTAAGAATTGAGCAATGTGGTTTTAGGGCAAATAGATCATGTATAGATTACATAATAACTTTAAGAATCCTAGTAGAGCAATCTTTGGAGTACAACGCACCGCTATACTTAGTATTTGTGGATTTTCAGCGAGCTTTTGACACTGTTATTTGGGGATGTATATGGAATACCCTTCGAAGCAGAGGGATACCATCCAAAATAGTTAATCTAATTAAGGAAGGGTATAACAATTATGAATGTAAGGTCGAACATAATGGAACTCTGTCATCAGTCTTCCAAACAAAATATGGTGTAAGACAAGGTTGTATTCTCTCTCCACTGTTATTTATTTTAGTGCTAGATGAGGTTTTACGGAAAACTATGATAAGGCAACATGGAGGAATAAGGTGGAATATGACAGAAACGTTGGAGGATTTGGACTTTGCAGATAATATATGTCTCATTTCAAAAACTAGCAAGTCCATGCAAGAAAAGTTGAATAATTTAGTTGAGGAATCAGCAAAGGTGGGATTAAAAATTAATATTAGTAAAACAAAGTATATGTGTCTAAATGTGGATTGATTGAAGAACATGTTAGTAAATGGTATGAAAATGGAACGAGTAGACGATTTCATTTATTTGGGAAGTGTGGTGTCGGTCGCAGATGGTGCTCAAGAAGATGTGTATAGTCGAATTAATAAAGCAAGGAGTGCTTATATAAAATTGAATGAAGTGTGGCGTGCAAGTAATCTAAAAATATCAAAACCAAAGTGCGGTATTTTAATTCTATGGTGAAGCCGGTGCTGTTATACGGATCAGAATCGTGGGTGGTTACCGGTGCAATAAAACAGAAGCTACAAGTGTTTGTAAATCGTTGTTTGCATGGTATATTGAAGGTATGGTGGCCAGAAACCATCAGCAATGAAGTGTTATGGAGAAGAACAAACCAAACAGATATAAATATGGAGATAAGAAGCAGAAAGTATGGCTGGCTGGCTGGGGCACACTCTGCGTAAAAATGGAAGTGAAGTTTGTAAAAAGATACTAAAATGGAATTCTGAAGGAAGCAGAAAAAGAGGGCATCCAAAAGATACCTGGAGAAATACAATAGAAAAGGAAACAAAGATGACAATTTCGGAACTGGCACAAATAGCAGTAGACAAGAAGAGTTGGAAGGACTATATTAAAACCCTATGTCCCTTAAGGGAAGAATGAGACCTATTATTATTATTATAATATTAGTAAAAATTTTTATAGAACAAGTGAGAGGTAATAGGTGTAGGTAATAAGTAACACGTAATAGGTGATTGGTAATATGAAAATAAGTAATATGAATAAGTAAATAGCAACTTACTAGTTACTCATAACCTCTTACCTGTTACCATTACCAGTTAACTATTACCTATGAACTGTTATCTGTTCCCCGTTACCCTTTACCGATTGCCCATTACCAATTATCCATTCTCGATTACCTATTAATTATCTATAACCCATTACCGATTACCCATTCCCCATTGTCTATTAGCCATTACTTATTACCCATTAGCTATTTCCTATTACCCATTACCGATTACCCGTTACCAATTACCGATTACCCATTCCGCACTGCTATTACCGATTATCCTTATCCACTGCCTCTTGCCTATTACCAATTACCTATAACCATTTTTCTATTACCTGTTACCTATGACCTTTAACCGATTACCTATTCTCGATTACATATTACCCATTTTCTATTACCGATTACTTATTACCCACTATCTATTAGTGATTTTAAAAGTGAAATTTAAAAGGTATGTGTTTTATTACTGTTTTAGACTTATAATAAATTAATGTACTTTATTTGACGTTCAAAAAATTATTGTTTTTGAGTAATAAGACACATACGTGTTAAATCTCACAACTGAAATGTCGAGGGTTTATAATCACCCGTTAGAAAAAGTATAAATTTAAACATACCTACGTGATTAATCATCATACCTTTGTCAAACTCGCAGCCATCTGTAGCTGGTTGAATAACCATGTTATTTGTAATATTATCACCATTTGATGATAAGCAGCTTTTCAGTGGATATGCAGGCTCTCTTTTATTCGTAGGAGTAGAATAGTCACTTCTTAGGTAAATACTTTATGGTTTAATATTAATATATACCTACATAAAACAGTTTAATGACAAAAAAGACACGAAACGATACAAACAATGTAGCAATAGCGTCGGGTCGTTACATCGTCCTTCTGCCTGCCTTCTACGAACATACGCTAAAACACACGATAGCGCACGATCATAAGCAAGATCTACAATTCTTCATGTTTCCAATAGATATCTATTGTAGAACATAATAAAAAAATATTTGTTTAATATATGTTTCAAAATATTAAAAATTACCCACAAATAACATATTTATTTAATATGTATATCAATATATATCTAAATATTTCATTTTCAATATTTTATAAATACTTTCCTAATCTTTTAAATATTTAAAACACATATATTATTTTTATATTTTTTAAATATTAAAGAAATATGGTGTGCTACTGGGGTCATAGCTAAATATATTGTTGGCGTAGCAGAAAGTATTCAGCAAAATGATATTTTTTATGGCAACAAAATGAATATGCAATCATAAAAAGAAAATCTATTGCGACAGAAAAACAAACTGTAGTAAAGAATTCTTTGCTGGTACTTTTCTCAGTGTGTGGACCGTTTAGCGGAAGACTTACCACCCGAGCTTCAACCTCTACTTCAGTGGTTTGAAGACTATTACATTGGGCGTCCCAATAGGAGAGGAAATGGCAGAAGAGCTCCTATATTTCCACCAGAAATGTGGTCGGTATTTGATCGCGTCCTGAATGGCGAAGACAGGACGGACAATCATGCAGAAGCAGCTCACCGTAGGCTACAGGTAGAACTAGGAATGGACCATCCTTCCATTTGGAATTTTATTAAAGCCTTAAAAAAACCCCAAAAAGGACGCGATGCTGAATACGAGCATTTAATTGCTAGACGATCCCCCCTAAAAAATTGAAAAAATTCCGAGATGCTTACAGGCGCATCAAAAGATTGGTGGAAGATCGCAAAAACAGGGATGTGGTAAATATTTACGAGGAATATCACACAATTATGAAATGGAATAGAAATTAAACGAATCTTTTTAGCATTAATTAAGTATTTGAGTAATTATATTATTTATACATTGAAGTGAACAACAATAAATATTTGGTATGTTGTATAATGACCATTTCTTCTGTTTTGTGTAATAAACAACGCTATTATTTAATTGGAATAATCTACAATTATAATTGTAATATAAATTACAATTATGTAACTATATTATTACTCAGTGGTTGAAAGTAATGCATTTCTGTAATGTAATTACTTTTTTCAGTAATGGTAATGAAAAATCCAATTATATTTTTCAGAAGAAACAAGCTTTAGTTATTTTAAGCGGAAACTTACAGCGGTCAGTTACTCTAGCACGGATAGGTATTTATATTTACAATCTCTTTTGTGCCCGCGCTACCCCATATACAAACGGTCATCCGATTCTACACCGGATGGATATTCTATCTAGAAACATTTTATTTTGTTGGGAGTTATTTAAGTATTTATAAGTAAAACGTCTAGTACTATGTACCCACATTAAACCGTTTGAGGAATAAGCTCCCAACAAATATTACATAAATAGATCCTTTATCATAATTCTTAAAAATATGTTTCAAGAATTTTTCTTTTTTCTATAATAGAGTTTTTCAACCCTAAATTATGTTAATAACAACGTCAATTATTTATTATTAACAGACATCATTAGGTGAAAAATAAAATTAACATTAAAGAAATAAGCGTTTTTGTTTAAGTCTGCCACTTTTTCCATTTTGTATAAAATTGATAACAAAATTGTAAAAAAATAATTTGAACCTTGTTTTGTGTAAAAATGCCTATTCAACGTTTTATTTTTTGTTACAAGAATTCTTGTGAAAAAATGCATAAATTGCAGGTGAACTTTTTACTTAGTGTCACAAAACATTATTTTATTATCTACAGAAAATTATAAGAGAAAGAAACAAACAATTTCATTAATCTAAACAAAAAATACTATTAAAAATGGAAATATCTCTTAATGTACTATTGCGAAATAAATAATTGATACTACATAATAAAAGGAGGATATAACTTGGATTGTATAAACATTTATATTGAATTCATTTGGTCAATAACATTATATTTATCTGTTTTGTCCCCCGAAACGTTATCAAAGGATAATTTCATGCGAAATACTATTGATATCTTAATCGACTATTTGTGCGATTCAATGACTTCGAATAGATTATTCTTTTCTTCTTCATCTTAAATTTCCTTTTCCACAATACCCACCATTAAATTAGAAGTATTCCGTTTATAAAGATAGAAGGAGCTGCTGTTGCATTAGTGCATTGTTTAACAATAACTAAAATAGTAATACGAAATGGTGTGTTGACCAAATATTTGAGGGGGTTGGGGAAAATAATACAAACTAAAGTTTCTAACATCTGGCTGCAAGTTAATTATGATTTGCATCCGAAATATTCTCAATTTACAATAGTAAGGATTAACAAAACCGGGTACATTATTGCACAGGAACCAAGAATTCTGCATAAATCTTATCTGTGTTCATGCTGCTAGATTCTCTCTTTTATTGTAGTCATTTAAGTACAAGCTAATAAACACATAAAAACGGGATACCTACTAAGAAATTTCAGGTTAATACTGCAGGGTAAGTTGCCATTTTTGCAAAGAAAGTTGTTGTTGCTTTGATGGTTCAATACAATATATCAAAGAAATTACTGTGTAGATATGTAAATGTATTTTAATTTAATATTTGAGAGAACTAATACAAGTATAACCTTTTCTTTTGAGGGAAAGGAAACCATAATAATAACTATTGCTTTTATATACATACACATGTCATATTGTTAAATTTTAAGATAAATAATAATAATAATAATTTTTATTCAACAGCAATACATACAACAATATACAAAAATATAAATGCAAAAGAATAAACATAGTTACTTCACTGAAGTATTTCTACAATACTTTTGTGCGTGATTGATATTCGAATTCATTCATGACTGAGATTCAAATATAGGTTCAATTCTCAACTACCGTTTTTAAATACAAACATTTACTACTTTTTATTATAGTTAACTGTCGCGTCGTAATTTGCTAGCAAGAGTGTTTGGTAGTAGTTTGTAGTTCCAACCACTGATTATTATTATTATTTCATTAAAATTTTGGAAGGAATAATATAATCGGGTGAAGTTTGGAACTTAGGAATTAATTGCTAAAGATTAATTTGTTATTGTCTACAAGAATTCAATTTTTATCCTAGAAAAGCATATATATTTTTGATTATGACACAATATCCTATCCGCTACACAAACCTTTTAATAATTAAACAACGGAGATTAATTTTAAGAACCACAGAAAAATTACTATTTCACAGCAGTAAGCGTCCCAAGAATTTTATATCATCATCAAATTACTTATATTTTTTAAGGAAAGAACACACAAACTTATAAATAGATACATAGAAACAACGCGAATAACAGAACTGGCGCCGAAACGTCCTGTCGCCGAAACCGCCGGCGTCGAAACGGTCCGTCCCCGAACGGCAGCGCCGAAAGGTTCCATACCGTTACCCTTTACCTATTATCAATTACCTATTACCAATTACCTGGTACCTATAACCTATTACTAATTACCTATTACCAGTTACTCGTTACCCGGTAATCATTACCGATTGCCCAGTAACCACTACTAATTATCGTTTACCAATTGCCTACTGCGATTTGCTTATTACCAGTTATCAATTGCTGATTACTTATCACCTATTGTTTATTATCTATTCCCCATTACATATGAACGACCTATTACGTCTTATTCATTATTTATTACCTATTGCTAATTATCTATTACCTATGATCTATTTTCTATTACCTATGACCTACTACCTCTTACTATTCCGTATTACCTATAACCAATTACCTAGAACCTACTACCCATTACGTATTACCAATTACCTGTTGCCCGTTGCGCATTACCGATAGCTTAGTACTGTAATGTATGGAAGACCAATGTGGTAATTACAGGTTGCTTGTGTGTGGTCTTGTACACTACTTATATGTTATCTCTTGTAGAAGACAATAAAAGACATGTAATAACTTCTATGAGATATTTATTTTATACTTTTGTTGTTGATTACTGTTGTCATGGCAATCACTTAGCATGCAATGCCTTCTTGAGGTAATATGGATGTAATATCATTACAGTACTCCGTTGCTTATTACCTACAGCCTATTACCAATTACATACTACCTACGACATATTACGTATTGCCTACGATTTATTACCTATGAACTATTACCAATGACTTCTTACCATTTACCCGTTACCGATTGCCCAGTAGCCATTACCAATTACCGATTACCCATTGCCTGCTGCCATTTTCTTATTAGCCGTTATCAATTACTGATTACCTACTATCTACTAGCGATTACCCATTACCTTTTACTTATTACCAATTCCTCTATCACTGATTACCGCTTCTCCATTGCCCAATGCCGCTTGATCATTACCTACAACCAATTACTAATTGCATACTACCTATGATCTACTACATATGACCTATTACCTACGACCTATTACCGATTGCTAATTACCTATTTTTATTGCCTATTGCCGCTTGATTATTACCTACAGCCTGGTATCTATTTCATACTACCTATTATCTATGACCTATTACTTACGACGTATTACCTATGATCCATGACTTCTTACCTGTTTCTCTTTACCTCGTACTTATTAGATATTACCTATTATCTATTACCAATTACCTTTTACTTATTACCTCTTACCCTTTATTTCTTACCTATTTCATTTTACCAATTATAATCGGTATTGATTATTATAGGTAATTGAGAATTATCAATTACCTATTACGTGTTTACCAATTACCTATTGCCTCTTATTGTTACCTGTAACCTATTACCGATTTCTAATTACCTATGTCCTGCAATTGGTAACCCATTACGAATTGCTAATTACCTATGTCCGGCAATTGGTAAGTAGTAATAGGTAACAGATAACAGGTATGACCTATTACCTCTTACTAATTACCCATTACCGATTGCCGGTAATAGGTAATGAGCAATAGGTAATCGGCGTAATGGGTAATAAGCAGGGGCAACCACACGGTTGCTGAATGGGTAGTTAAGCGCACAATTTCGTGTAGTCGAATGTATACCTGTACATTTGACTACACGAGATTGTGCACTTAACTACCCATTCAGCAACTATGCGGTTACCCCTGGTAATAAGTAATAGGTTATAGGTAAGGGTAAGAGGTAATAGATAACTGGTAAGAACGTAATGTTTTACCTATTACCTTTAACTATCGGTAATAGGTAAACCGTAAGAGGTAACAGATAACAGGAAACGGTAAGAGGTAACAGGTAAAAGGCAATAAATCACAGATAACAGGTGCCAGGTAAGAGGTAGTAGGTCATAGGCAAGAGGTCATAAGTAATAGATAATAGGTCATAGGTAATGGCAATGAAAAACACGGAAGCGGTAATCGGTAATGGGTGTTTGGTAATAAGAAATAGGTAACAGGTAAGAGGTAATAGGTAACGGTAAGAGGTAACAGGTAACAGGTAAACGGTCATAGTTAATAAGTAATAGATAATATGTAATAGGTAACGGTAGAAAGTAACAGACAAGAGGTAATAGGCAGTAGGTAAAGGGTAACAGATAAGAGGTAATAGGCTATAAGTAAGAGGTAATAGGTAACAGGCAACGGTAAGAGGTATCAGGTAGTAGTCTATAGGTAATAGGTAGTACTCTTTGCATTGATATTAGCAGAAAGAACTTTTATTAATACTGATTTGTTGTTATCCTAACCTCTTTAAATTCATCTCTCCTGATCAAAGTTTTGTGACCAACGCTTCGCAAAAATCATTTACTTTTACAAGTTTGTTACTAACCTGACCTCTTTTAATTCATATCCTGTTGATGAAGAAAGTAATAAGCTTGTTTTGGAAGAATCTTTTGTTTTTACAAATTGCTACGCTTGCAGTAATTAGATTGTTCGACACACTATCACACTCTGCTCAGTTAGATCAAATATTTTTAAATTCGTTACCAAGAGTACAGTTGCAATCATTCGCTAAGGAACGATGTAAAAATCATAACCGTCGATTTTCCCATTTTTTGTACAATGTAAATGTAAGTTTATTATATGGTATGCAAAAAAATTTCATTTTTGAATATTATAATTGCCTAGTTCAAAAATCAGGTCGAGTTACAGCGTACATTGCACAAAAAACTGAAAAACCGGCAATCACTATTTTTTCATCGTTCCTTAGCGAATGATCGCAACTGTACATTCGCATTATGGGAATACTCAAATCTAGTTCGGATCATGCTCTATCCAAACGAATATTTTGAGATTAGTCTGGACTCGCACTGATGGTGTGAAGTGTTTTGTTGATCAACCACCTGTAATAATTCGTGTACCTATCAGGTAGTAGAACAATTATCTATTTCAATTTCGTTGTTTGAAAAGTAATCATGAACAAGGAAAACCTGGAATCTTAAAAAAGGTCCTTTAAGTTTACAATGTAAACTTGAATGTAAGAAAAGAGTATGTATGTAAAGTGAAATTAATTGAGCTTTTTCTAATTTTTAGATGAATTGAAATGGTTAAAAGTAAACCTGGTCTGTATAATTTACAATCAGTCAATAACAAAATATCTGTATACGTTGATCAACTGCAAAGTATTGATCGAATGTGAACTTTTCTACAAAACATGCATTGGGATAGATTTGTACCTTTACAAATTTCTTCGTATCCTAACCTCTTTTCATTAATCTGATCCTAATCAGAGTTTTCTACAAAACATGCGTTGGGATAGATTTGTGCTTTAAAAATTTCTTTGTACCCTAACCTCTTCCCATTCATGTGATCCTAATCAGAGTTTTCTACAAAACGTGCGTTGGGATAGATTTGTGCTTTTACAAATTTCTTCGTACCCTAACCTTTTTCCATTCATGTGATCCTAATCAAACTTTTCTATAAAACCATGCATTGGGATAGATTTGCACCTTTACAAATTTCTTCGTATCCTAACCTCTTTCCATTTATGTGATCCTAATCAAACTTTTCTACAAAACATGCATTGGGATAGATTTGTACCTTTACAAATTTCTTCGTATCCTAACCTCTTTTCATTAATCTGATCCTAATCAGAGTTTTCTACAAAACATGCGTTGGGTTAGATTTGTTCCTTTATAAATTTCTTCGTATCTTAACCTCTTCCCATTCATATGATCCTAATCAGAGTTTTCTACAAAACGTGCGTTGGGATAGATTTGTACTTTTACAAATTTCTTCCTACCCTAACCTCTTTTCATTAATCTGATCCTAATCAAATTGTTCTATAAAACCATGCATTGGGATATATTTGTACCTTTACAAATATCTTCGTACCCTAACCTCTTTCCATTCATGTGATTCTAATCAGAGTTTTCTACAAAACGTGCGTTGGGATAAATTTGTGCTTCTACAAACTTCATAGTAGCCTAACCTCTTTCCATTCCCGTGATCCTAATCAAACTTTTCTACAAAACATGCATTAGGATAGATTTGTACCTTTACAAATTTCTTCGTATCCTAACCTCTTTTCATTAATCTGATCCTAATCACAGTTTTCTACAAAACATGTGTTGGGATAGATTTGTGCTTTTACAAATTTTTTCATACCCTAACCTCTTTTCCTTCATGTGATCCTAATCACAGTTTTTACAAAACACACGATGGGATAGATTTGTGCTTTTACAAATTTCTTTGTATCCTAACCTCTTTCCATTCATGTGATCCTAATCAAAGTTTTCTATAAAACCATGCATTGGGATAGAATTGTACCTTTACAAATTTCTTCGTATCCTAACCTCTTTCCATTCATGTGATCCTAATCAAATTTTTCTACAAAACATGCATTGGGATAGATTTGTACCTTTAAAAATCTCTTCGTATCCTAACCTCTTTCCATTCACATGATCCTAATCAAATTTTTCTACAAAACATGCATTGGGATAGATTTGTACCTTTAAAAATTTCTTCATACCCTAACCTCTTTCCATTCATGTGATCCTAATCAAACTTTTCTACAAAACGTGCGTTGGGATAGATTTGTACTTTTACAAATTTCTTCCTACCCTAACCTCTTTTCATTAATCTGATCCTAATCAAATTGTTCTATAAAACCATGCATTGGGATATATTTGTACCTTTACAAATTTCTTCGTACCCTAACCTCTTTCCATTCCCGTGATCCTAATCAAACTTTTCTACAAAACATGCATTGGGATAGATTTGTACCTTTACAAATTTCTTCGTATCCTAAACTCTTTTCATTAATCTGATCCTAATCACAGTTTTCTACAAAACATGTGTTGGGATAGATTTGTGCTTTTACAAATTTTTTCATACCCTAACCTCTTTTCCTTAATGTGATCCTAATCACAGTTTTTACAAAACACACGATGGGATAGATTTGTGCTTTTACAAATTTCTTTGTATCCTAACCTCTTTCCATTCATGTGATCCTAATCAGTGTTTTCTACAAAACGTGCGTTCGATAGATTTGTGCTTTTACAAATTTCATAGTACCCTAACCTCTTTCCATTCATGTGATCCTAATCAAACTTTTCTACAAAACATGCAATGGGATAGATTTGTACCTTTACAAATTTCTTCGTATCCTAACCTCTTTTCATTCATCTGATCCTAATCAGAGTTTTCTACAAAACGTGCGTTGGGATAGATTTGTGCTTTTACAAATTTTTTCATACACTAACATCTTTTCATTCATGTGATCCTAATCAGAGTTTTTACAAAACACACGATGGGATAGATTTGTGCTTTTACAAATTTCTTTGTATCCTAACCTCTTTCCATTCATGTGATCCTAATCAAACTTTTCTACAAAACCATGCATTGGGATAGATTTGTACCTTTACAAATTTCTTCGTACCCTAACCTCTTTCCATTCATGTGATCCTTATCACATTTTTCTACAACATGTGCGTTGGGATAGATTTGTGCTTTTACAAATTTCTTCCTACCCTAACCTCTATTCATTCATCTGATCCTAATCAGAGTTTTCTACAAAACGTGCGTTGTGATAGATTTGTGCTTTTACAAATATCTTCGTACCCTAACCTCTTTCCATTCATGTGATACTAATCAAAGTTTTCTATAAAACCATGCATTGGGATAGATTTGTACCTTTACAAATTTCTTCGTATCCTAACCTCTTTCCATTCATGTGATCCTAATAAAACTTTTCTTCAAAACATGCATTGGGATAGATTTGCACCTTTACAAATTTCTTCGTATCCTAACCTCTTTCCATTCATGTGATTCTAATCAGAGTTTTCTACAAAACGTGCGTTGGGATAAATTTGTACTTTTACAAACTTCATAGTAGCCTAACCTCTTTCCAATCATGTGATCCTAATCAGAGTTTTCTACAAAACGTGCGTTGGGATAAATTTGTGCTTTTACAAACATCATAGTAGCCTAACCTCTTTCCATTCCCGTGATCCTAATCAAACTTTTCTACAAAACATGCATTGGGATAGATTTGTACCTTTACAAATTTCTTCGTATCCTAACCTCTTTTCATTAATCTGATCATAATCAGAGTTTTCTACAAAACATGCGTTGGGATAGATTTGTGCTTTAAAAATTTCTTTGTACCCTAACCTCTTCCCATTCATGTGATCCTAATCAGAGTTTTCTACAAAACGTGCATTGGGATAGATTTGTACTTTTACAAATTTCTTCGTACCCTAACCTTTTTCCATTCATGTGATCCTAATCAAACTTTTCTACAAAACCATGCATTGGGATAGATTTGTACCTTTACAAATTTCTTCGTACCCTAACCTCTTTCCATTCATGTGATCCTAATCAAAGTTTTCTATAAAACCATGCATTGGGATAGATTTGTACCTTTACAAATTTCTTCGTATCCTAACCTCTTTCCATTCATGTGATCCTAATCAAACTTTTCTACAAAACATGCATTGGGATAGATTTGTACCTTTACAAATTTCTTCGTATCCTAACCTCTTTTCATTAATCTGATCATAATCAGAGTTTTCTACATAACATGCGTTGGGATAGATTTGAGCTTTAAAAATTTCTTCGTACCCTAACCTCTTTCCATTCATGTGATCCTAATCAAACTTTTCTACAAAACCATGCATTGGGATAGCTTCGTGCTTTAAAAATTTCTTCGTACCCTAACCTCTTTCCATTCACGTGATCCTAATCAAAGTTTTCTATAAAACCATGCATTGGGACAGATTTGTACCTTTACAAATTTCTTCGTATCCTAACCTCTTTCCATTCATGTGATCCTAATCAAACTATTCTACAAAACATGCATTGAGATAGATTTGTACCTATACAAATTTCTTCGTATCCTAACCTCTTTCCATTCATGTGATCCTAATCAAACTTGTCTACAAAACATGCATTGAGATAGATTTGTACCTTTACAAATTTCTTCGTATCCTAACCTCTATCCATTCATGTGATCCTAATCAAACTTTTCTACAAAACCATGCGTTGGGATAGATTCGTGCTTTAAAAATTTCTTCGTATCCTAACCTCTTTCCATTCATGTGATCCTAATCAAACTTTTCTACAAAAAATGCATTGGGATAGATTTGTACCTTTACAAATTTCTTCGTACACTAACCTCTTTCCATTAATCTGATCCTAATCAAACTTTTCTACAAAACCATGCGTTGGGATAGCTTCGTGCTTTAAAAATTTCTTCGTACCCTAACCTCTTTCCATTCATGTGATCCTAATCTAACTTTTCTACAAAACCATGCGTTGGGATAGCTTCGTGTTTTAAAAATTTCTTCGTACCCTAACCTCTTTCCATTCACGTGATCCTAATCAAAGTTTTCTATAAAACCATGCATTGGGACAGATTTGTACCTTTACAAATTTCTTCGTATCCTAACCTCTTTCCATTCATGTGATCCTAATCAAACTTTTCTACAAAACATGCATTGAGATAGATTTCTACCTTTACAAATTTCTTCGTATCCTAACCTCTTTGCATTCATGTGATCCTAATCAAACTTTTCTACAAAACCATGCGTTGGGATAGCTTCGTGCTTTAAAAATTTCTTCGTACCCTCACCTCTTTCCATTCACGTGATCCTAATCAAAGTTTTCTATAAAACCATGCATTGGGACAGATTTGTACCTTTACAAATTTCTTCGTATCCTAACCTCTTTCCATTCTTGTGATCCTAATCAAACTATTCTACAAAACATGCATTGAGATAGATTTGTACCTATACAAATTTCTTCGAATCCTAACCTCTTTCCATTCATGTGATCCTAATCAAACTTTTCTACAAAACCATGCGTTGGGATAGCTTCGTACTTTAAAAATTTCTTCGTACCCTAACCTCTTTCCATTCATGTGATCCTAATCAAACTTTTCTACAAAACCATGCGTTGGGATAGCTTCGTGCTTTAAAAATTTCTTCGTACCCTAACCTCTTTCCATTCATGTGATCCTAATCGAACTTTTCTACAAAACCATGCGTTGGGATAGCTTCGTGCTTTAAAAATTTCTTCGTACCCTAACCTCTTTCCATTCATGTGATCCTAATCAAACTTGTCTACAAAACATGCATTGAGATAGATTTGTACCTTTACAAATTTCTTCGTATCCTAACCTCTTTCCATTCATGTGATCCTAATCAAACTTTTCTACATAACCATGCGTTGGGATAGCTTCGTGCTTTAAAAATTTCTTCGTACCCTAACCTCTTTCCATTCATGTGATCCTAATCAAACTTTTCTACAAAACCATGCATTGGGATAGCTTTGTGCTATAAAAATTTCTTCGTACCCTAACCTCTTTCCATTCACGTGATCCTAATCAAAGTTTTCTATAAAACCATGCATTGGGACAGATTTGTACTTTTACAAATTTCTTCGTATCCTAACCTCTTTCAATTCATGAGATCCTAATCAAACTTTTCTACATAACCATGCATTGGGATAGCTTCGTGCTTTAAAAACTTCTTTGTACCCTAACCTCTTCCCATTCATCTGCTCCTAATCAGAGTTTTCTACAAAACGTGCGTTGGGATAGATTTGTGCTTTTACAAATTTCTTCGTACCCTAACCTCTTTCCATTCACGTGATCCTAATCAAAGTTTTCTATAAAACCATGCATTGGGACAGATTTGTACCTTTACAAATTTCTTCGTATCCTAACCTCTTTCCATTCATGTGATCCTAATCAAACTATTCTACAAAACATGCATTGAGATAGATTTGTACCTATACAAATTTCTTCGTATCCTAACCTCTTTCCATTCATGTGATCCTAATCAAACTTTTCTGCAAAACCATGCGTTGGGATAGCTTCGTGCTTTAAAAATTTCTTCGTACCCTAACCTCTTTCCATTCATGTGATCCTAATCAAACTTTTCTACAAAACCATGCGTTGGGATAGCTTCGTGCTTTAAAAATTTCTTCGTACCCTAACCTCTTTCCATTCATGTGATCCTAATCGAACTTTTCTACAAAACCATGCGTTGGGATAGCTTCGTGCTTTAAAAATTTCTTCGTACCCTAACCTCTTTCCATTCATGTGATCCTAATCAAACTTGTCTACAAAACATGCATTGAGATAGATTTGTACCTTTACAAATTTCTTCGTATCCTAACCTCTTTCCATTCATGTGATCCTAATCAATCTTTTCTACAAAACCATGCGTTGGGATAGCTTCGTGCTTTAAAAATTTCTGCGTACCCTAACCTCTTTCCATTCATGTGATCCTAATCAAACTTTTCTACAAAACCATGCATTGGGATAGCTTTGTGCTTTAAAAATTTCTTCGTACCCTAACCTCTTTCCATTCACGTGATCCTAATCAAAGTTTTCTATAAAACCATGCATTGGGACAGATTTGTACTTTTACAAATTTCTTCGTATCCTAACCTCTTTCAATTCATGAGATCCTAATCAAACTTTTCTACATAACCATGCATTGGGATAGCTTAGTGCTTTAAAAACTTCTTTGTACCCTAACCTCTTCCCATTCATCTGATCCTAATCAGAGTTTTCTACAAAACGTGCGTTGGGATAGATTTGTGCTTTTACAAATTTCTTCGTATCCTAACCTCTTTCCATTCATGTGATCCTAATCAAACTTTTCTACAAAACCATGCGTTGGGATAGCTTCGTGCTTTAAAAATTTCTTCGTACCCTAACCTCTTTCCATTCATGTGATCCTAATCGAACTTTTCTACAAAACCATGCGTTGGGATAGCTTCGTGCTTTAAAAATTTCTTCGTACCCTAACCTCTTTCCATTCATGTGATCCTAATCAAACTTGTCTACAAAACATGCATTGAGATAGATTTGTACCTTTACAAATTTCTTCGTATCCTAACCTCTATCCATTCATGTGATCCTAATCAAACTTTTCTACAAAACCATGCGTTGGGATAGATTCGTGCTTTAAAAATTTCTTCGTATCCTAACCTCTTTCCATTCATGTGATCCTAATCAAACTTTTCTACAAAAAATGCATTGGGATAGATTTGTACCTTTACAAATTTCTTCGTACACTAACCTCTTTCCATTAATCTGATCCTAATCAAACTTTTCTACAAAACCATGCGTTGGGATAGCTTCGTGCTTTAAAAATTTCTTCGTACCCTAACCTCTTTCCATTCATGTGATCCTAATCTAACTTTTCTACAAAACCATGCGTTGGGATAGCTTCGTGTTTTAAAAATTTCTTCGTACCCTAACCTCTTTCCATTCACGTGATCCTAATCAAAGTTTTCTATAAAACCATGCATTGGGACAGATTTGTACCTTTACAAATTTCTTCGTATCCTAACCTCTTTCCATTCATGTGATCCTAATCAAACTTTTCTACAAAACATGCATTGAGATAGATTTCTACCTTTACAAATTTCTTCGTATCCTAACCTCTTTGCATTCATGTGATCCTAATCAAACTTTTCTACAAAACCATGCGTTGGGATAGCTTCGTGCTTTAAAAATTTCTTCGTACCCTCACCTCTTTCCATTCACGTGATCCTAATCAAAGTTTTCTATAAAACCATGCATTGGGACAGATTTGTACCTTTACAAATTTCTTCGTATCCTAAGCTCTTTCCATTCTTGTGATCCTAATCAAACTATTCTACAAAACATGCATTGAGATAGATTTGTACCTATACAAATTTCTTCGTATCCTAACCTCTTTCCATTCATGTGATCCTAATCAAACTTTTCTACAAAACCATGCGTTGGGATAGCTTCGTACTTTAAAAATTTCTTCGTACCCTAACCTCTTTCCATTCATGTGATCCTAATCAAACTTTTCTACAAAACCATGCGTTGGGATAGCTTCGTGCTTTAAAAATTTCTTCGTACCCTAACCTCTTTCCATTCATGTGATCCTAATCGAACTTTTCTACAAAACCATGCGTTGGGATAGCTTCGTGCTTTAAAAATTTCTTCGTACCCTAACCTCTTTCCATTCATGTGATCCTAATCAAGCTTATCTACAAAACATGCATTGAGATAGATTTGTACCTTTACAAATTTCTTCGTATCCTAACCTCTTTCCATTCATGTGATCCTAATCAAACTTTTCTACATAACCATGCGTTGGGATAGCTTCGTGCTTTAAAAATTTCTTCGTACCCTAACCTCTTTCCATTCATGTGATCCTAATCAAACTTTTCTACAAAACCATGCATTGGGATAGCTTTGTGCTATAAAAATTTCTTCGTACCCTAACCTCTTTCCATTCACGTGATCCTAATTAAAGTTTTCTATAAAACCATGCATTGGGACAGATTTGTACTTTTACAAATTTCTTCGTATCGTAACCTCTTTCAATTCATGAGATCCTAATCAAACTTTTCTACATAACCATGCATTGGGATAGCTTCGTGCTTTAAAAACTTCTTTGTACCCTAACCTCTTCCCATTCATCTGCTCCTAATCAGAGTTTTCTACAAAACGTGCGTTGGGATAGATTTGTGCTTTTACAAATTTCTTCGTACCCTAACCTCTTTCCATTCACGTGATCCTAATCAAAGTTTTCTATAAAACCATGCATTGGGACAGATTTGTACCTTTACAAATTTCTTCGTATCCTAACCTCTTTCCATTCATGTGATCCTAATCAAACTATTCTACAAAACATGCATTGAGATAGATTTGTACCTATACAAATTTCTTCGTATCCTAACCTCTTTCCATTCATGTGATCCTAATCAAACTTTTCTGCAAAACCATGCGTTGGGATAGCTTCGTGCTTTAAAAATTTCTTCGTACCCTAACCTCTTTCCATTCATGTGATCCTAATCAAACTTTTCTACAAAACCATGCGTTGGGATAGCTTCGTGCTTTAAAAATTTCTTCGTACCCTAACCTCTTTCCATTCATGTGATCCTAATCGAACTTTTCTACAAAACCATGCGTTGGGATAGCTTCGTGCTTTAAAAATTTCTTCGTACCCTAACCTCTTTCCATTCATGTGATCCTAATCAAACTTGTCTACAAAACATGCATTGAGATAGATTTGTACCTTTACAAATTTCTTCGTATCCTAACCTCTTTCCATTCATGTGATCCTAATCAATCTTTTCTACAAAACCATGCGTTGGGATAGCTTCGTTCTTTAAAAATTTCTTCGTACCCTAACCTCTTTCCATTCATGTGATCCTAATCAAACTTTTCTACAAAACCATGCATTGGGATAGCTTTGTGCTTTAAAAATTTCTTCGTACCCTAACCTCTTTCCATTCACGTGATCCTAATCAAAGTTTTCTATAAAACCATGCATTGGGACAGATTTGTACTTTTACAAATTTCTTCGTATCCTAACCTCTTTCAATTCATGAGATCCTAATCAAACTTTTCTACATAACCATGCATTGGGATAGCTTAGTGCTTTAAAAACTTCTTTGTACCCTAACCTCTTCCCATTCATCTGATCCTAATCAGAGTTTTCTACAAAACGTGCGTTGGGATAGATTTGTGCTTTTACAAATTTCTTCGTATCCTAACCTCTTTCCATTCATGTGATCCTAATCAAACTTTTCTACAAAACCATGCGTTGGGATAGCTTCGTGCTTTAAAAATTTCTTCGTACCCTAACCTCTTTCCATTCATGTGATCCTAATCGAACTTTTCTACAAAACCATGCGTTGGGATAGCTTCGTGCTTTAAAAATTTCTTCGTACCCTAACCTCTTTCCATTCATGTGACCCTAATCAAACTTGTCTACAAAACATGCATTGAGATAGATTTGTACCTTTACAAATTTCTTCGTATCCTAACCTCTTTCCATTCATGTGATCCTAATCGAACTTTTCTACAAAACCATGCGTTGGGATAGCTTCGTGCTTTAAAAATTTCTTCGTACCCTAACCTCTTTCCATTCATGTGATCCTAATCAAACTTTTCTACAAAACCATGCATTGGGATAGCTTTGTGCTTTAAAAATTTCTTCGTACCCTAACCTCTTTCCATTCACGTGATCCTAATCAAAGTTTTCTATAAAACCATGCATTGGGACAGATTTGTACTTTTACAAATTTCTTCGTATCCTAACCTCTTTCAATTCATGAGATCCTAATCAAACTTTTCTACATAACCATGCATTGGGATAGCTTCGTGCTTTAAAAACATCTTTGTACCCTAACCTCTTCCCATTCATCTGATCCTAATTAGAGTTTTCTACAAAACGTGCGTTGGGATAGATTTGTGCTTTTACAAATTTCTTCGTATCCTAACCTCTTTCCATTCATGTGATCCTAATCAAACTTTTCTACAAAACCATGCGTTGGGATAGCTTCGTGCTTTAAAAATTTCTTCGTACCCTAACCTCTTTCCATTCATGTGATCCTAATCTAACTTTTCTACAAAACCATGCGTTGGGATAGCTTCGTGCTTTAAAAATTTCTTCGTACCCTAACCTCTTTCCATTCACGTGATCCTAATCAAAGTTTTCTATAAAACCATGCATTGGGACAGATTTTTACCTTTACAAATTTCTTCGTATCCTAACCTCTTTCCATTCATGTGATCCTAATCAAACTTTTCTACAAAACATGCTTTGAGATAGATTTCTACCTTTACAAATTTCTTCGTATCCTAACCTCTTTGCATTCATGTGATCCTAATCAAACTTTTCTACAAAACCATGCGTTGGGATAGCTTCGTGCTTTGAATATTTCTTCGTATCCTAACCTCTTTCCATTCATGTGATCCTAATCAAACTTTTCTACAAAACCATGCATTGGGATAGCTTTGTGCTTTAAAAATTTCTTCGTACCCTAACCTCTTTCCATTCACGTGATCCTAATCAAAGTTTTCTATAAAACCATGCGTTAGGATAGCTTCGTGCTTTAAAAATTTCTTCGTACCCTAACCTCTTTCCATTCATGTGATCCTAATCAAACTTTTCTACAAAACCATGCGTTAGGATAGCTTCGTGCTTTAAAAATTTCTTCGTACCCTAACCTCTTTCCATTCACGTGAAACTAATCAAAGTTATCTATAAAACCATGCATTGGGACAGATTTGTACCTTTACAAATTTCTTCGTATCCTAACCTCTTTCCATTCATGAGATCCTAATCAAACTTTTCTGCAAAACCATGCATTGGGATAGCTTCGTGCTTTAAACATTTCTTTGTAACCTAACCTCTTCCCATTCATCTGGTCCTAAACAGAGTTTTCTACAAAACGTGCGTTGGGATAGATTTGTGCTTTTACAAATTTCTTCGTACCCTAACCTCTTGCCATTCATGTGATCCTAATCAAAGTTTTCTATAAAACCATGCATTGGGATAGAATTGTACATTTACAAATTTCTTCGTACCCTAACCTCTTTCCATTCATGTGATCCTAATCAGAGTTTTCTAAAAAACGTTCGTTGGGATAGATTTGTGCTTTTACAAATTTCTTCGTACCCTAACCTTTTTCCATTCATGTGATCCTAATCAAACTTTTCTACAAAACCATGCATTGGGATAGATTTGTACCTTTACAAATTTCTTCGTACCCTAACCTCTTTCCATTCATGTGATCCTAATCAAACTTTTCTACAAAACCATGCGTTGGGATAGCTTCGTGCTTTAAAAATTTCTTCGTACCCTAACCTCTTTCCATTCATGTGATCCTTAGCAAACTTTTCTAAAAAACCATGCGTTGGGATAGCTTCGTGCTTTAAAAATTTCTTCGTACCCTAACCTTTTTCCATTCATGTGATCCTAATCAAACTTTTCTGCAAAACCATGCATTGGGATAGATTTGTACTTTTACAAATTTCTTCGTACCCTAACCTCTTTCCATTCTTGTGATCCTAATCAAACTATTCTACAAAACATGCATTGAGATAGATTTGTACCTATACAAATTTCTTCGTATCCTAACCTCTTTCCATTCATGTGATCCTAATCAAACTTTTCTACAAAACCATGCGTTGGGATAGCTTCGTACTTTAAAAATTTCTTCGTACCCTAACCTCTTTCCATTCATGTGATCCTAATCAAACTTTTCTACAAAACCATGCGTTGGGATAGCTTCGTGCTTTAAAAATTTCTTCGTACCCTAACCTCTTTCCATTCATGTGATCCTAATCGAACTTTTCTACAAAACCATGCGTTGGGATAGCTTCGTGCTTTAAAAATTTCTTCGTACCCTAACCTCTTTCCATTCATGTGATCCTAATCAAACTTGTCTACAAAACATGCATTGAGATAGATTTGTACCTTTACAAATTTCTTCGTATCCTAACCTCTTTCCATTCATGTGATCCTAATCAAACTTTTCTACATAACCATGCGTTGGGATAGCTTCGTGCTTTAAAAATTTCTTCGTACCCTAACCTCTTTCCATTCATGTGATCCTAATCAAACTTTTCTACAAAACCATGCATTGGGATAGCTTTGTGCTTTAAAAATTTCTTCGTACCCTAACCTCTTTCCATTCACGTGATCCTAATCAAAGTTTTCTATAAAACCATGCATTGGGACAGATTTGTACTTTTACAAATTTCTTCGTATCCTAACCTCTTTCAATTCATGAGATCCTAATCAAACTTTTCTACATAACCATGCATTGGGATAGCTTCGTGCTTTAAAAACTTCTTTGTACCCTAACCTCTTCCCATTCATCTGCTCCTAATCAGAGTTTTCTACAAAACGTGCGTTGGGATAGATTTGTGCTTTTACAAATTTCTTCGTACCCTAACCTCTTTCCATTCACGTGATCCTAATCAAAGTTTTCTATAAAACCATGCATTGGGACAGATTTGTACCTTTACAAATTTCTTCGTATCCTAACCTCTTTCCATTCATGTGATCCTAATCAAACTATTCTACAAAACATGCATTGAGATAGATTTGTACCTATACAAATTTCTTCGTATCCTAACCTCTTTCCATTCATGTGATCCTAATCAAACTTTTCTGCAAAACCATGCGTTGGGATAGCTTCGTGCTTTAAAAATTTCTTCGTACCCTAACCTCTTTCCATTCATGTGATCCTAATCAAACTTTTCTACAAAACCATGCGTTGGGATAGCTTCGTGCTTTAAAAATTTCTTCGTACCCTAACCTCTTTCCATTCATGTGATCCTAATCGAACTTTTCTACAAAACCATGCGTTGGGATAGCTTCGTGCTTTAAAAATTTCTTCGTACCCTAACCTCTTTCCATTCATGTGATCCTAATCAAACTTGTCTACAAAACATGCATTGAGATAGATTTGTACCTTTACAAATTTCTTCGTATCCTAACCTCTTTCCATTCATGTGATCCTAATCAATCTTTTCTACAAAACCATGCGTTGGGATAGCTTCGTGCTTTAAAAATTTCTTCGTACCCTAACCTCTTTCCATTCACGTGATCCTAATCAAAGTTTTCTATAAAACCATGCATTGGGACAGATTTGTACCTTTACAAATTTCTTCGTATCCTAACCTCTTTCCATTCATGTGATCCTAATCAAACTTTTCTACAAAACATGCATTGAGATAGATTTCTACCTTTACAAATTTCTTCGTATCCTAACCTCTTTGCATTCATGTGATCCTAATCAAACTTTTCTACAAAACCATGCGTTGGGATAGCTTCGTGCTTTAAAAATTTCTTCGTACCCTCACCTCTTTCCATTCACGTGATCCTAATCAAAGTTTTCTATAAAACCATGCATTGGGACAGATTTGTACCTTTACAAATTTCTTCGTATCCTAACCTCTTTCCATTCTTGTGATCCTAATCAAACTATTCTACAAAACATGCATTGAGATAGATTTGTACCTATACAAATTTCTTCGTATCCTAACCTCTTTCCATTCATGTGATCCTAATCAAACTTTTCTACAAAACCATGCGTTGGGATAGCTTCGTACTTTAAAAATTTCTTCGTACCCTAACCTCTTTCCATTCATGTGATCCTAATCAAACTTTTCTACAAAACCATGCGTTGGGATAGCTTCGTGCTTTAAAAATTTCTTCGTACCCTAACCTCTTTCCATTCATGTGATCCTAATCGAACTTTTCTACAAAACCATGCGTTGGGATAGCTTCGTGCTTTAAAAATTTCTTCGTACCCTAACCTCTTTCCATTCATGTGATCCTAATCAAACTTGTCTACAAAACATGCATTGAGATAGATTTGTACCTTTACAAATTTCTTCGTATCCTAACCTCTTTCCATTCATGTGATCCTAATCAAACTTTTCTACATAACCATGCGTTGGGATAGCTTCGTGCTTTAAAAATTTCTTCGTACCCTAACCTCTTTCCATTCATGTGATCCTAATCAAACTTTTCTACAAAACCATGCATTGGGATAGCTTTGTGCTATAAAAATTTCTTCGTACCCTAACCTCTTTCCATTCACGTGATCCTAATCAAAGTTTTCTATAAAACCATGCATTGGGACAGATTTGTACTTTTACAAATTTCTTCGTATCCTAACCTCTTTCAATTCATGAGATCCTAATCAAACTTTTCTACATAACCATGCATTGGGATAGCTTCGTGCTTTAAAAACTTCTTTGTACCCTAACCTCTTCCCATTCATCTGCTCCTAATCAGAGTTTTCTACAAAACGTGCGTTGGGATAGATTTGTGCTTTTACAAATTTCTTCGTACCCTAACCTCTTTCCATTCACGTGATCCTAATCAAAGTTTTCTATAAAACCATGCATTGGGACAGATTTGTACCTTTACAAATTTCTTCGTATCCTAACCTCTTTCCATTCATGTGATCCTAATCAAACTATTCTACAAAACATGCATTGAGATAGATTTGTACCTATACAAATTTCTTCGTATCCTAACCTCTTTCCATTCATGTGATCCTAATCAAACTTTTCTGCAAAACCATGCGTTGGGATAGCTTCGTGCTTTAAAAATTTCATCGTACCCTAACCTCTTTCCATTCATGTGATCCTAATCAAACTTTTCTACAAAACCATGCGTTGGGATAGCTTCGTGCTTTAAAAATTTCTTCGTACCCTAACCTCTTTCCATTCATGTGATCCTAATCGAACTTTTCTACAAAACCATGCGTTGGGATAGCTTCGTGCTTTAAAAATTTCTTCGTACCCTAACCTCTTTCCATTCATGTGATCCTAATCAAACTTGTCTACAAAACATGCATTGAGATAGATTTGTACCTTTACAAATTTCTTCGTATCCTAACCTCTTTCCATTCATGTGATCCTAATCAATCTTTTCTACAAAACCATGCGTTGGGATAGCTTCGTGCTTTAAAAATTTCTGCGTACCCTAACCTCTTTCCATTCATGTGATCCTAATCAAACTTTTCTACAAAACCATGCATTGGGATAGCTTTGTGCTTTAAAAATTTCTTCGTACCCTAACCTCTTTCCATTCACGTGATCCTAATCAAAGTTTTCTATAAAACCATGCATTGGGACAGATTTGTACTTTTACAAATTTCTTCGTATCCTAACCTCTTTCAATTCATGAGATCCTAATCAAACTTTTCTACATAACCATGCATTGGGATAGCTTAGTGCTTTAAAAACTTCTTTGTACCCTAACCTCTTCCCATTCATCTGATCCTAATCAGAGTTTTCTACAAAACGTGCGTTGGGATAGATTTGTGCTTTTACAAATTTCTTCGTATCCTAACCTCTTTCCATTCATGTGATCCTAATCAAACTTTTCTACAAAACCATGCGTTGGGATAGCTTCGTGCTTTAAAAATTTCTTCGTACCCTAACCTCTTTCCATTCATGTGATCCTAATCGAACTTTTCTACAAAACCATGCGTTGGGATAGCTTCGTGCTTTAAAAATTTCTTCGTACCCTAACCTCTTTCCATTCATGTGATCCTAATCAAACTTGTCTACAAAACATGCATTGAGATAGATTTGTACCTTTACAAATTTCTTCGTATCCTAACCTCTATCCATTCATGTGATCCTAATCAAACTTTTCTACAAAACCATGCGTTGGGATAGATTCGTGCTTTAAAAATTTCTTCGTATCCTAACCTCTTTCCATTCATGTGATCCTAATCAAACTTTTCTACAAAAAATGCATTGGGATAGATTTGTACCTTTACAAATTTCTTCGTACACTAACCTCTTTCCATTAATCTGATCCTAATCAAACTTTTCTACAAAACCATGCGTTGGGATAGCTTCGTGCTTTAAAAATTTCTTCGTACCCTAACCTCTTTCCATTCATGTGATCCTAATCTAACTTTTCTACAAAACCATGCGTTGGGATAGCTTCGTGTTTTAAAAATTTCTTCGTACCCTAACCTCTTTCCATTCACGTGATCCTAATCAAAGTTTTCTATAAAACCATGCATTGGGACAGATTTGTACCTTTACAAATTTCTTCGTATCCTAACCTCTTTCCATTCATGTGATCCTAATCAAACTTTTCTACAAAACATGCATTGAGATAGATTTCTACCTTTACAAATTTCTTCGTATCCTAACCTCTTTGCATTCATGTGATCCTAATCAAACTTTTCTACAAAACCATGCGTTGGGATAGCTTCGTGCTTTAAAAATTTCTTCGTACCCTCACCTCTTTCCATTCACGTGATCCTAATCAAAGTTTTCTATAAAACCATGCATTGGGACAGATTTGTACCTTTACAAATTTCTTCGTATCCTAAGCTCTTTCCATTCTTGTGATCCTAATCAAACTATTCTACAAAACATGCATTGAGATAGATTTGTACCTATACAAATTTCTTCGTATCCTAACCTCTTTCCATTCATGTGATCCTAATCAAACTTTTCTACAAAACCATGCGTTGGGATAGCTTTGTACTTTAAAAATTTCTTCGTACCCTAACCTCTTTCCATTCATGTGATCCTAATCAAACTTTTCTACAAAACCATGCGTTGGGATAGCTTCGTGCTTTAAAAATTTCTTCGTACCCTAACCTCTTTCCATTCATGTGATCCTAATCGAACTTTTCTACAAAACCATGCGTTGGGATAGCTTCGTGCTTTAAAAATTTCTTCGTACCCTAACCTCTTTCCATTCATGTGATCCTAATCAAGCTTATCTACAAAACATGCATTGAGATAGATTTGTACCTTTACAAATTTCTTCGTATCCTAACCTCTTTCCATTCATGTGATCCTAATCAAACTTTTCTACATAACCATGCGTTGGGATAGCTTCGTGCTTTAAAAATTTCTTCGTACCCTAACCTCTTTCCATTCATGTGATCCTAATCAAACTTTTCTACAAAACCATGCATTGGGATAGCTTTGTGCTATAAAAATTTCTTCGTACCCTAACCTCTTTCCATTCACGTGATCCTAATTAAAGTTTTCTATAAAACCATGCATTGGGACAGATTTGTACTTTTACAAATTTCTTCGTATCCTAACCTCTTTCAATTCATGAGATCCTAATCAAACTTTTCTACATAACCATGCATTGGGATAGCTTCGTGCTTTAAAAACTTCTTTGTACCCTAACCTCTTCCCATTCATCTGCTCCTAATCAGAGTTTTCTACAAAACGTGCGTTGGGATAGATTTGTGCTTTTACAAATTTCTTCGTACCCTAACCTCTTTCCATTCACGTGATCCTAATCAAAGTTTTCTATAAAACCATGCATTGGGACAGATTTGTACCTTTACAAATTTCTTCGTATCCTAACCTCTTTCCATTCATGTGATCCTAATCAAACTATTCTACAAAACATGCATTGAGATAGATTTGTACCTATACAAATTTCTTCGTATCCTAACCTCTTTCCATTCATGTGATCCTAATCAAACTTTTCTGCAAAACCATGCGTTGGGATAGCTTCGTGCTTTAAAAATTTCTTCGTACCCTAACCTCTTTCCATTCATGTGATCCTAATCAAACTTTTCTACAAAACCATGCGTTGGGATAGCTTCGTGCTTTAAAAATTTCTTCGTACCCTAACCTCTTTCCATTCATGTGATCCTAATCGAACTTTTCTACAAAACCATGCGTTGGGATAGCTTCGTGCTTTAAAAATTTCTTCGTACCCTAACCTCTTTCCATTCACGTGAAACTAATCAAAGTTATCTATAAAACCATGCATTGGGACAGATTTGTACCTTTACAAATTTCTTCGTATCCTAACCTCTTTCCATTCATGAGATCCTAATCAAACTTTTCTGCAAAACCATGCATTGGGATAGCTTCGTGCTTTAAACATTTCTTTGTAACCTAACCTCTTCCCATTCATCTGGTCCTAAACAGAGTTTTCTACAAAACGTGCGTTGGGATAGATTTGTGCTTTTACAAATTTCTTCGTACCCTAACCTCTTGCCATTCATGTGATCCTAATCAAAGTTTTCTATAAAACCATGCATTGGGATAGAATTGTACATTTACAAATTTCTTCGTACCCTAACCTCTTTCCATTCATGTGATCCTAATCAGAGTTTTCTAAAAAACGTTCGTTGGGATAGATTTGTGCTTTTACAAATTTCTTCGTACCCTAACCTTTTTCCATTCATGTGATCCTAATCAAACTTTTCTACAAAACCATGCATTGGGAAAGATTTGTACCTTTACAAATTTCTTCGTACCCTAACCTCTTTCAATTCATGTGATCCTAATCAAACTTTTCTACAAAACCATGCGTTGGGATAGCTTCGTGCTTTAAAAATTTCTTCGTACCCTAACCTCTTTCCATTCATGTGATCCTTAGCAAACTTTTCTAAAAAACCATGCGTTGGGATAGCTTCGTGCTTTAAAAATTTCTTCGTACCCTAACCTTTTTCCATTCATGTGATCCTAATCAAACTTTTCTGCAAAACCATGCATTGGGATAGATTTGTACTTTTACAAATTTCTTCGTACCCTAACCTCTTTCCATTCTTGTGATCCTAATCAAACTATTCTACAAAACATGCATTGAGATAGATTTGTACCTATACAAATTTCTTCGTATCCTAACCTCTTTCCATTCATGTGATCCTAATCAAACTTTTCTACAAAACCATGCGTTGGGATAGCTTCGTACTTTAAAAATTTCTTCGTACCCTAACCTCTTTCCATTCATGTGATCCTAATCAAACTTTTCTACAAAACCATGCGTTGGGATAGCTTCGTGCTTTAAAAATTTCTTCGTACCCTAACCTCTTTCCATTCATGTGATCCTAATCGAACTTTTCTACAAAACCATGCGTTGGGATAGCTTCGTGCTTTAAAAATTTCTTCGTACCCTAACCTCTTTCCATTCATGTGATCCTAATCAAACTTGTCTACAAAACATGCATTGAGATAGATTTGTACCTTTACAAATTTCTTCGTATCCTAACCTCTTTCCATTCATGTGATCCTAATCAAACTTTTCTACATAACCATGCGTTGGGATAGCTTCGTGCTTTAAAAATTTCTTCGTACCCTAACCTCTTTCCATTCATGTGATCCTAATCAAACTTTTCTACAAAACCATGCATTGGGATAGCTTTGTGCTTTAAAAATTTCTTCGTACCCTAACCTCTTTCCATTCACGTGATCCTAATCAAAGTTTTCTATAAAACCATGCATTGGGACAGATTTGTACTTTTACAAATTTCTTCGTATCCTAACCTCTTTCAATTCATGAGATCCTAATCAAACTTTTCTACATAACCATGCATTGGGATAGCTTCGTGCTTTAAAAACTTCTTTGTACCCTAACCTCTTCCCATTCATCTGCTCCTAATCAGAGTTTTCTACAAAACGTGCGTTGGGATAGATTTGTGCTTTTACAAATTTCTTCGTACCCTAACCTCTTTCCATTCACGTGATCCTAATCAAAGTTTTCTATAAAACCATGCATTGGGACAGATTTGTACCTTTACAAATTTCTTCGTATCCTAACCTCTTTCCATTCATGTGATCCTAATCAAACTATTCTACAAAACATGCATTGAGATAGATTTGTACCTATACAAATTTCTTCGTATCCTAACCTCTTTCCATTCATGTGATCCTAATCAAACTTTTCTGCAAAACCATGCGTTGGGATAGCTTCGTGCTTTAAAAATTTCTTCGTACCCTAACCTCTTTCCATTCATGTGATCCTAATCAAACTTTTCTACAAAACCATGCGTTGGGATAGCTTCGTGCTTTAAAAATTTCTTCGTACCCTAACCTCTTTCCATTCATGTGATCCTAATCGAACTTTTCTACAAAACCATGCGTTGGGATAGCTTCGTGCTTTAAAAATTTCTTCGTACCCTAACCTCTTTCCATTCATGTGATCCTAATCAAACTTGTCTACAAAACATGCATTGAGATAGATTTGTACCTTTACAAATTTCTTCGTATCCTAACCTCTTTCCATTCATGTGATCCTAATCAATCTTTTCTACAAAACCATGCGTTGGGATAGCTTCGTGCTTTAAAAATTTCTTCGTACCCTAACCTCTTTCCATTCATGTGATCCTAATCAAACTTTTCTACAAAACCATGCATTGGGATAGCTTTGTGCTTTAAAAATTTCTTCGTACCCTAACCTCTTTCCATTCACGTGATCCTAATCAAAGTTTTCTATAAAACCATGCATTGGGACAGATTTGTACTTTTACAAATTTCTTCGTATCCTAACCTCTTTCAATTCATGAGATCCTAATCAAACTTTTCTACATAACCATGCATTGGGATAGCTTAGTGCTTTAAAAACTTCTTTGTACCCTAACCTCTTCCCATTCATCTGATCCTAATCAGAGTTTTCTACAAAACCATGCGTTGGGATAGCTTCGTGCTTTAAAAATTTCTTCGTACCCTAACCTCTTTCCATTCATGTGATCCTAATCAAACTTTTCTACAAAACCATGCGTTGGGATAGCTTCGTGCTTTAAAAATTTCTTCGTACCCTAACCTCTTTCCATTCATGTGACCCTAATCAAACTTGTCTACAAAACATGCATTGAGATAGATTTGTACCTTTACAAATTTCTTCGTATCCTAACCTCTTTCCATTCATGTGATCCTAATCGAACTTTTCTACAAAACCATGCGTTGGGATAGCTTCGTACCCTAACCTCTTTCCATTCATGTGATCCTAATTAAACTTTTCTACAAAACCATGCGTTGGGATAGCTTCGTGCTTTAAAAATTTCTTCGTACCCTAACCTCTTTCCATTCATGTGATCCTAATCAAAGTTTTCTATAAAACCATGCATTGGGATAGATTTGTACCTTTACAAATTTCTTCGTACCCTAACATCTTTCCATTCATGTGATCCTAATCAAAGTTTTCTATAAAACCATGCATTGGGATAGATTTGTACCTTTACAAATTTCTTCGTATCCTAACCTCTTTCCATTCATGTGATTCTAATCAGAGTTTTGTACAAAACGTGCGTTGGGATAAATTTGTGCTTTTACAAACTTCATAGTAGCCTAACCTCTTTCCCATCATGTGAACCTAATCAGAGTTTTCTACTAAACGTACGTTGGGATAAATTTGTGCTTTTACAAACTTCATATTAGCCTAACCTCTTTCCATTCCCGTGATCCTAATGAAACTTTTCTACAAAACATGCATTGAGATAGATTTGTACCTTTACAAATTTCTTCGTATCCTAACCTCTTTCCATTCATGTGATCCTAATCAAAGTTTTCTATAAAACCATGCATTGGGATAGATTTGTACCTTTACAAATTTCTTCGTATCCTAACCTCTTTCCATTCATGTGATCCTAATCAAAGTTTTCTATAAAACCATGCATTGGGACAGATTTGTACCTTTACAAATTTCTTCGTATCCTAACCTCTTTCCATTCATGTGATCCTAATCAATCTTTTCTACAAAACCATGCGTTGGGATAGCTTCGTGCTTTAAAAATTTCTTCGTACCCTAACCTCTTTCCATTCATGTGATCCTAATCAAACTTTTCTACAAAACCATGCATTGGGATAGCTTTGTGCTTTAAAAATTTCTTTGTACCCTAACCTCTTTCCATTCACGTGATCCTAATCAAAGTTTTCTATAAAACCATGCATTGGGACAGATTTGTACTTTTACAAATTTCTTCGTATCCTAACCTCTTTCAATTCATGAGATCCTAATCAAACTTTTCTACATAACCATGCATTGGGATAGCTTCGTGCTTTAAAAACTTCTTTGTACCCTAACCTCTTCCCATTCATCTGATCCTAATCAGAGTTTTCTACAAAACGTGCGTTGGGATAGATTTGTGCTTTTACAAATTTCTTCGTATCCTAACCTCTTTCCATTCATGTGATCCTAATCAAACTTTTCTACAAAACATGCATTGGGATAGATTTGTACCTTTACAAATTTCTTCGTACACTAACCTCTTTCCATTCATGTGATCCTAATCAATCTTTTCTACAAAACCATGCGTTGGGATAGCTTCGTGCCTTAAAAATTTCTTCGTATCCTAACCTCTTTCCATTCATGTGATCCTAATCAAACTTTTCTACAAAACATGCATTGGGATAGATTTGTACCTTTACAAATTTCTTCGTACACTAACCTCTTTCCATTCATGTGATCCTAATCAAACTTTTCTACAAAACCATGCGTTGGGATAGCTTCGTGCTTTAAAAATTTCTTCGTACCCTAACCTCTTTCCATTCATGTGATCCTAATCTAACTTTTCTACAAAACCATGCGTTGGGATAGCTTCGTGCTTTAAAAATTTCTTCGTACCCTAACCTCTTTCCATTCACGTGATCCTAATCAAAGTTTTCTATACAACCATGCATTGGGACAGATTTGTACCTTTACAAATTTCTTCGTATCCTAACCTCTTTCCATTCATGTGATCCTAATCAAACTTTTCTACAAAACATGCATTTAGATAGATTTCTACCTTTACAAATTTCTTCGTATCCTAACCTCTTTGCATTCATGTGATCCTAATCAAACTTTTCTACAAAACCATGCGTTGGGATAGCTTCGTGCTTTAAAAATTTCTTCCAACCCTAACCTCTTTCCATTCACGTGATCCTAATCAAAGTTTTCTATAAAACCATGCATTGGGACAGATTTGTACCTTTACAAATTTCTTCGTATCCTAACCTCTTTCCAATCATGTGATCCTAATCAAACTATTCTACAAAACATGCATTGAGATAGATTTGTACCTATACAAATTTCTTCGTATCCTAACCTCTTTCCATTCATGTGATGCTAATCAAACTTTTCTACAAAACCATGCGTTGGGATAGCTTCGTGCTTTAAAAACTTCTTCGTACCCTAACCTCTTTCCATTCATGTGATCCTAATCAAACTTTTCTACAAAACCATGCGTTGGGATAGCTTCGTGCTTTAAAAATTTCTTCGTACCCTAACCTCTTTCCATTCATGTGATCCTAATCGAACTTTTCTACAAAACATGCATTGAGATAGATTTGTACCTTTACAAATTTCTTCGTATCCTAACCTCTTTCCATTCATGTGATCCTAATCAAACTTTTCTACAAAACCATGCGTTGGGATAGCTTCGTGCTTTAAAAATTTCTTCGTGCCCTAACCTCTTTCCATTCATGTGATCCTAATCAAACTTGTCTACAAAACAGGCATTGTGATAGATTTGTACCTTTACAAATTTCTTCGTATCCTAACCTCTTTCCATTCATGTGATCCTAATCAAACTTTTCTACAAAACCATGCGTTGGGATAGCTTCGTGCTTTAAAAATTTCTTCGTACCCTAACCTCTTTCCATTCATGTGATCCTAATCAAACTTTTCTACAAAACCATGCGTTGGGATAGCTTCGTGCTTTAAAAATTTCTTCGTACCCTAACCACTTTCCATTCATGTGATCCTAATCAAAGTTTTCTATAAAACCATGCATTGGGATAGATTTGTACCTTTACAAATTTCTTCGTACCCTAACCTCTTTCCATTCATGTGATCCTAATCAAAGTTTTCTATAAAACCATGCATTGGGATAGATTTGTACCTTTACAAATTTCTTCGTATCCTAACCTCTTTCCATTCATGTGATTCTAATCAGAGTTTTGTACAAAACGTGCGTTGGGATAAATTTGTGCTTTTACAAACTTCATAGTAGCCTAACCTCTTTCCCATCATGTGATCCTAATCAGAGTTTTCTACAAAACGTGCGTTGGGATAAATTTGTGCTTTTACAAACTTCATAGTAGCCTAACCTCTTTCCATTCCCGTGATCCTAATCAAACTTTTCTACAAAACATGCATTGGGATAGATTTGTACCTTTACAAATTTCTTCGTATCCTAACCTCTTTTCATTAATCTGATCCTAATCAGAGTTTTCTACAAAACATGCGTTGGGATAGATTTGTCCTTTAAAAATTTCTTTGTACCCTAACCTCTTCCCATTCATGTGATCCTAATCAGAGTTTTCTACAAAACATGCGTTGGGATAGATTTGTGCTTTAAAAATTTCTTTGTACCCTAACCTCTTTCCATTCATGTGATCCTAATCAAACTTTTCTACAAAACCATGCGTTGGGATAGCTTCGTGCTTTAAAAATTTCTTCGTACCCTAACCACTTTCCATTCATGTGATCCTAATCAAAGTTTTCTATAAAACCATGCATTGGGATAGATTTGTACCTTTACAAATTTCTTCGTACCCTAACCTCTTTCCATTCATGTGATCCTAATCAAAGTTTTCTATAAAACCATGCATTGGGATAGATTTGTACCTTTACAAATTTCTTCGTATCCTAACCTCTTTCCATTCATGTGATTCTAATCAGAGTTTTGTACAAAACGTGCGTTGGGATAAATTTGTGCTTTTACAAACTTCATAGTAGCCTAACCTCTTTCCCATCATGTGATCCTAATCAGAGTTTTCTACAAAACGTGCGTTGGGATAAATTTGTGCTTTTACAAACTTCATAGTAGCCTAACCTCTTTCCATTCCCGTGATCCTAATCAAACTTTTCTACAAAACATGCATTGGGATAGATTTGTACCTTTACAAATTTCTTCGTATCCTAACCTCTTTTCATTAATCTGATCCTAATCAGAGTTTTCTACAAAACATGCGTTGGGATAGATTTGTGCTTTAAAAATTTCTTTGTACCCTAACCTCTTCCCATTCATGTGATCCTAATCAGAGTTTTCTACAAACGTGCGTTGGGATAGATTTGTGCTTTTACAAATTTCTTCGTACCCTAACCTTTTTCCATTCATGTGATCCTAATCAAACTTTTCTACAAAACATGCATTGGGATAGATTTGTACCTTTACAAATTTCTTCGTATCCTAACCTCTTTTCATTAATCTGATTCTAATCACAGTTTTCTACAAAACAGGTGTTGGGATAGATTTGTGCTTTTACAAATTTTTTCATACCCTAACCTCTTTTCCTTCATGTGATCCTAATCAGAGTTTTTACAAAACACACGATGGGATAGATTTGTGCTTTTACAAATTTCTTCGTATCCTAACCTCTTTCCATTCATGTGATCCTAATCAAACTTTTCTACAAAACCATGCGTTGGGATAGCTTCGTGCTTTAAAAATTTCTTCGTACCCTAACCTCTTTCCATTCATGTGATCCTAATCTAACTTTTCTACAAAACCATGCGTTGGGATAGCTTCGTGCTTTAAAAATTTCTTCGTACCCTAACCTCTTTCCATTCACGTGATCCTAATCAAAGTTTTCTATAAAACCATGAATTGGGACAGATTTGTACCTTTACAAATTTCTTCGTATCCTAACCTCTTTCCATTCATGTGATCCTAATCAAACTTTTCTACAAAACATGCATTGAGATAGATTTCTACCTTTACAAATTTCTTCGTATCCTAAACTCTTTGCATTCATGTGATCCTAATCAAACTTTTCTACAAAACCATTCGTTGGGATAGCTTCGTGCTTTGAATATTTCTTCGTATCCTAACCTCTTTCCATTCATGTGATCCTAATCAAACTTTTCTACAAAACCATGCATTGGGATAGCTTTGTGCTTTAAAAATTTCTTCGTACCCTAACCTCTTTCCATTCACGTGATCCTAATCAAAGTTTTCTATAAAACCATGCGTTAGGATAGCTTCGTGCTTTAAAAATTTCTTCGTACCCTAACCTCTTTCCATTCATGTGATCCTAATCAAACTTTTCTACAAAACCATGCGTTAGGATAGCTTCGTGCTTTACAAATTTCTTCGTATCCTAACCTCTTTCCATTCATGAGATCCTAATCAAACTTTTCTACAAAACCATGCATTGGGATAGCTTCGTGCTTTAAACATTTCTTTGTAACCTAACCTCTTCCCATTCATCTGGTCCTAAACAGAGTTTTCTACAAAACGTGCGTTGGGATAGATTTGTGCTTTTACAAATTTCTTCGTACCCTAACCTCTTGCCATTCATGTGATCCTAATCAAAGTTTTCTATAAAACCATGCATTGGGATAGAATTGTACATTTACAAATTTCTTCGTACCCTAACCTCTTTCCATTCATGTGATCCTAATCAGAGTTTTCTAAAATACGTGCGTTGGGATAGATTTGTGCTTTTACAAATTTCTTCGTACCCTAACCTGTTTCCATTCATGTGATCCTAATCAAACTTTTCTACAAAACCATGCATTGGGATAGATTTGTACCTTTACAAATTTCTTCGTACCCTAACCTCTTTCCATTCATGTGATCCTAATCAACCTTTTCTACAAAACCATGCGTTGGGATAGCTTCGTGCTTTAAAAATTTCTTCGTACCCTAACCTTTTTCCATTCATGTGATCCTTAGCAAACTTTTATACAAAACCATGCGTTGGGATAGCTTCGTGCTTTAAAAATTTCTTCGTACCCTAACCTTTTTCCATTCATGTGATCCTAATCAAACTTTTCTACAAAACCATGCGTTGGGATAGCTTCGTGCTTTAAAAATTTCTTCGTACCCTAACCACTTTCCATTCATGTGATCCTAATCAAAGTTTTCTATAAAACCATGCATTGGGATAGATTTGTACCTTTACAAATTTCTTCGTACCCTAACCTCTTTCCATTCATGTGATCCTAATCAAAGTTTTCTATAAAACCATGCATTGGGATAGATTTGTACCTTTACAAATTTCTTCGTATCCTAACCTCTTTCCATTCATGTGATTCTAATCAGAGTTTTGTACAAAACGTGCGTTGGGATAAATTTGTGCTTTTACAAACTTCATAGTAGCCTAACCTCTTTCCCATCATGTGATCCTAATCAGAGTTTTCTACAAAACGTGCGTTGGGATAAATTTGTGCTTTTACAAACTTCATAGTAGCCTAACCTCTTTCCATTCCCGTGATCCTAATCAAACTTTTCTACAAAACATGCATTGGGATAGATTTGTACCTTTACAAATTTCTTCGTATCCTAACCTCTTTTCATTAATCTGATCCTAATCAGAGTTTTCTACAAAACATGCGTTGGGATAGATTTGTCCTTTAAAAATTTCTTTGTACCCTAACCTCTTCCCATTCATGTGATCCTAATCAGAGTTTTCTACAAAACATGCGTTGGGATAGATTTGTGCTTTAAAAATTTCTTTGTACCCTAACCTCTTTCCATTCATGTGATCCTAATCAAACTTTTCTACAAAACCATGCGTTGGGATAGCTTCGTGCTTTAAAAATTTCTTCGTACCCTAACCACTTTCCATTCATGTGATCCTAATCAAAGTTTTCTATAAAACCATGCATTGGGATAGATTTGTACCTTTACAAATTTCTTCGTACCCTAACCTCTTTCCATTCATGTGATCCTAATCAAAGTTTTCTATAAAACCATGCATTGGGATAGATTTGTACCTTTACAAATTTCTTCGTATCCTAACCTCTTTCCATTCATGTGATTCTAATCAGAGTTTTGTACAAAACGTGCGTTGGGATAAATTTGTGCTTTTACAAACTTCATAGTAGCCTAACCTCTTTCCCATCATGTGATCCTAATCAGAGTTTTCTACAAAACGTGCGTTGGGATAAATTTGTGCTTTTACAAACTTCATAGTAGCCTAACCTCTTTCCATTCCCGTGATCCTAATCAAACTTTTCTACAAAACATGCATTGGGATAGATTTGTACCTTTACAAATTTCTTCGTATCCTAACCTCTTTTCATTAATCTGATCCTAATCAGAGTTTTCTACAAAACATGCGTTGGGATAGATTTGTGCTTTAAAAATTTCTTTGTACCCTAACCTCTTCCCATTCATGTGATCCTAATCAGAGTTTTCTACAAACGTGCGTTGGGATAGATTTGTGCTTTTACAAATTTCTTCGTACCCTAACCTTTTTCCATTCATGTGATTCTAATCAAACTTTTCTACAAAACCATGCATTGGGATAGATTTGTACCTTTATAAATTTCTTCGTACCCTAACCTCTTTCCATTCATGTGATCCTAATCAAAGTTTTCTATAAAACCATGCATTGGGATAGATTTATACCTTTACAAATTTCTTCGTATCCTAACCTCTTTCCATTCATGTGATCCTAATCAAACTTTTCTACAAAACATGCATTGGGATAGATTTGTACCTTTACAAATTTCTTCGTATCCTAACCTCTTTTCATTAATCTGATTCTAATCACAGTTTTCTACAAAACATGTGTTGGGATAGATTTGTGCTTTTACAAATTTTTTCATACCCTAACCTCTTTTCCTTCATGTGATCCTAATCACAGTTTTTACAAAACACACGATGGGATAGATTTGTGCTTTTACAAATTTCTTTGTATCCTAACCTCTTTCCATTCATGTGATCCTAATCAGAGTTTTCTACAAAACGTGCGTTCGATAGATTTGTGGTTTTACAAATCTCTTCGTACCCTAACCTCTTTCCATTCATGTGATCCTAATCAAACTATTCTACAAAACATGCATTGAGATAGATTTGTACCTATACAAATTTCTTCGTATCCTAACCTCTTTCCATTCATGTGATCCTAATCAAACTTTTCTGCAAAACCATGCGTTGGTATAGCTTCGTGCTTAAAAAATTTCTTCGTACCCTAACCTCTTTCCATTCATGTGATCCTAATCAAACTTTTCTACAAAACCATGCGTTGGGATAGCTTCGTGCTTTAAAAATTTCTTCGTACCCTAACCTCTTTCCATTCATGTGATCCTAATCGAACTTTTCTACAAAACCATGCGTTGGGATAGCTTCGTGCTTTAAAAATTTCTTCGTACCCTAACCTCTTTCCATTCATGTGATCCTAATCAAACTTGTCTACAAAACATGCATTGAGATAGATTTGTACCTTTACAAATTTCTTCGTATCCTAACCTCTTTCCATTCATGTGATCCTAATCAATCTTTTCTACAAAACCATGCGTTGGGATAGCTTCGTGCTTTAAAAATTTCTTCGTACCCTAACCTCTTTCCATTCATGTGCTCCTAATCAAACTTTTCTACAAAACCATGCATTGGGATAGCTTCGTGCTTTAAAAATTTCTTCGTACCCTAACCTCTTTCCATTCATGTGATCCTAATCGAACTTTTCTACAAAACCATGCGTTGGGATAGCTTCGTGCTTTAAAAATTTCTTCGTACCCTAACCTCTTTCCATTCATGTGACCCTAATCAAACTTGTCTACAAAACATGCATTGAGATAGATTTGTACCTTTACAAATTTCTTCGTATCCTAACCTCTTTCCATTCATGTGATCCTAATCAATCTTTTCTACAAAACCATGCGTTGGGATAGCTTCGTGCTTTAAAAATTTCTTCGTACCCTAACCTCTTTCCATTCATGTGATCCTAATCAAACTTTTCTACAAAACCATGCATTGGGATAGCTTTGTGCTTTAAAAATTTCTTCGTACCCTAACCTCTTTCCATTCACGTGATCCTAATCAAAGTTTTCTATAAAACCATGCATTGGGACAGATTTGTACTTTTACAAATTTCTTCGTATCCTAACCTCTTTCAATTCATGAGATCCTAATCAAACTTTTCTACATAACCATGCATTGGGATAGCTTCGTGCTTTAAAAACATCTTTGTACCCTAACCTCTTCCCATTCATCTGATCCTAATCAGAGTTTTCTACAAAACGTGCGTTGGGATAGATTTGTGCTTTTACAAATTTCTTCGTATCCTAACCTCTTTCCATTCATGTGATCCTAATCAAACTTTTCTACAAAACCATGCGTTGGGATAGCTTCGTGCTTTAAAAATTTCTTCGTACCCTAACCTCTTTCCATTCATGTGATCCTAATCTAACTTTTCTAAAAAACCATGCGTTGGGATAGCTTCGTGCTTTGAATATTTCTTCGTATCCTAACCTCTTTCCATTCATGTGATCCTAATCAAACTTTTCTACAAAACCATGCATTGGGATAGCTTTGTGCTTTAAAAATTTCTTCGTACCCTAACCTCTTTCCATTCACGTGATCCTAATCAAAGTTTTCTATAAAACCATGCGTTAGGATAGCTTCGTGCTTTAAAAATTTCTTCGTACCCTAACCTCTTTCCATTCATGTGATCCTAATCAAACTTTTCTACAAAACCATGCATTGGGATAGCTTTGTGCTTTAAAAATTTCTTCGTACCCTAACCTCTTTCCATTCACGTGATCCTAATCAAAGTTTTCTATAAAACCATGCGTTTGGATAGCTTCGTGCTTTAAAAATTTCTTCGTACCCTAACCTCTTTCCATTCATGTGATCCTAATCAAACTTTTCTACATAACCATGCATTGGGATAGCTTCGTGCTTTAAAAACATCTTTGTACCCTAACCTCTTCCCATTCATCTGATCCTAATCAGAGTTTTCTACAAAACGTGCGTTGGGATAGATTTGTGCTTTTACAAATTTCTTCGTATCCTAACCTCTTTCCATTCATGTGATCCTAATCAAACTTTTCTACAAAACCATGCGTTGGGATAGCTTCGTGCTTTAAAAATTTCTTCGTACCCTAACCTCTTTCCATTCATGTGATCCTAATCTAACTTTTCTAAAAAACCATGCGTTGGGATAGCTTCGTGCTTTGAATATTTCTTCGTATCCTAACCTCTTTCCATTCATGTGATCCTAATCAAACTTTTCTACAAAACCATGCATTGGGATAGCTTTGTGCTTTAAAAATTTCTTCGTACCCTAACCTCTTTCCATTCACGTGATCCTAATCAAAGTTTTCTATAAAACCATGCGTTAGGATAGCTTCGTGCTTTAAAAATTTCTTCGTACCCTAACCTCTTTCCATTCATGAGATCCTAATCAAACTTTTCTGCAAAACCATGCATTGGGATAGCTTCGTGCTTTAATCATTTCTTTGTAACATAACCTCTTCCCATTCATCTGGTCCTAAACAGAGTTTTCTACAAAACGTGCGTTGGGATAGATTTGTGCTTTTACAAATTTCTTCGTACCCTAACCTCTTGCCATTCATGTGATCCTAATCAAAGTTTTCTATAAAACCATGCATTGGGATAGAATTGTACATTTACAAATTTCTTCGTACCCTAACCTGTTTCCATTCATGTGATCCTAATCAGAGTTTTCTAAAAAACGTGCGTTGGGATAGATTTGTGCTTTTACAAATTTCTTCGTACCCTAACCTTTTTCCATTCATGTGATCCTAATCAAACTTTTCTACAAAACCATGCATTGGGATAGATTTGTACCTTTACAAATTTCTTCGTACCCTAACCTCTTTTCATTCATGTGATCCTAATCAAACTTTTCTACAAAACCATGCGTTGGGATAGCTTCGTGCTTTAAAAATTTCTTCGTACCCTAACCTCTTTCCATTCATGTGATCCTAATCGAACTTTTCTACAAAACCATGCGTTGGGATAGCTTCGTGCTTTAAAAATTTCTTCGTACCCTAACCTCTTTCCATTCATGTGATCCTAATCAAACTTGTCTACAAAACATGCATTGAGATAGATTTGTACCTTTACAAATTTCTTCGTATCCTAACCTCTTTCCATTCATGTGATCCTAATCAATCTTTTCTACAAAACCATGCGTTGGGATAGCTTCGTGCTTTAAAAATTTCTTCGTACCCTAACCTCTTTCCATTCATGTGCTCCTAATCAAACTTTTCTACAAAACCATGCATTGGGATAGCTTCGTGCTTTAAAAATTTCTTCGTACCCTAACCTCTTTCCATTCATGTGATCCTAATCGAACTTTTCTACAAAACCATGCGTTGGAATAGCTTCGTGCTTTAAAAATTTCTTCGTACCCTAACCTCTTTCCATTCATGTGACCCTAATCAAACTTGTCTACAAAACATGCATTGAGATAGATTTGTACCTTTACAAATTTCTTCGTATCCTAACCTCTTTCCATTCATGTGATCCTAATCAATCTTTTCTACAAAACCATGCGTTGGGATAGCTTCGTGCTTTAAAAATTTCTTCGTACCCTAACCTCTTTCCATTCATGTGATCCTAATCAAACTTTTCTACAAAACCATGCATTGGGATAGCTTTGTGCTTTAAAAATTTCTTCGTACCCTAACCTCTTTCCATTCACGTGATCCTAATCAAAGTTTTCTATAAAACCATGCGTTAGGATAGCTTCGTGCTTTAAAAATTTCTTCGTACCCTAACCTCTTTCCATTCATGTGATCCTAATCAAACTTTTCTACAAAACCATGCGTTAGGATAGCTTCGTGCTTTACAAATTTCTTCGTATCCTAACCTCTTTCCATTCATGAGATCCTAATCAAACTTTTCTACAAAACCATGCATTGGGATAGCTTCGTGCTTTAAACATTTCTTTGTAACCTAACCTCTTCCCATTCATCTGGTCCTAAACAGAGTTTTCTACAAAACGTGCGTTGGGATAGATTTGTGCTTTTACAAATTTCTTCGTACCCTAACCTCTTGCCATTCATGTGATCCTAATCAAAGTTTTCTATAAAACCATGCATTGGGATAGAATTGTACATTTACAAATTTCTTCGTACCCTAACCTCTTTCCATTCATGTGATCCTAATCAGAGTTTTCTAAAATACGTGCGTTGGGATAGATTTGTGCTTTTACAAATTTCTTCGTACCCTAACCTGTTTCCATTCATGTGATCCTAATCAAACTTTTCTACAAAACCATGCATTGGGATAGATTTGTACCTTTACAAATTTCTTCGTACCCTAACCTCTTTCCATTCATGTGATCCTAATCAACCTTTTCTACAAAACCATGCGTTGGGATAGCTTCGTGCTTTAAAAATTTCTTCGTACCCTAACCTTTTTCCATTCATGTGATCCTTAGCAAACTTTTATACAAAACCATGCGTTGGGATAGCTTCGTGCTTTAAAAATTTCTTCGTACCCTAACCTTTTTCCATTCATGTGATCCTAATCAAACTTTTCTACAAAACCATGCGTTGGGATAGCTTCGTGCTTTAAAAATTTCTTCGTACCCTAACCACTTTCCATTCATGTGATCCTAATCAAAGTTTTCTATAAAACCATGCATTGGGATAGATTTGTACCTTTACAAATTTCTTCGTACCCTAACCTCTTTCCATTCATGTGATCCTAATCAAAGTTTTCTATAAAACCATGCATTGGGATAGATTTGTACCTTTACAAATTTCTTCGTATCCTAACCTCTTTCCATTCATGTGATTCTAATCAGAGTTTTGTACAAAACGTGCGTTGGGATAAATTTGTGCTTTTACAAACTTCATAGTAGCCTAACCTCTTTCCCATCATGTGATCCTAATCAGAGTTTTCTACAAAACGTGCGTTGGGATAAATTTGTGCTTTTACAAACTTCATAGTAGCCTAACCTCTTTCCATTCCCGTGATCCTAATCAAACTTTTCTACAAAACATGCATTGGGATAGATTTGTACCTTTACAAAATTCTTCGTATCCTAACCTCTTTTCATTAATCTGATCCTAATCAGAGTTTTCTACAAAACATGCGTTGGGATAGATTTGTCCTTTAAAAATTTCTTTGTACCCTAACCTCTTCCCATTCATGTGATCCTAATCAGAGTTTTCTACAAAACATGCGTTGGGATAGATTTGTGCTTTAAAAATTTCTTTGTACCCTAACCTCTTTCCATTCATGTGATCCTAATCAAACTTTTCTACAAAACCATGCGTTGGGATAGCTTCGTGCTTTAAAAATTTCTTCGTACCCTAACCACTTTCCATTCATGTGATCCTAATCAAAGTTTTCTATAAAACCATGCATTGGGATAGATTTGTACCTTTACAAATTTCTTCGTACCCTAACCTCTTTCCATTCATGTGATCCTAATCAAAGTTTTCTATAAAACCATGCATTGGGATAGATTTGTACCTTTACAAATTTCTTCGTATCCTAACCTCTTTCCATTCATGTGATTCTAATCAGAGTTTTGTACAAAACGTGCGTTGGGATAAATTTGTGCTTTTACAAACTTCATAGTAGCCTAACCTCTTTCCCATCATGTGATCCTAATCAGAGTTTTCTACAAAACGTGCGTTGGGATAAATTTGTGCTTTTACAAACTTCATAGTAGCCTAACCTCTTTCCATTCCCGTGATCCTAATCAAACTTTTCTACAAAACATGCATTGGGATAGATTTGTACCTTTACAAATTTCTTCGTATCCTAACCTCTTTTCATTAATCTGATCCTAATCAGAGTTTTCTACAAAACATGCGTTGGGATAGATTTGTGCTTTAAAAATTTCTTTGTACCCTAACCTCTTCCCATTCATGTGATCCTAATCAGAGTTTTCTACAAACGTGCGTTGGGATAGATTTGTGCTTTTACAAATTTCTTCGTACCCTAACCTTTTTCCATTCATGTGATTCTAATCAAACTTTTCTACAAAACCATGCATTGGGATAGATTTGTACCTTTATAAATTTCTTCGTACCCTAACCTCTTTCCATTCATGTGATCCTAATCAAAGTTTTCTATAAAACCATGCATTGGGATAGATTTATACCTTTACAAATTTCTTCGTATCCTAACCTCTTTCCATTCATGTGATCCTAATCAAACTTTTCTACAAAACATGCATTGGGATAGATTTGTACCTTTACAAATTTCTTCGTATCCTAACCTCTTTTCATTAATCTGATTCTAATCACAGTTTTCTACAAAACATGTGTTGGGATAGATTTGTGCTTTTACAAATTTTTTCATACCCTAACCTCTTTTCCTTCATGTGATCCTAATCACAGTTTTTACAAAACACACGATGGGATAGATTTGTGCTTTTACAAATTTCTTTGTATCCTAACCTCTTTCCATTCATGTGATCCTAATCAGAGTTTTCTACAAAACGTGCGTTCGATAGATTTGTGGTTTTACAAATCTCTTCGTACCCTAACCTCTTTCCATTCATGTGATCCTAATCAAACTATTCTACAAAACATGCATTGAGATAGATTTGTACCTATACAAATTTCTTCGTATCCTAACCTCTTTCCATTCATGTGATCCTAATCAAACTTTTCTGCAAAACCATGCGTTGGTATAGCTTCGTGCTTAAAAAATTTCTTCGTACCCTAACCTCTTTCCATTCATGTGATCCTAATCAAACTTTTCTACAAAACCATGCGTTGGGATAGCTTCGTGCTTTAAAAATTTCTTCGTACCCTAACCTCTTTCCATTCATGTGATCCTAATCGAACTTTTCTACAAAACCATGCGTTGGGATAGCTTCGTGCTTTAAAAATTTCTTCGTACCCTAACCTCTTTCCATTCATGTGATCCTAATCAAACTTGTCTACAAAACATGCATTGAGATAGATTTGTACCTTTACAAATTTCTTCGTATCCTAACCTCTTTCCATTCATGTGATCCTAATCAATCTTTTCTACAAAACCATGCGTTGGGATAGCTTCGTGCTTTAAAAATTTCTTCGTACCCTAACCTCTTTCCATTCATGTGCTCCTAATCAAACTTTTCTACAAAACCATGCATTGGGATAGCTTCGTGCTTTAAAAATTTCTTCGTACCCTAACCTCTTTCCATTCATGTGATCCTAATCGAACTTTTCTACAAAACCATGCGTTGGGATAGCTTCGTGCTTTAAAAATTTCTTCGTACCCTAACCTCTTTCCATTCATGTGACCCTAATCAAACTTGTCTACAAAACATGCATTGAGATAGATTTGTACCTTTACAAATTTCTTCGTATCCTAACCTCTTTCCATTCATGTGATCCTAATCAATCTTTTCTACAAAACCATGCGTTGGGATAGCTTCGTGCTTTAAAAATTTCTTCGTACCCTAACCTCTTTCCATTCATGTGATCCTAATCAAACTTTTCTACAAAACCATGCATTGGGATAGCTTTGTGCTTTAAAAATTTCTTCGTACCCTAACCTCTTTCCATTCACGTGATCCTAATCAAAGTTTTCTATAAAACCATGCATTGGGACAGATTTGTACTTTTACAAATTTCTTCGTATCCTAACCTCTTTCAATTCATGAGATACTAATCAAACTTTTCTACATAACCATGCATTGGGATAGCTTCGTGCTTTAAAAACATCTTTGTACCCTAACCTCTTCCCATTCATCTGATCCTAATCAGAGTTTTCTACAAAACGTGCGTTGGGATAGATTTGTGCTTTTACAAATTTCTTCGTATCCTAACCTCTTTCCATTCATGTGATCCTAATCAAACTTTTCTACAAAACCATGCGTTGGGATAGCTTCGTGCTTTAAAAATTTCTTCGTACCCTAACCTCTTTCCATTCATGTGATCCTAATCTAACTTTTCTAAAAAACCATGCGTTGGGATAGCTTCGTGCTTTGAATATTTCTTCGTATCCTAACCTCTTTCCATTCATGTGATCCTAATCAAACTTTTCTACAAAACCATGCATTGGGATAGCTTTGTGCTTTAAAAATTTCTTCGTACCCTAACCTCTTTCCATTCACGTGATCCTAATCAAAGTTTTCTATAAAACCATGCGTTAGGATAGCTTCGTGCTTTAAAAATTTCTTCGTACCCTAACCTCTTTCCATTCATGTGATCCTAATCAAACTTTTCTACAAAACCATGCATTGGGATAGCTTTGTGCTTTAAAAATTTCTTCGTACCCTAACCTCTTTCCATTCACGTGATCCTAATCAAAGTTTTCTATAAAACCATGCGTTAGGATAGCTTCGTGCTTTAAAAATTTCTTCGTACCCTAACCTCTTTCCATTCATGTGATCCTAATCAAACTTTTCTACATAACCATGCATTGGGATAGCTTCGTGCTTTAAAAACATCTTTGTACCCTAACCTCTTCCCATTCATCTGATCCTAATCAGAGTTTTCTACAAAACGTGCGTTGGGATAGATTTGTGCTTTTACAAATTTCTTCGTATCCTAACCTCTTTCCATTCATGTGATCCTAATCAAACTTTTCTACAAAACCATGCGTTGGGATAGCTTCGTGCTTTAAAAATTTCTTCGTACCCTAACCTCTTTCCATTCATGTGATCCTAATCTAACTTTTCTAAAAAACCATGCGTTGGGATAGCTTCGTGCTTTGAATATTTCTTCGTATCCTAACCTCTTTCCATTCATGTGATCCTAATCAAACTTTTCTACAAAACCATGCATTGGGATAGCTTCGTGCTTTAAAAATTTCTTCGTACCCTAACCTCTTTCCATTCATGTGATCCTAATCTAACTTTTCTAAAAAACCATGCGTTGGGATAGCTTCGTGCTTTGAATATTTCTTCGTATCCTAACCTCTTTCCATTCATGTGATCCTAATCAAACTTTTCTACAAAACCATGCGTTGGGATAGCTTTGTACTTTAAAAATTTCTTCGTACCCTAACCTCTTTCCATTCATGTGATCCTAATCAAACTTTTCTACAAAACCATGCGTTGGGATAGCTTCGTGCTTTAAAAATTTCTTCGTACCCTAACCTCTTTCCATTCATGTGATCCTAATCGAACTTTTCTACAAAACCATGCGTTGGGATAGCTTCGTGCTTTAAAAATTTCTTCGTACCCTAACCTCTTTCCATTCATGTGATCCTAATCAAGCTTATCTACAAAACATGCATTGAGATAGATTTGTACCTTTACAAATTTCTTCGTATCCTAACCTCTTTCCATTCATGTGATCCTAATCAAACTTTTCTACATAACCATGCGTTGGGATAGCTTCGTGCTTTAAAAATTTCTTCGTACCCTAACCTCTTTCCATTCATGTGATCCTAATCAAACTTTTCTACAAAACCATGCATTGGGATAGCTTTGTGCTATAAAAATTTCTTCGTACCCTAACCTCTTTCCATTCACGTGATCCTAATTAAAGTTTTCTATAAAACCATGCATTGGGACAGATTTGTACTTTTACAAATTTCTTCGTATCCTAACCTCTTTCAATTCATGAGATCCTAATCAAACTTTTCTACATAACCATGCATTGGGATAGCTTCGTGCTTTAAAAACTTCTTTGTACCCTAACCTCTTCCCATTCATCTGCTCCTAATCAGAGTTTTCTACAAAACGTGCGTTGGGATAGATTTGTGCTTTTACAAATTTCTTCGTACCCTAACCTCTTTCCATTCACGTGATCCTAATCAAAGTTTTCTATAAAACCATGCATTGGGACAGATTTGTACCTTTACAAATTTCTTCGTATCCTAACCTCTTTCCATTCATGTGATCCTAATCAAACTATTCTACAAAACATGCATTGAGATAGATTTGTACCTATACAAATTTCTTCGTATCCTAACCTCTTTCCATTCATGTGATCCTAATCAAACTTTTCTGCAAAACCATGCGTTGGGATAGCTTCGTGCTTTAAAAATTTCTTCGTACCCTAACCTCTTTCCATTCATGTGATCCTAATCAAACTTTTCTACAAAACCATGCGTTGGGATAGCTTCGTGCTTTAAAAATTTCTTCGTACCCTAACCTCTTTCCATTCATGTGATCCTAATCGAACTTTTCTACAAAACCATGCGTTGGGATAGCTTCGTGCTTTAAAAATTTCTTCGTACCCTAACCTCTTTCCATTCACGTGAAACTAATCAAAGTTATCTATAAAACCATGCATTGGGACAGATTTGTACCTTTACAAATTTCTTCGTATCCTAACCTCTTTCCATTCATGAGATCCTAATCAAACTTTTCTGCAAAACCATGCATTGGGATAGCTTCGTGCTTTAAACATTTCTTTGTAACCTAACCTCTTCCCATTCATCTGGTCCTAAACAGAGTTTTCTACAAAACGTGCGTTGGGATAGATTTGTGCTTTTACAAATTTCTTCGTACCCTAACCTCTTGCCATTCATGTGATCCTAATCAAAGTTTTCTATAAAACCATGCATTGGGATAGAATTGTACATTTACAAATTTCTTCGTACCCTAACCTCTTTCCATTCATGTGATCCTAATCAGAGTTTTCTAAAAAACGTTCGTTGGGATAGATTTGTGCTTTTACAAATTTCTTCGTACCCTAACCTCTTTCCATTCATGTGATCCTAATCAAACTTTTCTACAAAACCATGCATTGGGAAAGATTTGTACCTTTACAAATTTCTTCGTACCCTAACCTCTTTCCATTCATGTGATCCTAATCAAACTTTTCTACAAAACCATGCGTTGGGATAGCTTCGTGCTTTAAAAATTTCTTCGTACCCTAACCTCTTTCCATTCATGTGATCCTTAGCAAACTTTTCTAAAAAACCATGCGTTGGGATAGCTTCGTGCTTTAAAAATTTCTTCGTACCCTAACCTTTTTCCATTCATGTGATCCTAATCAAACTTTTCTGCAAAACCATGCATTGGGATAGATTTGTACTTTTACAAATTTCTTCGTACCCTAACCTCTTTCCATTCTTGTGATCCTAATCAAACTATTCTACAAAACATGCATTGAGATAGATTTGTACCTATACAAATTTCTTCGTATCCTAACCTCTTTCCATTCATGTGATCCTAATCAAACTTTTCTACAAAACCATGCGTTGGGATAGCTTCGTACTTTAAAAATTTCTTCGTACCCTAACCTCTTTCCATTCATGTGATCCTAATCAAACTTTTCTACAAAACCATGCGTTGGGATAGCTTCGTGCTTTAAAAATTTCTTCGTACCCTAACCTCTTTCCATTCATGTGATCCTAATCGAACTTTTCTACAAAACCATGCGTTGGGATAGCTTCGTGCTTTAAAAATTTCTTCGTACCCTAACCTCTTTCCATTCATGTGATCCTAATCAAACTTGTCTACAAAACATGCATTGAGATAGATTTGTACCTTTACAAATTTCTTCGTATCCTAACCTCTTTCCATTCATGTGATCCTAATCAAACTTTTCTACATAACCATGCGTTGGGATAGCTTCGTGCTTTAAAAATTTCTTCGTACCCTAACCTCTTTCCATTCATGTGATCCTAATCAAACTTTTCTACAAAACCATGCATTGGGATAGCTTTGTGCTTTAAAAATTTCTTCGTACCCTAACCTCTTTCCATTCACGTGATCCTAATCAAAGTTTTCTATAAAACCATGCATTGGGACAGATTTGTACTTTTACAAATTTCTTCGTATCCTAACCTCTTTCAATTCATGAGATCCTAATCAAACTTTTCTACATAACCATGCATTGGGATAGCTTCGTGCTTTAAAAACTTCTTTGTACCCTAACCTCTTCCCATTCATCTGCTCCTAATCAGAGTTTTCTACAAAACGTGCGTTGGGATAGATTTGTGCTTTTACAAATTTCTTCGTACCCTAACCTCTTTCCATTCACGTGATCCTAATCAAAGTTTTCTATAAAACCATGCATTGGGACAGATTTGTACCTTTACAAATTTCTTCGTATCCTAACCTCTTTCCATTCATGTGATCCTAATCAAACTATTCTACAAAACATGCATTGAGATAGATTTGTACCTATACAAATTTCTTCGTATCCTAACCTCTTTCCATTCATGTGATCCTAATCAAACTTTTCTGCAAAACCATGCGTTGGGATAGCTTCGTGCTTTAAAAATTTCTTCGTACCCTAACCTCTTTCCATTCATGTGATCCTAATCAAACTTTTCTACAAAACCATGCGTTGGGATAGCTTCGTGCTTTAAAAATTTCTTCGTACCCTAACCTCTTTCCATTCATGTGATCCTAATCGAACTTTTCTACAAAACCATGCGTTGGGATAGCTTCGTGCTTTAAAAATTTCTTCGTACCCTAACCTCTTTCCATTCATGTGATCCTAATCAAACTTGTCTACAAAACATGCATTGAGATAGATTTGTACCTTTACAAATTTCTTCGTATCCTAACCTCTTTCCATTCATGTGATCCTAATCAAACTTTTCTACAAAACCATGCGTTGGGATAGCTTCGTGCTTTAAAAATTTCTTCGTACCCTAACCTCTTTCCATTCATGTGATCCTAATCAAACTTTTCTACAAAACCATGCATTGGGATAGCTTTGTGCTTTAAAAATTTCTTCGTACCCTAACCTCTTTCCATTCACGTGATCCTAATCAAAGTTTTCTATAAAACCATGCATTGGGACAGATTTGTACTTTTACAAATTTCTTCGTATCCTAACCTCTTTCAATTCATGAGATCCTAATCAAACTTTTCTACATAACCATGCATTGGGATAGCTTCGTGCTTTAAAAACTTCTTTGTACCCTAACCTCTTCCCATTCATGTGATCCTAATCAGAGTTTTCTACAAAACCATGCGTTGGGATAGCTTCGTGCTTTAAAAATTTCTTCGTACCCTAACCTCTTTCCATTCATGTGATCCTAATCAAACTTTTCTACAAAACCATGCGTTGGGATAGCTTCGTGCTTTAAAAATTTCTTCGTACCCTAACCTCTTTCCATTCATGTGACCCTAATCAAACTTGTCTACAAAACATGCATTGAGATAGATTTGTACCTTTACAAATTTCTTCGTATCCTAACCTCTTTCCATTCATGTGATCCTAATCGAACTTTTCTACAAAACCATGCGTTGGGATAGCTTCGTACCCTAACCTCTTTCCATTCATGTGATCCTAATTAAACTTTTCTACAAAACCATGCGTTGGGATAGCTTCGTGCTTTAAAAATTTCTTCGTACCCTAACCTCTTTCCATTCATGTGATCCTAATCAAAGTTTTCTATAAAACCATGCATTGGGATAGATTTGTACCTTTACAAATTTCTTCGTACCCTAACATCTTTCCATTCATGTGATCCTAATCAAAGTTTTCTATAAAACCATGCATTGGGATAGATTTGTACCTTTACAAATTTCTTCGTATCCTAACCTCTTTCCATTCATGTGATTCTAATCAGAGTTTTGTACAAAACGTGCGTTGGGATAAATTTGTGCTTTTACAAACTTCATAGTAGCCTAACCTCTTTCCCATCATGTGAACCTAATCAGAGTTTTCTACTAAACGTACGTTGGGATAAATTTGTGCTTTTACAAACTTCATATTAGCCTAACCTCTTTCCATTCCCGTGATCCTAATGAAACTTTTCTACAAAACATGCATTGGGATAGATTTGTACCTTTACAAATTTCTTCGTATCCTAACCTCTTTCCATTCATGTGATCCTAATCAAAGTTTTCTATAAAACCATGCATTGGGATAGATTTGTACCTTTACAAATTTCTTCGTACCCTAACCTCTTTCCATTCATGTGATCCTAATCAAAGTTTTCTATAAAACCATGCATTGGGATAGATTTGTACCTTTACAAATTTCTTCGTATCCTAACCTCTTTCCATTCATGTGATCCTAATCAATCTTTTCTACAAAACCATGCGTTGGGATAGCTTCGTGCTTTAAAAATTTCTTCGTACCCTAACCTCTTTCCATTCATGTGATCCTAATCAAACTTTTCTACAAAACCATGCATTGGGATAGCTTTGTGCTTTAAAAATTTCTTTGTACCCTAACCTCTTTCCATTCACGTGATCCTAATCAAAGTTTTCTATAAAACCATGCATTGGGACAGATTTGTACTTTTACAAATTTCTTCGTATCCTAACCTCTTTCAATTCATGAGATCCTAATCAAACTTTTCTACATAACCATGCATTGGGATAGCTTCGTGCTTTAAAAACTTCTTTGTACCCTAACCTCTTCCCATTCATCTGATCCTAATCAGAGTTTTCTACAAAACGTGCGTTGGGATAGATTTGTGCTTTTACAAATTTCTTCGTATCCTAACCTCTTTCCATTCATGTGATCCTAATCAAACTTTTCTACAAAACATGCATTGGGATAGATTTGTACCTTTACAAATTTCTTCGTACACTAACCTCTTTCCATTCATGTGATCCTAATCAATCTTTTCTACAAAACCATGCGTTGGGATAGCTTCGTGCCTTAAAAATTTCTTCGTATCCTAACCTCTTTCCATTCATGTGATCCTAATCAAACTTTTCTACAAAACATGCATTGGGATAGATTTGTACCTTTACAAATTTCTTCGTACACTAACCTCTTTCCATTCATGTGATCCTAATCAAACTTTTCTACAAAACCATGCGTTGGGATAGCTTCGTGCTTTAAAAATTTCTTCGTACCCTAACCTCTTTCCATTCATGTGATCCTAATCTAACTTTTCTACAAAACCATGCGTTGGGATAGCTTCGTGCTTTAAAAATTTCTTCGTACCCTAACCTCTTTCCATTCACGTGATCCTAATCAAAGTTTTCTATAAAACCATGCATTGGGACAGATTTGTACCTTTACAAATTTCTTCGTATCCTAACCTCTTTCCATTCATGTGATCCTAATCAAACTTTTCTACAAAACATGCATTTAGATAGATTTCTACCTTTACAAATTTCTTCGTATCCTAACCTCTTTGCATTCATGTGATCCTAATCAAACTTTTCTACAAAACCATGCGTTGGGATAGCTTCGTGCTTTAAAAATTTCTTCCAACCCTAACCTCTTTCCATTCACGTGATCCTAATCAAAGTTTTCTATAAAACCATGCATTGGGACAGATTTGTACCTTTACAAATTTCTTCGTATCCTAACCTCTTTCCAATCATGTGATCCTAATCAAACTATTCTACAAAACATGCATTGAGATAGATTTGTACCTATACAAATTTCTTCGTATCCTAACCTCTTTCCATTCATGTGATGCTAATCAAACTTTTCTACAAAACCATGCGTTGGGATAGCTTCGTGCTTTAAAAACTTCTTCGTACCCTAACCTCTTTCCATTCATGTGATCCTAATCAAACTTTTCTACAAAACCATGCGTTGGGATAGCTTCGTGCTTTAAAAATTTCTTCGTACCCTAACCTCTTTCCATTCATGTGATCCTAATCGAACTTTTCTACAAAACATGCATTGAGATAGATTTGTACCTTTACAAATTTCTTCGTATCCTAACCTCTTTCCATTCATGTGATCCTAATCAAACTTTTCTACAAAACCATGCGTTGGGATAGCTTCGTGCTTTAAAAATTTCTTCGTGCCCTAACCTCTTTCCATTCATGTGATCCTAATCAAACTTGTCTACAAAACAGGCATTGTGATAGATTTGTACCTTTACAAATTTCTTCGTATCCTAACCTCTTTCCATTCATGTGATCCTAATCAAACTTTTCTACAAAACCATGCGTTGGGATAGCTTCGTGCTTTAAAAATTTCTTCGTACCCTAACCTCTTTCCATTCATGTGATCCTAATCAAACTTTTCTACAAAACCATGCGTTGGGATAGCTTCGTGCTTTAAAAATTTCTTCGTACCCTAACCACTTTCCATTCATGTGATCCTAATCAAAGTTTTCTATAAAACCATGCATTGGGATAGATTTGTACCTTTACAAATTTCTTCGTACCCTAACCTCTTTCCATTCATGTGATCCTAATCAAAGTTTTCTATAAAACCATGCATTGGGATAGATTTGTACCTTTACAAATTTCTTCGTATCCTAACCTCTTTCCATTCATGTGATTCTAATCAGAGTTTTGTACAAAACGTGCGTTGGGATAAATTTGTGCTTTTACAAACTTCATAGTAGCCTAACCTCTTTCCCATCATGTGATCCTAATCAGAGTTTTCTACAAAACGTGCGTTGGGATAAATTTGTGCTTTTACAAACTTCATAGTAGCCTAACCTCTTTCCATTCCCGTGATCCTAATCAAACTTTTCTACAAAACATGCATTGGGATAGATTTGTACCTTTACAAATTTCTTCGTATCCTAACCTCTTTTCATTAATCTGATCCTAATCAGAGTTTTCTACAAAACATGCGTTGGGATAGATTTGTCCTTTAAAAATTTCTTTGTACCCTAACCTCTTCCCATTCATGTGATCCTAATCAGAGTTTTCTACAAAACATGCGTTGGGATAGATTTGTGCTTTAAAAATTTCTTTGTACCCTAACCTCTTTCCATTCATGTGATCCTAATCAAACTTTTCTACAAAACCATGCGTTGGGATAGCTTCGTGCTTTAAAAATTTCTTCGTACCCTAACCACTTTCCATTCATGTGATCCTAATCAAAGTTTTCTATAAAACCATGCATTGGGATAGATTTGTACCTTTACAAATTTCTTCGTACCCTAACCTCTTTCCATTCATGTGATCCTAATCAAAGTTTTCTATAAAACCATGCATTGGGATAGATTTGTACCTTTACAAATTTCTTCGTATCCTAACCTCTTTCCATTCATGTGATTCTAATCAGAGTTTTGTACAAAACGTGCGTTGGGATAAATTTGTGCTTTTACAAACTTCATAGTAGCCTAACCTCTTTCCCATCATGTGATCCTAATCAGAGTTTTCTACAAAACGTGCGTTGGGATAAATTTGTGCTTTTACAAACTTCATAGTAGCCTAACCTCTTTCCATTCCCGTGATCCTAATCAAACTTTTCTACAAAACATGCATTGGGATAGATTTGTACCTTTACAAATTTCTTCGTATCCTAACCTCTTTTCATTAATCTGATCCTAATCAGAGTTTTCTACAAAACATGCGTTGGGATAGATTTGTGCTTTAAAAATTTCTTTGTACCCTAACCTCTTCCCATTCATGTGATCCTAATCAGAGTTTTCTACAAACGTGCGTTGGGATAGATTTGTGCTTTTACAAATTTCTTCGTACCCTAACCTCTTTCCATTCATGTGATTCTAATCAAACTTTTCTACAAAACATGCATTGGGATAGATTTGTACCTTTACAAATTTCTTCGTATCCTAACCTCTTTTCATTAATCTGATTCTAATCACAGTTTTCTACAAAACATGTGTTGGGATAGATTTGTGCTTTTACAAATTTTTTCATACCCTAACCTCTTTTCATTCATGTGATCCTAATCAGAGTTTTTACAAAACACACGATGGGATAGATTTGTGCTTTTACAAATTTCTTCGTATCCTAACCTCTTTCCATTCATGTGATCCTAATCAAACTTTTCTACAAAACCATGCGTTGGGATAGCTTCGTGCTTTAAAAATTTCTTCGTACCCTAACCTCTTTCCATTCATGTGATCCTAATCTAACTTTTCTACAAAACCATGCGTTGGGATAGCTTCGTGCTTTAAAAATTTCTTCGTACCCTAACCTCTTTCCATTCACGTGATCCTAATCAAAGTTTTCTATAAAACCATGAATTGGGACAGATTTGTACCTTTACAAATTTCTTCGTATCCTAACCTCTTTCCATTCATGTGATCCTAATCAAACTTTTCTACAAAACATGCATTGAGATAGATTTCTACCTTTACAAATTTCTTCGTATCCTAAACTCTTTGCATTCATGTGATCCTAATCAAACTTTTCTACAAAACCATTCGTTGGGATAGCTTCGTGCTTTGAATATTTCTTCGTATCCTAACCTCTTTCCATTCATGTGATCCTAATCAAACTTTTCTACAAAACCATGCATTGGGATAGCTTTGTGCTTTAAAAATTTCTTCGTACCCTAACCTCTTTCCATTCACGTGATCCTAATCAAAGTTTTCTATAAAACCATGCGTTAGGATAGCTTCGTGCTTTAAAAATTTCTTCGTACCCTAACCTCTTTCCATTCATGTGATCCTAATCAAACTTTTCTACAAAACCATGCGTTAGGATAGCTTCGTGCTTTACAAATTTCTTCGTATCCTAACCTCTTTCCATTCATGAGATCCTAATCAAACTTTTCTACAAAACCATGCATTGGGATAGCTTCGTGCTTTAAACATTTCTTTGTAACCTAACCTCTTCCCATTCATCTGGTCCTAAACAGAGTTTTCTACAAAACGTGCGTTGGGATAGATTTGTGCTTTTACAAATTTCTTCGTACCCTAACCTCTTGCCATTCATGTGATCCTAATCAAAGTTTTCTATAAAACCATGCATTGGGATAGAATTGTACATTTACAAATTTCTTCGTACCCTAACCTCTTTCCATTCATGTGATCCTAATCAGAGTTTTCTAAAATACGTGCGTTGGGATAGATTTGTGCTTTTACAAATTTCTTCGTACCCTAACCTGTTTCCATTCATGTGATCCTAATCAAACTTTTCTACAAAACCATGCATTGGGATAGATTTGTACCTTTACAAATTTCTTCGTACCCTAACCTCTTTCCATTCATGTGATCCTAATCAACCTTTTCTACAAAACCATGCGTTGGGATAGCTTCGTGCTTTAAAAATTTCTTCGTACCCTAACCTTTTTCCATTCATGTGATCCTTAGCAAACTTTTATACAAAACCATGCGTTGGGATAGCTTCGTGCTTTAAAAATTTCTTCGTACCCTAACCTTTTTCCATTCATGTGATCCTAATCAAACTTTTCTACAAAACCATGCGTTGGGATAGCTTCGTGCTTTAAAAATTTCTTCGTACCCTAACCACTTTCCATTCATGTGATCCTAATCAAAGTTTTCTATAAAACCATGCATTGGGATAGATTTGTACCTTTACAAATTTCTTCGTACCCTAACCTCTTTCCATTCATGTGATCCTAATCAAAGTTTTCTATAAAACCATGCATTGGGATAGATTTGTACCTTTACAAATTTCTTCGTATCCTAACCTCTTTCCATTCATGTGATTCTAATCAGAGTTTTGTACAAAACGTGCGTTGGGATAAATTTGTGCTTTTACAAACTTCATAGTAGCCTAACCTCTTTCCCATCATGTGATCCTAATCAGAGTTTTCTACAAAACGTGCGTTGGGATAAATTTGTGCTTTTACAAACTTCATAGTAGCCTAACCTCTTTCCATTCCCGTGATCCTAATCAAACTTTTCTACAAAACATGCATTGGGATAGATTTGTACCTTTACAAATTTCTTCGTATCCTAACCTCTTTTCATTAATCTGATCCTAATCAGAGTTTTCTACAAAACATGCGTTGGGATAGATTTGTCCTTTAAAAATTTCTTTGTACCCTAACCTCTTCCCATTCATGTGATCCTAATCAGAGTTTTCTACAAAACATGCGTTGGGATAGATTTGTGCTTTAAAAATTTCTTTGTACCCTAACCTCTTTCCATTCATGTGATCCTAATCAAACTTTTCTACAAAACCATGCGTTGGGATAGCTTCGTGCTTTAAAAATTTCTTCGTACCCTAACCACTTTCCATTCATGTGATCCTAATCAAAGTTTTCTATAAAACCATGCATTGGGATAGATTTGTACCTTTACAAATTTCTTCGTACCCTAACCTCTTTCCATTCATGTGATCCTAATCAAAGTTTTCTATAAAACCATGCATTGGGATAGATTTGTACCTTTACAAATTTCTTCGTATCCTAACCTCTTTCCATTCATGTGATTCTAATCAGAGTTTTGTACAAAACGTGCGTTGGGATAAATTTGTGCTTTTACAAACTTCATAGTAGCCTAACCTCTTTCCCATCATGTGATCCTAATCAGAGTTTTCTACAAAACGTGCGTTGGGATAAATTTGTGCTTTTACAAACTTCATAGTAGCCTAACCTCTTTCCATTCCCGTGATCCTAATCAAACTTTTCTACAAAACATGCATTGGGATAGATTTGTACCTTTACAAATTTCTTCGTATCCTAACCTCTTTTCATTAATCTGATCCTAATCAGAGTTTTCTACAAAACATGCGTTGGGATAGATTTGTGCTTTAAAAATTTCTTTGTACCCTAACCTCTTCCCATTCATGTGATCCTAATCAGAGTTTTCTACAAACGTGCGTTGGGATAGATTTGTGCTTTTACAAATTTCTTCGTACCCTAACCTTTTTCCATTCATGTGATTCTAATCAAACTTTTCTACAAAACCATGCATTGGGATAGATTTGTACCTTTATAAATTTCTTCGTACCCTAACCTCTTTCCATTCATGTGATCCTAATCAAAGTTTTCTATAAAACCATGCATTGGGATAGATTTATACCTTTACAAATTTCTTCGTATCCTAACCTCTTTCCATTCATGTGATCCTAATCAAACTTTTCTACAAAACATGCATTGGGATAGATTTGTACCTTTACAAATTTCTTCGTATCCTAACCTCTTTTCATTAATCTGATTCTAATCACAGTTTTCTACAAAACATGTGTTGGGATAGATTTGTGCTTTTACAAATTTTTTCATACCCTAACCTCTTTTCCTTCATGTGATCCTAATCACAGTTTTTACAAAACACACGATGGGATAGATTTGTGCTTTTACAAATTTCTTTGTATCCTAACCTCTTTCCATTCATGTGATCCTAATCAGAGTTTTCTACAAAACGTGCGTTCGATAGATTTGTGGTTTTACAAATCTCTTCGTACCCTAACCTCTTTCCATTCATGTGATCCTAATCAAACTATTCTACAAAACATGCATTGAGATAGATTTGTACCTATACAAATTTCTTCGTATCCTAACCTCTTTCCATTCATGTGATCCTAATCAAACTTTTCTGCAAAACCATGCGTTGGTATAGCTTCGTGCTTAAAAAATTTCTTCGTACCCTAACCTCTTTCCATTCATGTGATCCTAATCAAACTTTTCTACAAAACCATGCGTTGGGATAGCTTCGTGCTTTAAAAATTTCTTCGTACCCTAACCTCTTTCCATTCATGTGATCCTAATCGAACTTTTCTACAAAACCATGCGTTGGGATAGCTTCGTGCTTTAAAAATTTCTTCGTACCCTAACCTCTTTCCATTCATGTGATCCTAATCAAACTTGTCTACAAAACATGCATTGAGATAGATTTGTACCTTTACAAATTTCTTCGTATCCTAACCTCTTTCCATTCATGTGATCCTAATCAATCTTTTCTACAAAACCATGCGTTGGGATAGCTTCGTGCTTTAAAAATTTCTTCGTACCCTAACCTCTTTCCATTCATGTGCTCCTAATCAAACTTTTCTACAAAACCATGCATTGGGATAGCTTCGTGCTTTAAAAATTTCTTCGTACCCTAACCTCTTTCCATTCATGTGATCCTAATCGAACTTTTCTACAAAACCATGCGTTGGGATAGCTTCGTGCTTTAAAAATTTCTTCGTACCCTAACCTCTTTCCATTCATGTGACCCTAATCAAACTTGTCTACAAAACATGCATTGAGATAGATTTGTACCTTTACAAATTTCTTCGTATCCTAACCTCTTTCCATTCATGTGATCCTAATCAATCTTTTCTACAAAACCATGCGTTGGGATAGCTTCGTGCTTTAAAAATTTCTTCGTACCCTAACCTCTTTCCATTCATGTGATCCTAATCAAACTTTTCTACAAAACCATGCATTGGGATAGCTTTGTGCTTTAAAAATTTCTTCGTACCCTAACCTCTTTCCATTCACGTGATCCTAATCAAAGTTTTCTATAAAACCATGCATTGGGACAGATTTGTACTTTTACAAATTTCTTCGTATCCTAACCTCTTTCAATTCATGAGATCCTAATCAAACTTTTCTACATAACCATGCATTGGGATAGCTTCGTGCTTTAAAAACATCTTTGTACCCTAACCTCTTCCCATTCATCTGATCCTAATCAGAGTTTTCTACAAAACGTGCGTTGGGATAGATTTGTGCTTTTACAAATTTCTTCGTATCCTAACCTCTTTCCATTCATGTGATCCTAATCAAACTTTTCTACAAAACCATGCGTTGGGATAGCTTCGTGCTTTAAAAATTTCTTCGTACCCTAACCTCTTTCCATTCATGTGATCCTAATCTAACTTTTCTAAAAAACCATGCGTTGGGATAGCTTCGTGCTTTGAATATTTCTTCGTATCCTAACCTCTTTCCATTCATGTGATCCTAATCAAACTTTTCTACAAAACCATGCATTGGGATAGCTTTGTGCTTTAAAAATTTCTTCGTACCCTAACCTCTTTCCATTCACGTGATCCTAATCAAAGTTTTCTATAAAACCATGCGTTAGGATAGCTTCGTGCTTTAAAAATTTCTTCGTACCCTAACCTCTTTCCATTCATGTGATCCTAATCAAACTTTTCTACAAAACCATGCATTGGGATAGCTTTGTGCTTTAAAAATTTCTTCGTACCCTAACCTCTTTCCATTCACGTGATCCTAATCAAAGTTTTCTATAAAACCATGCGTTAGGATAGCTTCGTGCTTTAAAAATTTCTTCGTACCCTAACCTCTTTCCATTCATGTGATCCTAATCAAACTTTTCTACATAACCATGCATTGGGATAGCTTCGTGCTTTAAAAACATCTTTGTACCCTAACCTCTTCCCATTCATCTGATCCTAATCAGAGTTTTCTACAAAACGTGCGTTGGGATAGATTTGTGCTTTTACAAATTTCTTCGTATCCTAACCTCTTTCCATTCATGTGATCCTAATCAAACTTTTCTACAAAACCATGCGTTGGGATAGCTTCGTGCTTTAAAAATTTCTTCGTACCCTAACCTCTTTCCATTCATGTGATCCTAATCTAACTTTTCTAAAAAACCATGCGTTGGGATAGCTTCGTGCTTTGAATATTTCTTCGTATCCTAACCTCTTTCCATTCATGTGATCCTAATCAAACTTTTCTACAAAACCATGCATTGGGATAGCTTTGTGCTTTAAAAATTTCTTCGTACCCTAACCTCTTTCCATTCACGTGATCCTAATCAAAGTTTTCTATAAAACCATGCGTTAGGATAGCTTCGTGCTTTAAAAATTTCTTCGTACCCTAACCTCTTTCCATTCATGAGATCCTAATCAAACTTTTCTGCAAAACCATGCATTGGGATAGCTTCGTGCTTTAATCATTTCTTTGTAACATAACCTCTTCCCATTCATCTGGTCCTAAACAGAGTTTTCTACAAAACGTGCGTTGGGATAGATTTGTGCTTTTACAAATTTCTTCGTACCCTAACCTCTTGCCATTCATGTGATCCTAATCAAAGTTTTCTATAAAACCATGCATTGGGATAGAATTGTACATTTACAAATTTCTTCGTACCCTAACCTGTTTCCATTCATGTGATCCTAATCAGAGTTTTCTAAAAAACGTGCGTTGGGATAGATTTGTGCTTTTACAAATTTCTTCGTACCCTAACCTTTTTCCATTCATGTGATCCTAATCAAACTTTTCTACAAAACCATGCATTGGGATAGATTTGTACCTTTACAAATTTCTTCGTACCCTAACCTCTTTTCATTCATGTGATCCTAATCAAACTTTTCTACAAAACCATGCGTTGGGATAGCTTCGTGCTTTAAAAATTTCTTCGTACCCTAACCTCTTTCCATTCATGTGATCCTAATCGAACTTTTCTACAAAACCATGCGTTGGGATAGCTTCGTGCTTTAAAAATTTCTTCGTACCCTAACCTCTTTCCATTCATGTGATCCTAATCAAACTTGTCTACAAAACATGCATTGAGATAGATTTGTACCTTTACAAATTTCTTCGTATCCTAACCTCTTTCCATTCATGTGATCCTAATCAATCTTTTCTACAAAACCATGCGTTGGGATAGCTTCGTGCTTTAAAAATTTCTTCGTACCCTAACCTCTTTCCATTCATGTGATCCTAATCAAACTTTTCTACAAAACCATGCATTGGGATAGCTTCGTGCTTTAAAAATTTCTTCGTACCCTAACCTCTTTCCATTCATGTGATCCTAATCGAACTTTTCTACAAAACCATGCGTTGGAATAGCTTCGTGCTTTAAAAATTTCTTCGTACCCTAACCTCTTTCCATTCATGTGACCCTAATCAAACTTGTCTACAAAACATGCATTGAGATAGATTTGTACCTTTACAAATTTCTTCGTATCCTAACCTCTTTCCATTCATGTGATCCTAATCAATCTTTTCTACAAAACCATGCGTTGGGATAGCTTCGTGCTTTAAAAATTTCTTCGTACCCTAACCTCTTTCCATTCATGTGATCCTAATCAAACTTTTCTACAAAACCATGCATTGGGATAGCTTTGTGCTTTAAAAATTTCTTCGTACCCTAACCTCTTTCCATTCACGTGATCCTAATCAAAGTTTTCTATAAAACCATGCGTTAGGATAGCTTCGTGCTTTAAAAATTTCTTCGTACCCTAACCTCTTTCCATTCATGTGATCCTAATCAAACTTTTCTACAAAACCATGCATTGGGATAGCTTCGTGCTTTACAAATTTCTTCGTATCCTAACCTCTTTCCATTCATGAGATCCTAATCAAACTTTTCTACAAAACCATGCGTTGGGATAGCTTCGTGCTTTAAACATTTCTTTGTAACCTAACCTCTTCCCATTCATCTGGTCCTAAACAGAGTTTTCTACAAAACGTGCGTTGGGATAGATTTGTGCTTTTACAAATTTCTTCGTACCCTAACCTCTTGCCATTCATGTGATCCTAATCAAAGTTTTCTATAAAACCATGCATTGGGATAGAATTGTACATTTACAAATTTCTTCGTACCCTAACCTCTTTCCATTCATGTGATCCTAATCAGAGTTTTCTAAAATACGTGCGTTGGGATAGATTTGTGCTTTTACAAATTTCTTCGTACCCTAACCTGTTTCCATTCATGTGATCCTAATCAAACTTTTCTACAAAACCATGCATTGGGATAGATTTGTACCTTTACAAATTTCTTCGTACCCTAACCTCTTTCCATTCATGTGATCCTAATCAACCTTTTCTACAAAACCATGCGTTGGGATAGCTTCGTGCTTTAAAAATTTCTTCGTACCCTAACCTTTTTCCATTCATGTGATCCTTAGCAAACTTTTATACAAAACCATGCGTTGGGATAGCTTCGTGCTTTAAAAATTTCTTCGTACCCTAACCTTTTTCCATTCATGTGATCCTAATCAAACTTTTCTACAAAACCATGCGTTGGGATAGCTTCGTGCTTTAAAAATTTCTTCGTACCCTAACCACTTTCCATTCATGTGATCCTAATCAAAGTTTTCTATAAAACCATGCATTGGGATAGATTTGTACCTTTACAAATTTCTTCGTACCCTAACCTCTTTCCATTCATGTGATCCTAATCAAAGTTTTCTATAAAACCATGCATTGGGATAGATTTGTACCTTTACAAATTTCTTCGTATCCTAACCTCTTTCCATTCATGTGATTCTAATCAGAGTTTTGTACAAAACGTGCGTTGGGATAAATTTGTGCTTTTACAAACTTCATAGTAGCCTAACCTCTTTCCCATCATGTGATCCTAATCAGAGTTTTCTACAAAACGTGCGTTGGGATAAATTTGTGCTTTTACAAACTTCATAGTAGCCTAACCTCTTTCCATTCCCGTGATCCTAATCAAACTTTTCTACAAAACATGCATTGGGATAGATTTGTACCTTTACAAAATTCTTCGTATCCTAACCTCTTTTCATTAATCTGATCCTAATCAGAGTTTTCTACAAAACATGCGTTGGGATAGATTTGTCCTTTAAAAATTTCTTTGTACCCTAACCTCTTCCCATTCATGTGATCCTAATCAGAGTTTTCTACAAAACATGCGTTGGGATAGATTTGTGCTTTAAAAATTTCTTTGTACCCTAACCTCTTTCCATTCATGTGATCCTAATCAAACTTTTCTACAAAACCATGCGTTGGGATAGCTTCGTGCTTTAAAAATTTCTTCGTACCCTAACCACTTTCCATTCATGTGATCCTAATCAAAGTTTTCTATAAAACCATGCATTGGGATAGATTTGTACCTTTACAAATTTCTTCGTACCCTAACCTCTTTCCATTCATGTGATCCTAATCAAAGTTTTCTATAAAACCATGCATTGGGATAGATTTGTACCTTTACAAATTTCTTCGTATCCTAACCTCTTTCCATTCATGTGATTCTAATCAGAGTTTTGTACAAAACGTGCGTTGGGATAAATTTGTGCTTTTACAAACTTCATAGTAGCCTAACCTCTTTCCCATCATGTGATCCTAATCAGAGTTTTCTACAAAACGTGCGTTGGGATAAATTTGTGCTTTTACAAACTTCATAGTAGCCTAACCTCTTTCCATTCCCGTGATCCTAATCAAACTTTTCTACAAAACATGCATTGGGATAGATTTGTACCTTTACAAATTTCTTCGTATCCTAACCTCTTTTCATTAATCTGATCCTAATCAGAGTTTTCTACAAAACATGCGTTGGGATAGATTTGTGCTTTAAAAATTTCTTTGTACCCTAACCTCTTCCCATTCATGTGATCCTAATCAGAGTTTTCTACAAACGTGCGTTGGGATAGATTTGTGCTTTTACAAATTTCTTCGTACCCTAACCTTTTTCCATTCATGTGATTCTAATCAAACTTTTCTACAAAACCATGCATTGGGATAGATTTGTACCTTTATAAATTTCTTCGTACCCTAACCTCTTTCCATTCATGTGATCCTAATCAAAGTTTTCTATAAAACCATGCATTGGGATAGATTTATACCTTTACAAATTTCTTCGTATCCTAACCTCTTTCCATTCATGTGATCCTAATCAAACTTTTCTACAAAACATGCATTGGGATAGATTTGTACCTTTACAAATTTCTTCGTATCCTAACCTCTTTTCATTAATCTGATTCTAATCACAGTTTTCTACAAAACATGTGTTGGGATAGATTTGTGCTTTTACAAATTTTTTCATACCCTAACCTCTTTTCCTTCATGTGATCCTAATCACAGTTTTTACAAAACACACGATGGGATAGATTTGTGCTTTTACAAATTTCTTTGTATCCTAACCTCTTTCCATTCATGTGATCCTAATCAGAGTTTTCTACAAAACGTGCGTTCGATAGATTTGTGGTTTTACAAATCTCTTCGTACCCTAACCTCTTTCCATTCATGTGATCCTAATCAAACTATTCTACAAAACATGCATTGAGATAGATTTGTACCTATACAAATTTCTTCGTATCCTAACCTCTTTCCATTCATGTGATCCTAATCAAACTTTTCTGCAAAACCATGCGTTGGTATAGCTTCGTGCTTAAAAAATTTCTTCGTACCCTAACCTCTTTCCATTCATGTGATCCTAATCAAACTTTTCTACAAAACCATGCGTTGGGATAGCTTCGTGCTTTAAAAATTTCTTCGTACCCTAACCTCTTTCCATTCATGTGATCCTAATCGAACTTTTCTACAAAACCATGCGTTGGGATAGCTTCGTGCTTTAAAAATTTCTTCGTACCCTAACCTCTTTCCATTCATGTGATCCTAATCAAACTTGTCTACAAAACATGCATTGAGATAGATTTGTACCTTTACAAATTTCTTCGTATCCTAACCTCTTTCCATTCATGTGATCCTAATCAATCTTTTCTACAAAACCATGCGTTGGGATAGCTTCGTGCTTTAAAAATTTCTTCGTACCCTAACCTCTTTCCATTCATGTGCTCCTAATCAAACTTTTCTACAAAACCATGCATTGGGATAGCTTCGTGCTTTAAAAATTTCTTCGTACCCTAACCTCTTTCCATTCATGTGATCCTAATCGAACTTTTCTACAAAACCATGCGTTGGGATAGCTTCGTGCTTTAAAAATTTCTTCGTACCCTAACCTCTTTCCATTCATGTGACCCTAATCAAACTTGTCTACAAAACATGCATTGAGATAGATTTGTACCTTTACAAATTTCTTCGTATCCTAACCTCTTTCCATTCATGTGATCCTAATCAATCTTTTCTACAAAACCATGCGTTGGGATAGCTTCGTGCTTTAAAAATTTCTTCGTACCCTAACCTCTTTCCATTCATGTGATCCTAATCAAACTTTTCTACAAAACCATGCATTGGGATAGCTTTGTGCTTTAAAAATTTCTTCGTACCCTAACCTCTTTCCATTCACGTGATCCTAATCAAAGTTTTCTATAAAACCATGCATTGGGACAGATTTGTACTTTTACAAATTTCTTCGTATCCTAACCTCTTTCAATTCATGAGATACTAATCAAACTTTTCTACATAACCATGCATTGGGATAGCTTCGTGCTTTAAAAACATCTTTGTACCCTAACCTCTTCCCATTCATCTGATCCTAATCAGAGTTTTCTACAAAACGTGCGTTGGGATAGATTTGTGCTTTTACAAATTTCTTCGTATCCTAACCTCTTTCCATTCATGTGATCCTAATCAAACTTTTCTACAAAACCATGCGTTGGGATAGCTTCGTGCTTTAAAAATTTCTTCGTACCCTAACCTCTTTCCATTCATGTGATCCTAATCTAACTTTTCTAAAAAACCATGCGTTGGGATAGCTTCGTGCTTTGAATATTTCTTCGTATCCTAACCTCTTTCCATTCATGTGATCCTAATCAAACTTTTCTACAAAACCATGCATTGGGATAGCTTTGTGCTTTAAAAATTTCTTCGTACCCTAACCTCTTTCCATTCACGTGATCCTAATCAAAGTTTTCTATAAAACCATGCGTTAGGATAGCTTCGTGCTTTAAAAATTTCTTCGTACCCTAACCTCTTTCCATTCATGTGATCCTAATCAAACTTTTCTACAAAACCATGCATTGGGATAGCTTTGTGCTTTAAAAATTTCTTCGTACCCTAACCTCTTTCCATTCACGTGATCCTAATCAAAGTTTTCTATAAAACCATGCGTTAGGATAGCTTCGTGCTTTAAAAATTTCTTCGTACCCTAACCTCTTTCCATTCATGTGATCCTAATCAAACTTTTCTACATAACCATGCATTGGGATAGCTTCGTGCTTTAAAAACATCTTTGTACCCTAACCTCTTCCCATTCATCTGATCCTAATCAGAGTTTTCTACAAAACGTGCGTTGGGATAGATTTGTGCTTTTACAAATTTCTTCGTATCCTAACCTCTTTCCATTCATGTGATCCTAATCAAACTTTTCTACAAAACCATGCGTTGGGATAGCTTCGTGCTTTAAAAATTTCTTCGTACCCTAACCTCTTTCCATTCATGTGATCCTAATCTAACTTTTCTAAAAAACCATGCGTTGGGATAGCTTCGTGCTTTGAATATTTCTTCGTATCCTAACCTCTTTCCATTCATGTGATCCTAATCAAACTTTTCTACAAAACCATGCATTGGGATAGCTTCGTGCTTTAAAAATTTCTTCGTACCCTAACCTCTTTCCATTCATGTGATCCTAATCTAACTTTTCTAAAAAACCATGCGTTGGGATAGCTTCGTGCTTTGAATATTTCTTCGTATCCTAACCTCTTTCCATTCATGTGATCCTAATCAAACTTTTCTACAAAACCATGCATTGGGATAGCTTTGTGCTTTAAAAATTTCTTCGTACCCTAACCTCTTTCCATTCACGTGATCCTAATCAAAGTTTTCTATAAAACCATGCGTTAGGATAGCTTCGTGCTTTAAAAATTTCTTCGTACCCTAACCTCTTTCCATTCATGAGATCCTAATCAAACTTTTCTGCAAAACCATGCATTGGGATAGCTTCGTGCTTTAATCATTTCTTTGTAACATAACCTCTTCCCATTCATCTGGTCCTAAACAGAGTTTTCTACAAAACGTGCGTTGGGATAGATTTGTGCTTTTACAAATTTCTTCGTACCCTAACCTCTTGCCATTCATGTGATCCTAATCAAAGTTTTCTATAAAACCATGCATTGGGATAGAATTGTACATTTACAAATTTCTTCGTACCCTAACCTGTTTCCATTCATGTGATCCTAATCAGAGTTTTCTAAAAAACGTGCGTTGGGATAGATTTGTGCTTTTACAAATTTCTTCGTACCCTAACCTTTTTCCATTCATGTGATCCTAATCAAACTTTTCTACAAAGCCATGCATTGGGATAGATTTGTACCTTTACAAATTTCTTCGTACCCTAACCTCTTTTCATTCATGTGATCCTAATCAAACTTTTCTACAAAACCATGCGTTGGGATAGCTTCGTGCTTTAAAAATTTCTTCGTACCCTAACCTCTTTCCATTCATGTGATCCTAATCGAACTTGTCTACAAAACCATGCGTTGGGATAGCTTCGTGCTTTAAAAATTTCTTCGTACCCTAACCTCTTTCCATTCATGTGATCCTAATCAAACTTGTCTACAAAACATGCATTGAGATAGATTTGTACCTTTACAAATTTCTTCGTATCCTAACCTCTTTCCATTCATGTGATCCTAATCAAACTTTTCTACAAAACCATGCGTTGGGATAGCTTCGTGCTTTAAAAATTTCTTCGTACCCTAACCTCTTTCCATTCATGTGCTCCTAATCAAACTTTTCTACAAAACCATGCATTGGGATAGCTTCGTGCTTTAAAAATTTCTTCGTACCCTAACCTCTTTCCATTCATGTGACCCTAATCAAACTTTTCTACAAAACATGCATTGAGATAGATTTGTACCTTTACAAATTTCTTCGTATCCTAACCTCTTTCCATTCATGTGATCCTAATCAATCTTTTCTACAAAACCATGCGTTGGGATAGCTTCGTGCTTTAAAAATTTCTTCGTACCCTAACCTCTTTCCATTCATGTGATCCTAATCAAACTTTTCTACAAAACCATGCATTGGGATAGCTTTGTGCTTTAAAAATTTCTTCGTACCCTAACCTCTTTCCATTCACGTGATCCTAATCAAAGTTTTCTATAAAACCATGCATTGGGACAGATTTGTACTTTTACAAATTTCTTCGTATCCTAACCTCTTTCAATTCATGAGATCCTAATCAAACTTTTCTACATAACCATGCATTGGGATAGCTTCGTGCTTTAAAAACATCTTTGTACCCTAACCTCTTCCCATTCATCTGATCCTAATCAGAGTTTTCTACAAAACGTGCGTTGGGATAGATTTGTGCTTTTACAAATTTCTTCGTATCCTAACCTCTTTCCATTCATGTGATCCTAATCAAACTTTTCTACAAAACCATGCGTTGGGATAGCTTCGTGCTTTAAAAATTTCTTCGTACCCTAACCTCTTTCCATTCATGTGATCCTAATCTAACTTTTCTAAAAAACCATGCGTTGGGATAGCTTCGTGCTTTGAATATTTCTTCGTATCCTAACCTCTTTCCATTCATGTGATCCTAATCAAACTTTTCTACAAAACCATGCATTGGGATAGCTTTGTGCTTTAAAAATTTCTTCGTACCCTAACCTCTTTCCATTCACGTGATCCTAATCAAAGTTTTCTATAAAACCATGCGTTAGGATAGCTTCGTGCTTTAAAAATTTCTTCGTACCCTAACCTCTTTCCATTCATGTGATCCTAATCAAACTTTTCTACAAAACCATGCATTGGGATAGCTTTGTGCTTTAAAAATTTCTTCGTACCCTAACCTCTTTCCATTCACGTGATCCTAATCAAAATTTTCTATAAAACCATGCGTTAGGATAGCTTCGTGCTTTAAAAATTTCTTCGTACCCTAACCTCTTTCCATTCATGTGATCCTTAGCAAACTTTTCTACAAAACCATGCGTTGGGATAGCTTCGTGCTTTAAAAATTTCTTCGTACCCTAACCTCTTTCCATTCATGTGATCCTTAGCAAACTTTTCTACAAAACCATGCGTTGGGATAGCTTCGTGCTTTAAAAATTTCTTCGTACCCTAACCTTTTTCCATTCATGTGATCCTAATCAAACTTTTCTACAAAACCATGCATTGGGATAGATTTGTACCTTTACAAATTTCTTCGTACCCTAACCTCTTTCCATTCATGTGATCCTAATCAAACTTTTCTACAAAACCATGCGTTGGGATAGCTTCGTGCTTTAAAAATTTCTTCGTACCCTAACCTCTTTCCATTCATGTGATCCTAATCAAAGTTTTCTATAAAACCATGCATTGGGATAGATTTGTACCTTTACAAATTTCTTCGTACCCTAACCTCTTTCCATTCATGTGATCCTAATCAAAGTTTTCTATAAAACCATGCATTGGGATAGATTTGTACCTTTACAAATTTCTTCGTATCCTAACCTCTTTCCATTCATGTGATTCTAATCAGAGTTTTGTACAAAACGTGCGTTGGGATAAATTTGTGCTTTTACAAACTTCATAGTAGCCTAACCTCTTTCCCATCATGTGATCCTAATCAGAGTTTTCTACAAAACGTACGTTGGGATAAATTTGTGCTTTTACAAACTTCATATTAGCCTAACCTCTTTCCATTCCCGTGATCCTAATGAAACTTTTCTACAAAACATGCATCGGGATAGATTTGTACCTTTACAAATTTCTTCGTATCCTAACCTCTTTTCATTAATCTGATCCTAATCAGAGTTTTCTACAAAAGGTGCGTTCGATAGATTTGTGCTTTTACAAATTTCTTCGTACCCTAACCTTTTTCCATTCATGTGATCCTAATCAAACTTTTCTACAAAACCATGCATTGGGATAGATTTGTACCTTTACAAATTTCTTCGTACCCTAACCTCTTTCCATTCATGTGATCCTAATCAAAGTTTTTTATAAAACCATGCATTGGGATAGATTTGTACCTTTACAAATTTCTTCGTATCCTAACCTCTTTCCATTCATGTGATCCTAATCAATCTTTTCTACAAAACCATGCGTTGGGATAGCTTCGTGCTTTAAAAATTTCTTCGTACCCTAACCTCTTTCCATTCATGTGATCCTAATCAAGCTTTTCTACAAAACCATGCATTGGGATAGCTTTGTGCTTTAAAAATTTCTTCGTACCCTAACCTCTTTAGATTCACTTGATCCTAATCAAAGTTTTCTATAAAACCATGCATTGGGACAGATTTGTACTTTTACAAATTTCTTCGTATCCTAACCTCTTTCAATTCATGAGATCCTAATCAAACTCTTCTACATAACCATGCATTGGGATAGCTTCGTGCTTTAAAAACTTCTTTGTACCCTAACCTCTTCCCATTCATCTGATCCTAATCAGAGTTTTCTACAAAACGTGCGTTGGGATAGATTTGTGCTTTTACAAATTTCTTCGTATCCTAACCTCTTTCCATTCATGTGATCCTAATCAAACTTTTCTACAAAACCATGCGTTGGGATAGCTTCGTGCCTTAAAAATTTCTTCGTATCCTAACCTCTTTCCATTCATGTGATCCTAATCAAACTTTTCTACAAAACATGCATTGGGATAGATTTGTACCTTTACAAATTTCTTCGTACACTAACCTCTTTCCATTCATGTGATCCTAATCAAACTTTTCTACAAAACCATGCGTTGGGATAGCTTCGTGCTTTAAAAATTTCTTCGTACCCTAACCTCTTTCCATTCATGTGATCCTAATCTAACTTTTCTACAAAACCATGCGTTGGGATAGCTTCGTGCTTTAAAAATTTCTTCGTACCCTAACCTCTTTCCATTCACGTGATCCTAATCAAAGTTTTCTATAAAACCATGCATTGGGACAGATTTGTACCTTTACAAATTTCTTCGTATCCTAACCTCTCTCCATTCATGTGATCCTAATCAAACTTTTCTACAAAACATGCATTTAGATAGATTTCTACCTTTACAAATTTCTTCGTATCCTAACCTCTTTGCATTCATGTGATCCTAATCAAACTTTTCTACAAAACCATTCGTTGGGATAGCTTCGTGCTTTAAAAATTTCTTCCAACCCTAACCTCTTTCCATTCACGTGATCCTAATCAAAGTTTTCTATAAAACCATGCATTGGGACAGATTTGTACCTTTACAAATTTCTTCGTATCCTAACCTCTTTCCATTCATGTGATCCTAATCAAACTATTCTACAAAACATGCATTGAGATAGATTTGTACCTATACAAATTTCTTCGTATCCTAACCTCTTTCCATTCATGTGATGCTAATCAAACTTTTCTACAAAACCATGCGTTGGGATAGCTTCGTGCTTTAAAAACTTCTTCGTACCCTAACCTCTTTCCATTCATGTGATCCTAATCAAACTTTTCTACAAAACCATGCGTTGGGATAGCTTCGTGCTTTAAAAATTTCTTCGTACCCTAACCTCTTTCCATTCATGTGATCCTAATCGAACTTTTCTACAAAACATGCATTGAGATAGATTTGTACCTTTACAAATTTCTTCGTATCCTAACCTCTTTCCATTCATGTGATGCTAATCAAACTTTTCTACAAAACCATGCGTTGGGATAGCTTCGTGCTTTAAAAACTTCTTCGTAACCTAACCTCTTTCCATTCATGTGATCCTAATCAAACTTTTCTACAAAACCATGCGTTGGGATAGCTTCGTGCTTTAAAAATTTCTTCGTACCCTAACCTCTTCCCATTCATCTGATCCTAATCAGAGTTTTCTACAAAACGTGCGTTGTGATAGATTTGTGCTTTTACAAATTTCTTCGTATCCTAACCTCTTTCCATTCATGTGATCCTAATCAAACTTTTCTACAAAACCATGCGTTGGGATAGCTTCGTGCTTTAAAAACTTCTTCGTACCCTAACCTCTTTCCATTCATGTGATCCTAATCAAACTTTTCTACAAAACCATGCGTTGGGATAGCTTCGTGCTTTAAAAACATCTTTGTACCCTAACCTCTTCCCATTCATCTGATCCTAATCAGAGTTTTCTACAAAACGTGCGTTGGGATAGATTTGTGCTTTTACAAATTTCTTCGTATCCTAACCTCTTTCCATTCATGTGATCCTAATCAAACTTTTCTACAAAACCATGCGTTGGGATAGCTTCGTGCTTTAAAAATTTCTTCGTACCCTAACCTCTTTCCATTCATGTGATCCTAATCTAACTTTTCTAAAAAACCATGCGTTGGGATAGCTTCGTGCTTTGAATATTTCTTCGTATCCTAACCTCTTTCCATTCATGTGATCCTAATCAAACTTTTCTACAAAACCATGCATTGGGATAGCTTTGTGCTTTAAAAATTTCTTCGTACCCTAACCTCTTTCCATTCACGTGATCCTAATCAAAGTTTTCTATAAAACCATGCGTTAGGATAGCTTCGTGCTTTAAAAATTTCTTCGTACCCTAACCTCTTTCCATTCATGTGATCCTAATCAAACTTTTCTACAAAACCATGCATTGGGATAGCTTTGTGCTTTAAAAATTTCTTCGTACCCTAACCTCTTTCCATTCACGTGATCCTAATCAAAATTTTCTATAAAACCATGCGTTAGGATAGCTTCGTGCTTTAAAAATTTCTTCGTACCCTAACCTCTTTCCATTCATGTGATCCTTAGCAAACTTTTCTACAAAACCATGCGTTGGGATAGATTCGTGCTTTAAAAATTTCTTCGTACCCTAACCTCTTTCCATTCATGTGATCCTTAGCAAACTTTTCTACAAAACCATGCGTTGGGATAGCTTCGTGCTTTAAAAATTTCTTCGTACCCTAACCTTTTTCCATTCATGTGATCCTAATCAAACTTTTCTACAAAACCATGCATTGGGATAGATTTGTACCTTTACAAATTTCTTCGTACCCTAACCTCTTTCCATTCATGTGATCCTAATCAAACTTTTCTACAAAACCATGCGTTGGGATAGCTTCGTGCTTTAAAAATTTCTTCGTACCCTAACCTCTTTCCATTCATGTGATCCTAATCAAAGTTTTCTATAAAACCATGCATTGGGATAGATTTGTACCTTTACAAATTTCTTCGTACCCTAACCTCTTTCCATTCATGTGATCCTAATCAAAGTTTTCTATAAAACCATGCATTGGGATAGATTTGTACCTTTACAAATTTCTTCGTATCCTAACCTCTTTCCATTCATGTGATTCTAATCAGAGTTTTGTACAAAACGTGCGTTGGGATAAATTTGTGCTTTTACAAACTTCATAGTAGCCTAACCTCTTTCCCATCATGTGATCCTAATCAGAGTTTTCTACAAAACGTACGTTGGGATAAATTTGTGCTTTTACAAACTTCATATTAGCCTAACCTCTTTCCATTCCCGTGATCCTAATGAAACTTTTCTACAAAACATGCATTGGGATAGATTTGTACCTTTACAAATTTCTTCGTATCCTAACCTCTTTTCATTAATCTGATCCTAATCAGAGTTTTCTACAAAACGTGCGTTGGGATAGATTTGTGCTTTTACAAATTTCTTCGTACCCTAACCTTTTTCCATTCATGTGATCCTAATCAAACTTTTCTACAAAACCATGCATTGGGATAGATTTGTACCTTTACAAATTTCTTCGTACCCTAACCTCTTTCCATTCATGTGATCCTAATCAAAGTTTTTTATAAAACCATGCATTGGGATAGATTTGTACCTTTACAAATTTCTTCGTATCCTAACCTCTTTCCATTCATGTGATCCTAATCAATCTTTTCTACAAAACCATGCGTTGGGATAGCTTCGTGCTTTAAAAATTTCTTCGTACCCTAACCTCTTTCCATTCATGTGATCCTAATCAAGCTTTTCTACAAAACCATGCATTGGGATAGCTTTGTGCTTTAAAAATTTCTTCGTACCCTAACCTCTTTAGATTCACTTGATCCTAATCAAAGTTTTCTATAAAACCATGCATTGGGACAGATTTGTACTTTTACAAATTTCTTCGTATCCTAACCTCTTTCAATTCATGAGATCCTAATCAAACTCTTCTACATAACCATGCATTGGGATAGCTTCGTGCTTTAAAAACTTCTTTGTACCCTAACCTCTTCCCATTCATCTGATCCTAATCAGAGTTTTCTACAAAACGTGCGTTGGGATAGATTTGTGCTTTTACAAATTTCTTCGTATCCTAACCTCTTTCCATTCATGTGATCCTAATCAAACTTTTCTACAAAACCATGCGTTGGGATAGCTTCGTGCCTTAAAAATTTCTTCGTATCCTAACCTCTTTCCATTCATGTGATCCTAATCAAACTTTTCTACAAAACATGCATTGGGATAGATTTGTACCTTTACAAATTTCTTCGTACACTAACCTCTTTCCATTCATGTGATCCTAATCAAACTTTTCTACAAAACCATGCGTTGGGATAGCTTCGTGCTTTAAAAATTTCTTCGTACCCTAACCTCTTTCCATTCATGTGATCCTAATCTAACTTTTCTACAAAACCATGCGTTGGGATAGCTTCGTGCTTTAAAAATTTCTTCGTACCCTAACCTCTTTCCATTCACGTGATCCTAATCAAAGTTTTCTATAAAACCATGCATTGGGACAGATTTGTACCTTTACAAATTTCTTCGTATCCTAACCTCTCTCCATTCATGTGATCCTAATCAAACTTTTCTACAAAACATGCATTTAGATAGATTTCTACCTTTACAAATTTCTTCGTATCCTAACCTCTTTGCATTCATGTGATCCTAATCAAACTTTTCTACAAAACCATTCGTTGGGATAGCTTCGTGCTTTAAAAATTTCTTCCAACCCTAACCTCTTTCCATTCACGTGATCCTAATCAAAGTTTTCTATAAAACCATGCATTGGGACAGATTTGTACCTTTACAAATTTCTTCGTATCCTAACCTCTTTCCATTCATGTGATCCTAATCAAACTATTCTACAAAACATGCATTGAGATAGATTTGTACCTATACAAATTTCTTCGTATCCTAACCTCTTTCCATTCATGTGATGCTAATCAAACTTTTCTACAAAACCATGCGTTGGGATAGCTTCGTGCTTTAAAAACTTCTTCGTACCCTAACCTCTTTCCATTCATGTGATCCTAATCAAACTTTTCTACAAAACCATGCGTTGGGATAGCTTCGTGCTTTAAAAATTTCTTCGTACCCTAACCTCTTTCCATTCATGTGATCCTAATCGAACTTTTCTACAAAACATGCATTGAGATAGATTTGTACCTTTACAAATTTCTTCGTATCCTAACCTCTTTCCATTCATGTGATGCTAATCAAACTTTTCTACAAAACCATGCGTTGGGATAGCTTCGTGCTTTAAAAACTTCTTCGTAACCTAACCTCTTTCCATTCATGTGATCCTAATCAAACTTGTCTACAAAACATGCATTGAGATAGATTTGTACCTTTACAAATTTCTTCGTATCCTAACCTCTTTCCATTCATGTGATCCTAATCAAACTTTTCTACAAAACCATGCGTTGGGATAGCTTCGTGCTTTAAAAATTTCTTCGTACCCTAACCTCTTTCCATTCATGTGATCCTAATCTAACTTTTCTACAAAACCATGCGTTGGGATAGCTTCGTGCTTTAAAAATTTCTTCGTACCCTAACCTCTTTCCATTCATGTGATCCTAATCAAAGTTTTCTATAAAACCATGCATTGGGTCAGATTTGTACCTTTACAAATTTCTTCGTATCCTAACCTCTTTCCATTCATGTGATCCTAATCAAACTTTTCTACAAAACATGCATTGAGATAGATTTCTACCTTTACAAATTTCTTCGTATCCTAACCTCTTTGCATTCATGTGATCCTAATCAAACTTTTCTACAAAACCATTCGTTGGGATAGCTTCGTACTTTGAATATTTCTTCGTATCCTAACCTCTTTCCATTCATGTGATCCTAATCAAACTTTTCTACAAAACCATGCATTGGGATAGCTTTGTGCTTTAAAAATTTCTTCGTACCCTAACCTCTTTCCATTCACGTGATCCTAATCAAAGTTTTCTATAAAACCATGCGTTAGGATAGCTTCGTGCTTTAAAAATTTCTTCGTACCCTAACCTCTTTCCATTCATGTGATCCTAATCAAACTTTTCTACAAAACCATGCGTTAGGATAGCTTCGTGCTTTAAAAATTTCTTCGTACCCTAACCTCTTTCCATTCACGTGAAACTAATCAAAGTTATCTATAAAACCATGCATTGGGACAGATTTGTACCTTTACAAATTTCTTCGTATCCTAACCTCTTTCCATTCATGAGATCCTAATCAAACTTTTCTACAAAACCATGCATTGGGATAGCTTCGTGCTTTAAACATTTCTTTGTAACCTAACCTCTTCCCATTCATCTGGTCCTAAACAGAGTTTTCTACAAAACGTGCGTTGGGATAGATTTGTGCTTTTACAAATTTCTTCGTACCCTAACCTCATGCCATTCATGTGATCCTAATCAAAGTTTTCTATAAAACCATGCATTGGGATAGAATTGTACATTTACAAATTTCTTCGTACCCTAACCTCTTTCCATTCATGTGATCCTAATCAGAGTTTTCTAAAAAACGTGCGTTGGGATAGATTTGTGCTTTTACAAATTTCTTCGTACCCTAACCTTTTTCCATTCATGTGATCCTAATCAAACTTTTCTACAAAACCATGCATTGGGATAGATTTGTACCTTTACAAATTTCTTCGTACCCTAACCTCTTTCCATTCATGTGATCCTAATCAACCTTTTCTACAAAACCATGTGTTGGGATAGCTTCGTGCTTTAAAAATTTCTTCGTACCCTAACCTTTTTCCATTCATGTGATCCTTAGCAAACTTTTATACAAAACCATGCGTTGGGATAGCTTCGTGCTTTAAAAATTTCTTCGTACCCTAACCTTTTTCCATTCATGTGATCCTAATCAAACTTTTCTACAAAACCATGCATTGGGATAGATTTGTACCTTTACAAATTTCTTCGTATCCTAACCTATTTCCATTCATGTGATCCTAATCAAACTTTTCTACAAAACCATGCGTTGGGATAGCTTCGTGCTTTAAAAATTTCTTCGTACCCTAACCTCTTTCCATTCATGTGATCCTAATCAAAGTTTTCTATAAAACAATGCATTGGGACAGATTTGTACCTTTACAAATTTCTTCGTATCCTAACCTCTTTCCATTCATGTGATCCTAATCAAAGTTTTCTATAAAACCATGCATTGGGATAGATTTGTACCTTTACAAATTTCTTCGTATCCTAACCTCTTTCCATTCATGTGATTCTAATCAGAGTTTTGTACAAAACGTGCGTTGGGATAAATTTGTGCTTTTACAAACTTCATAGTAGCCTAACCTCTTTCCCATCATGTGATCCTAATCAGAGTTTTCTACAAAACGTGCGTTGGGATAAATTTGTGCTTTTACAAACTTCATAGTAACCTAACCTCTTTCCATTCCCGTGATCCTAATCAAACTTTTCTACAAAACATGCATTGGGATAGATTTGTACCTTTACAAATTTCTTCGTATCCTAACCTCTTTTCATTAATCTGATCCTAATCAGAGTTTTCTACAAACGTGCGTTGGGATAGATTTGTGCTTTTACAAATTTCTTCGTACCCTAACCTTTTTCCATTCATGTGATCCTAATCAAACTTTTCTACAAAACCATGCATTGGGATAGATTTGTACCTTTACAAATTTCTTCGTACCCTAACCTCTTTCCATTCATGTGATCCTAATCAAAGTTTTCTATAAAACCATGCATTGGGATAGATTTATACTTTTACAAATTTCTTCGTATCCTAACCTCTTTTCCTTAATCTGATTCTAATCACAGTTTTCTACAAAACATGTGTTGGGATAGATTTGTGCTTTTACAAATTTTTTCATACCCTAACCTCTTTTCCTTCATGTGATCCTAATCACAGTTTTTACAAAACACACGATGGGATAGATTTGTGCTTTTACAAATTTCTTTGTATCCTAACCTCTTTCCATTCATGTGATCCTAATCAGAGTTTTCTACAAAACGTGCGTTCGATAGATTTGTGGTTTTACAAATCTCTTCGTACCCTAACCTCTTTCCATTCATGTGATCCTAATCAAAGTTTTATATAAAACCATGCATTGGGACAGATTTGTACCTTTACAAATTTCTTCGTATCCTAACCTCTTTCCATTCATGTGATCCTAATCAAACTTTTCTACAAAACATGCATTTAGATAGATTTCTACCTTTACAAATTTCTTCGTATCCTAACCTCTTTGCATTCATGTGATCCTAATCAAACTTTTCTACATAACCATGCCTTGGGATAGCTTCGTGCTTTAAAAATTTCTTCGTTCCCTAACCTCTTTCCATTCACGTGATCCTAATCAAAGTTTTCTATAAAATCATGCATTGGGACAGATTTGTACCTTTACAAATTTCATCGTATCCTAACCTCTTTCCATTCATGTGATCCTAATCAAACTTTTCTACAAAACATGCATTTAGATAGATTTCTACCTTTACAAATTTCTTCGTATCCTAACCTCTTTGCATTCATGTGATCCTAATCAAACTTTTCTACAAAACCATGCGTTGGGATAGCTTCGTGCTTTAAAAATTTCTTCGTATCCTAACCTCTTTCCATTCATGTGATCCTAATCAAACTATTCTACAAAACATGCATTGAAATAGATTTGTACCTATACTAATTTCTTCGTATCCTAACCTCTTTCCATTCATGTGATGCTAATCAAACTTTTCTACAAAACCATGCGTTGGGATAGCTTCGTGCTTTAAAAACTTCTTCGTACCCTAACCTCTTTCCATTCATGTGATCCTAATCAAACTTTTCTACAAAACCATGCGTTGGGATAGCTTCGTGCTTTAAAAATTTCTTCGTACCCTAACCTCTTTCCATTCATGTGATCCTAATCGAACTTTTCTACAAAACCATGCGTTGGGATAGCTTCGTGCTTTAAAAATTTCTTCGTACCCTAACCTCTTTCCATTCATGTGATCCTAATCAAACTTGTCTACAAAACATGCATTGAGATAGATTTGTACCTTTACAAATTTCTTCGTATCCTAACCTCTTTCCATTCATGTGATCCTAATCAAACTTTTCTACAAAACCATGCGTTGGGATAGCTTCGTGCTTTAAAAATTTCTTCGTACCCTAACCTCTTTCCATTCATGTGATCCTAATCTAACTTTTCTACAAAACCATGCGTTGGGATAGCTTCGTGCTTTAAAAATTTCTTCGTACCCTAACCTCTTTCCATTCACGTGATCCTAATCAAAGTTTTCTATAAAACCATGAATTGGGACAGATTTGTACCTTTACAAATTTCTTCGTATCCTAACCTCTTTCCATTCATGTGATCCTAATCAAACTTTTCTACAAAACATGCATTGAGATAGATTTCTACCTTTACAAATTTCTTCGTATCCTAACCTCTTTGCATTCATGTGATCCTAATCAAACTTTTCTACAAAACCATTCGTTGGGATAGCTTCGTGCTTTGAATATTTCTTCGTATCCTAACCTCTTTCCATTCATGTGATCCTAATCAAACTTTTCTACAAAACCATGCATTGGGATAGCTTTGTGCTTTAAAAATTTCTTCGTACCCTAACCTCTTTCCATTCACGTGATCCTAATCAAAGTTTTCTATAAAACCATGCGTTAGGATAGCTTCGTGCTTTAAAAATTTCTTCGTACCCTAACCTCTTTCCATTCATGTGATCCTAATCGAACTTTTCTACAAAACCATGCGTTGGGATAGCTTCGTGCTTTAAAAATTTCTTCGTACCCTAACCTCTTTCCATTCATGTGATCCTAATCTAACTTTTCTACAAAACCATGCGTTGGGATAGCTTCGTGCTTTAAAAATTTCTTCGTACCCTAACCTCTTTCCATTCACGTGATCCTAATCAAAGTTTTCTATAAAACCATGCATTGGGACAGATTTGTACCTTTACAAATTTCTTCGTATCCTAACCTCTCTCCATTCATGTGATCCTAATCAAACTTTTCTACAAAACATGCATTTAGATAGATTTCTACCTTTACAAATTTCTTCGTATCCTAACCTCTTTGCATTCATGTGATCCTAATCAAACTTTTCTACAAAACCATTCGTTGGGATAGCTTCGTGCTTTAAAAATTTCTTCCAACCCTAACCTCTTTCCATTCACGTGATCCTAATCAAAGTTTTCTATAAAACCATGCATTGGGACAGATTTGTACCTTTACAAATTTCTTCGTATCCTAACCTCTTTCCATTCATGTGATCCTAATCAAACTATTCTACAAAACATGCATTGAGATAGATTTGTACCTATACAAATTTCTTCGTATCCTAACCTCTTTCCATTCATGTGATGCTAATCAAACTTTTCTACAAAACCATGCGTTGGGATAGCTTCGTGCTTTAAAAACTTCTTCGTACCCTAACCTCTTTCCATTCATGTGATCCTAATCAAACTTTTCTACAAAACCATGCGTTGGGATAGCTTCGTGCTTTAAAAATTTCTTCGTACCCTAACCTCTTTCCATTCATGTGATCCTAATCGAACTTTTCTACAAAACATGCATTGAGATAGATTTGTACCTTTACAAATTTCTTCGTATCCTAACCTCTTTCCATTCATGTGATGCTAATCAAACTTTTCTACAAAACCATGCGTTGGGATAGCTTCGTGCTTTAAAAACTTCTTCGTAACCTAACCTCTTTCCATTCATGTGATCCTAATCAAACTTTTCTACAAAACCATGCGTTGGGATAGCTTCGTGCTTTAAAAATTTCTTCGTACCCTAACCTCTTCCCATTCATCTGATCCTAATCAGAGTTTTCTACAAAACGTGCGTTGGGATAGATTTGTGCTTTTACAAATTTCTTCGTATCCTAACCTCTTTCCATTCATGTGATCCTAATCAAACTTTTCTACAAAACCATGCGTTGGGATAGCTTCGTGCTTTAAAAACTTCTTCGTACCCTAACCTCTTTCCATTCATGTGATCCTAATCAAACTTTTCTACAAAACCATGCGTTGGGATAGCTTCGTGCTTTAAAAACATCTTTGTACCCTAACCTCTTCCCATTCATCTGATCCTAATCAGAGTTTTCTACAAAACATGTGTTGGGATAGATTTTTTGCTTTTACAAATTTCTTCGTATCCTAACCTCTTTCCATTCATGTGATCCTAATCAAACTTTTCTACAAAACCATGCGTTGGGGTAGCTTCGTGCTTTAAAAATTTCTTCCTACCCTAACCTCTTTCCATTCATGTGATCCTAATCTAACTTTTCTAAAAAACCATGCGTTGGGATAGCTTCGTGCTTTGAATATTTCTTCGTATCCTAACCTCTTTCCATTCATGTGATCCTAATCAAACTTTTCTACAAAACCATGCATTGGGATAGCTTTGTGCTTTAAAAATTTCTTCGTACCCTAACCTCTTTCCATTCACGTGATCCTAATCAAAGTTTTCTATAAAACCATGCGTTAGGATAGCTTCGTGCTTTAAAAATTTCTTCGTACCCTAACCTCTTTCCATTCATGTGATCCTAATCAAACTTTTCTACAAAACCATGCATTGGGATAGCTTTGTGCTTTAAAAATTTCTTCGTACCCTAACCTCTTTCCATTCACGTGATCCTAATCAAAATTTTCTATAAAACCATGCGTTAGGATAGCTTCGTGCTTTAAAAATTTCTTCGTACCCTAACCTCTTTCCATTCATGTGATCCTTAGCAAACTTTTCTACAAAACCATGCGTTGGGATAGCTTCGTGCTTTAAAAATTTCTTCGTACCCTAACCTCTTTCCATTCATGTGATCCTTAGCAAACTTTTCTACAAAACCATGCGTTGGGATAGCTTCGTGCTTTAAAAATTTCTTCGTACCCTAACCTTTTTCCATTCATGTGATCCTAATCAAACTTTTCTACAAAACCATGCATTGGGATAGATTTGTACCTTTACAAATTTCTTCGTACCCTAACCTCTTTCCATTCATGTGATCCTAATCAAACTTTTCTACAAAACCATGCGTTGGGATAGCTTCGTGCTTTAAAAATTTCTTCGTACCCTAACCTCTTTCCATTCATGTGATCCTAATCAAAGTTTTCTATAAAACCATGCATTGGGATAGATTTGTACCTTTACTAATTTCTTCGTACCCTAACCTCTTTCCATTCATGTGATCCTAATCAAAGTTTTCTATAAAACCATGCATTGGGATAGATTTGTACCTTTACAAATTTCTTCGTATCCTAACCTCTTTCCATTCATGTGATTCTAATCAGAGTTTTGTACAAAACGTGCGTTGGGATAAATTTGTGCTTTTACAAACTTCATAGTAGCCTAACCTCTTTCCCATCATGTGATCCTAATCAGAGTTTTCTACAAAACGTACGTTGGGATAAATTTGTGCTTTTACAAACTTCATATTAGCCTAACCTCTTTCCATTCCCGTGATCCTAATGAAACTTTTCTACAAAACATGCATTGGGATAGATTTGTACCTTTACAAATTTCTTCGTATCCTAACCTCTTTTCATTAATCTGATCCTAATCAGAGTTTTCTACAAAACGTGCGTTGGGATAGATTTGTGCTTTTACAAATTTCTTCGTACCCTAACCTTTTTCCATTCATGTGATCCTAATCAAACTTTTCTACAAAACCATGCATTGGGATAGATTTGTACCTTTACAAATTTCTTCGTACCCTAACCTCTTTCCATTCATGTGATCCTAATCAAAGTTTTTTATAAAACCATGCATTGGGATAGATTTGTACCTTTACAAATTTCTTCGTATCCTAACCTCTTTCCATTCATGTGATCCTAATCAATCTTTTCTACAAAACCATGCGTTGGGATAGCTTCGTGCTTTAAAAATTTCTTCGTACCCTAACCTCTTTCCATTCATGTGATCCTAATCAAGCTTTTCTACAAAACCATGCATTGGGATAGCTTTGTGCTTTAAAAATTTCTTCGTACCCTAACCTCTTTAGATTCACTTGATCCTAATCAAAGTTTTCTATAAAACCATGCATTGGGACAGATTTGTACTTTTACAAATTTCTTCGTATCCTAACCTCTTTCAATTCATGAGATCCTAATCAAACTCTTCTACATAACCATGCATTGGGATAGCTTCGTGCTTTAAAAACTTCTTTGTACCCTAACCTCTTCCCATTCATCTGATCCTAATCAGAGTTTTCTACAAAACGTGCGTTGGGATAGATTTGTGCTTTTACAAATTTCTTCGTATCCTAACCTCTTTCCATTCATGTGATCCTAATCAAACTTTTCTACAAAACCATGCGTTGGGATAGCTTCGTGCTTTAAAAATTTCTTCGTATCCTAACCTCTTTCCATTCATGTGATCCTAATCAAACTTTTCTACAAAACATGCATTGGGATAGATTTGTACCTTTACAAATTTCTTCGTACACTAACCTCTTTCCATTCATGTGATCCTAATCAAACTTTTCTACAAAACCATGCGTTGGGATAGCTTCGTGCTTTAAAAATTTCTTCGTACCCTAACCTCTTTCCATTCATGTGATCCTAATCTAACTTTTCTACAAAACCATGCGTTGGGATAGCTTCGTGCTTTAAAAATTTCTTCGTACCCTAACCTCTTTCCATTCACGTGATCCTAATCAAAGTTTTCTATAAAACCATGCATTGGGACAGATTTGTACCTTTACAAATTTCTTCGTATCCTAACCTCTCTCCATTCATGTGATCCTAATCAAACTTTTCTACAAAACATGCATTTAGATAGATTTCTACCTTTACAAATTTCTTCGTATCCTAACCTCTTTGCATTCATGTGATCCTAATCAAACTTTTCTACAAAACCATTCGTTGGGATAGCTTCGTGCTTTAAAAATTTCTTCCAACCCTAACCTCTTTCCATTCACGTGATCCTAATCAAAGTTTTCTATAAAACCATGCATTGGGACAGATTTGTACCTTTACAAATTTCTTCGTATCCTAACCTCTTTCCATTCATGTGATCCTAATCAAACTATTCTACAAAACATGCATTGAGATAGATTTGTACCTATACAAATTTCTTCGTATCCTAACCTCTTTCCATTCATGTGATGCTAATCAAACTTTTCTACAAAACCATGCGTTGGGATAGCTTCGTGCTTTAAAAACTTCTTCGTACCCTAACCTCTTTCCATTCATGTGATCCTAATCAAACTTTTCTACAAAACCATGCGTTGGGATAGCTTCGTGCTTTAAAAATTTCTTCGTACCCTAACCTCTTTCCATTCATGTGATCCTAATCGAACTTTTCTACAAAACATGCATTGAGATAGATTTGTACCTTTACAAATTTCTTCGTATCCTAACCTCTTTCCATTCATGTGATGCTAATCAAACTTTTCTACAAAACCATGCGTTGGGATAGCTTCGTGCTTTAAAAACTTCTTCGTAACCTAACCTCTTTCCATTCATGTGATCCTAATCAAACTTGTCTACAAAACATGCATTGAGATAGATTTGTACCTTTACAAATTTCTTCGTATCCTAACCTCTTTCCATTCATGTGATCCTAATCAAACTTTTCTACAAAACCATGCGTTGGGATAGCTTCGTGCTTTAAAAATTTCTTCGTACCCTAACCTCTTTCCATTCATGTGATCCTAATCTAACTTTTCTACAAAACCATGCGTTGGGATAGCTTCGTGCTTTAAAAATTTCTTCGTACCCTAACCTCTTTCCATTCATGTGATCCTAATCAAAGTTTTCTATAAAACCATGCATTGGGTCAGATTTGTACCTTTACAAATTTCTTCGTATCCTAACCTCTTTCCATTCATGTGATCCTAATCAAACTTTTCTACAAAACATGCATTGAGATAGATTTCTACCTTTACAAATTTCTTCGTATCCTAACCTCTTTGCATTCATGTGATCCTAATCAAACTTTTCTACAAAACCATTCGTTGGGATAGCTTCGTACTTTGAATATTTCTTCGTATCCTAACCTCTTTCCATTCATGTGATCCTAATCAAACTTTTCTACAAAACCATGCATTGGGATAGCTTTGTGCTTTAAAAATTTCTTCGTACCCTAACCTCTTTCCATTCACGTGATCCTAATCAAAGTTTTCTATAAAACCATGCGTTAGGATAGCTTCGTGCTTTAAAAATTTCTTCGTACCCTAACCTCTTTCCATTCATGTGATCCTAATCAAACTTTTCTACAAAACCATGCGTTAGGATAGCTTCGTGCTTTAAAAATTTCTTCGTACCCTAACCTCTTTCCATTCACGTGAAACTAATCAAAGTTATCTATAAAACCATGCATTGGGACAGATTTGTACCTTTACAAATTTCTTCGTATCCTAACCTCTTTCCATTCATGAGATCCTAATCAAACTTTTCTACAAAACCATGCATTGGGATAGCTTCGTGCTTTAAACATTTCTTTGTAACCTAACCTCTTCCCATTCATCTGGTCCTAAACAGAGTTTTCTACAAAACGTGCGTTGGGATAGATTTGTGCTTTTACAAATTTCTTCGTACCCTAACCTCATGCCATTCATGTGATCCTAATCAAAGTTTTCTATAAAACCATGCATTGGGATAGAATTGTACATTTACAAATTTCTTCGTACCCTAACCTCTTTCCATTCATGTGATCCTAATCAGAGTTTTCTAAAAAACGTGCGTTGGGATAGATTTGTGCTTTTACAAATTTCTTCGTACCCTAACCTTTTTCCATTCATGTGATCCTAATCAAACTTTTCTACAAAACCATGCATTGGGATAGATTTGTACCTTTACAAATTTCTTCGTACCCTAACCTCTTTCCATTCATGTGATCCTAATCAACCTTTTCTACAAAACCATGTGTTGGGATAGCTTCGTGCTTTAAAAATTTCTTCGTACCCTAACCTTTTTCCATTCATGTGATCCTTAGCAAACTTTTATACAAAACCATGCGTTGGGATAGCTTCGTGCTTTAAAAATTTCTTCGTACCCTAACCTTTTTCCATTCATGTGATCCTAATCAAACTTTTCTACAAAACCATGCATTGGGATAGATTTGTACCTTTACAAATTTCTTCGTATCCTAACCTCTTTCCATTCATGTGATCCTAATCAAACTTTTCTACAAAACCATGCGTTGGGATAGCTTCGTGCTTTAAAAATTTCTTCGTACCCTAACCTCTTTCCATTCATGTGATCCTAATCAAAGTTTTCTATAAAACCATGCATTGGGATAGATTTGTACCTTTACAAATTTCTTCGTATCCTAACCTCTTTCCATTCATGTGATCCTAATCAAAGTTTTCTATAAAACCATGCATTGGGATAGATTTGTACCTTTACAAATTTCTTCGTATCCTAACCTCTTTCCATTCATGTGATTCTAATCAGAGTTTTGTACAAAACGTGCGTTGGGATAAATTTGTGCTTTTACAAACTTCATAGTAGCCTAACCTCTTTCCCATCATGTGATCCTAATCAGAGTTTTCTACAAAACGTGCGTTGGGATAAATTTGTGCTTTTACAAACTTCATAGTAACCTAACCTCTTTCCATTCCCGTGATCCTAATCAAACTTTTCTACAAAACATGCATTGGGATAGATTTGTACCTTTACAAATTTCTTCGTATCCTAACCTCTTTTCATTAATCTGATCCTAATCAGAGTTTTCTACAAACGTGCGTTGGGATAGATTTGTGCTTTTACAAATTTCTTCGTACCCTAACCTTTTTCCATTCATGTGATCCTAATCAAACTTTTCTACAAAACCATGCATTGGGATAGATTTGTACCTTTACAAATTTCTTCGTACCCTAACCTCTTTCCATTCATGTGATCCTAATCAAAGTTTTCTATAAAACCATGCATTGGGATAGATTTATACTTTTACAAATTTCTTCGTATCCTAACCTCTTTTCCTTAATCTGATTCTAATCACAGTTTTCTACAAAACATGTGTTGGGATAGATTTGTGCTTTTACAAATTTTTTCATACCCTAACCTCTTTTCCTTCATGTGATCCTAATCACAGTTTTTACAAAACACACGATGGGATAGATTTGTGCTTTTACAAATTTCTTTGTATCCTAACCTCTTTCCATTCATGTGATCCTAATCAGAGTTTTCTACAAAACGTGCGTTCGATAGATTTGTGGTTTTACAAATCTCTTCGTACCCTAACCTCTTTCCATTCATGTGATCCTAATCAAAGTTTTATATAAAACCATGCATTGGGACAGATTTGTACCTTTACAAATTTCTTCGTATCCTAACCTCTTTCCATTCATGTGATCCTAATCAAACTTTTCTACAAAACATGCATTTAGATAGATTTCTACCTTTACAAATTTCTTCGTATCCTAACCTCTTTGCATTCATGTGATCCTAATCAAACTTTTCTACATAACCATGCCTTGGGATAGCTTCGTGCTTTAAAAATTTCTTCGTTCCCTAACCTCTTTCCATTCACGTGATCCTAATCAAAGTTTTCTATAAAATCATGCATTGGGACAGATTTGTACCTTTACAAATTTCTTCGTATCCTAACCTCTTTCCATTCATGTGATCCTAATCAAACTTTTCTACAAAACATGCATTTAGATAGATTTCTACCTTTACAAATTTCTTCGTATCCTAACCTCTTTGCATTCATGTGATCCTAATCAAACTTTTCTACAAAACCATGCGTTGGGATAGCTTCGTGCTTTAAAAATTTCTTCGTATCCTAACCTCTTTCCATTCATGTGATCCTAATCAAACTATTCTACAAAACATGCATTGAAATAGATTTGTACCTATACTAATTTCTTCGTATCCTAACCTCTTTCCATTCATGTGATGCTAATCAAACTTTTCTACAAAACCATGCGTTGGGATAGCTTCGTGCTTTAAAAACTTCTTCGTACCCTAACCTCTTTCCATTCATGTGATCCTAATCAAACTTTTCTACAAAACCATGCGTTGGGATAGCTTCGTGCTTTAAAAATTTCTTCGTACCCTAACCTCTTTCCATTCATGTGATCCTAATCGAACTTTTCTACAAAACCATGCGTTGGGATAGCTTCGTGCTTTAAAAATTTCTTCGTACCCTAACCTCTTTCCATTCATGTGATCCTAATCAAACTTGTCTACAAAACATGCATTGAGATAGATTTGTACCTTTACAAATTTCTTCGTATCCTAACCTCTTTCCATTCATGTGATCCTAATCAAACTTTTCTACAAAACCATGCGTTGGGATAGCTTCGTGCTTTAAAAATTTCTTCGTACCCTAACCTCTTTCCATTCATGTGATCCTAATCTAACTTTTCTACAAAACCATGCGTTGGGATAGCTTCGTGCTTTAAAAATTTCTTCGTACCCTAACCTCTTTCCATTCACGTGATCCTAATCAAAGTTTTCTATAAAACCATGAATTGGGACAGATTTGTACCTTTACAAATTTCTTCGTATCCTAACCTCTTTCCATTCATGTGATCCTAATCAAACTTTTCTACAAAACATGCATTGAGATAGATTTCTACCTTTACAAATTTCTTCGTATCCTAACCTCTTTGCATTCATGTGATCCTAATCAAACTTTTCTACAAAACCATTCGTTGGGATAGCTTCGTGCTTTGAATATTTCTTCGTATCCTAACCTCTTTCCATTCATGTGATCCTAATCAAACTTTTCTACAAAACCATGCATTGGGATAGCTTTGTGCTTTAAAAATTTCTTCGTACCCTAACCTCTTTCCATTCACGTGATCCTAATCAAAGTTTTCTATAAAACCATGCGTTAGGATAGCTTCGTGCTTTAAAAATTTCTTCGTACCCTAACCTCTTTCCATTCATGTGATCCTAATCAAACTTTTCTACAAAACCATGCGTTAGGATAGCTTCGTGCTTTAAAAATTTCTTCGTACCCTAACCTCTTTCCATTCACGTGAAACTAATCAAAGTTATCTATAAAACCATGCATTGGGACAGATTTGTACCTTTACAAATTTCTTCGTATCCTAACCTCTTTCCATTCATGAGATCCTAATCAAACTTTTCTACAAAACCATGCATTGGGATAGCTTCGTGCTTTAAACATTTCTTTGTAACCTAACCTCTTCCCATTCATCTGGTCCTAAACAGAGTTTTCTACAAAACGTGCGTTGGGATAGATTTGTGCTTTTACAAATTTCTTCGTACCCTAACCTCTTGCCATTCATGTGATCCTAATCAAAGTTTTCTATAAAACCATGCATTGGGATAGAATTGTACATTTACAAATTTCTTCGTACCCTAACCTCTTTCCATTCATGTGATCCTAATCAGAGTTTTCTAAAAAACGTGCGTTGGGATAGATTTGTGCTTTTACAAATTTCTTCGTACCCTAACCTTTTTCCATTCATGTGATCCTAATCAAACTTTTCTACAAAACCATGCATTGGGATAGATTTGTACCTTTACAAATTTCTTCGTACCCTAACCTCTTTCCATTCATGTGATCCTAATCAACCTTTTCTACAAAACCATGCGTTGGGATAGCTTCGTGCTTTAAAAATTTCTTCGTACCCTAACCTTTTTCCATTCATGTGATCCTTAGCAAACTTTTATACAAAACCATGCGTTGGGATAGCTTCGTGCTTTAAAAATTTCTTCGTACCCTAACCTTTTTCCATTCATGTGATCCTAATCAAACTTTTCTACAAAACCATGCGTTGGGATAGCTTCGTGCTTTAAAAATTTCTTCGTACCCTAACCTCTTTCCATTCATGTGATCCTAATCAAAGTTTTCTATAAAACCATGCATTGGGATAGATTTGTACCTTTACAAATTTCTTCGTACCCTAACCTCTTTCCATTCATGTGATCCTAATCAAAGTTTTCTATAAAACCATGCATTGGGATAGATTTGTACCTTTACAAATTTCTTCGTATCCTAACCTCTTTCCATTCATGTGATTCTAATCAGAGTTTTGTACAAAACGTGCGTTGGGATAAATTTGTGCTTTTACAAACTTCATAGTAGCCTAACCTCTTTCCCATCATGTGATCCTAATCAGAGTTTTCTACAAAACGTGCGTTGGGATAAATTTGTGCTTTTACAACCTTCATAGTAGCCTAACCTCTTTCCATTCCCGTGATCCTAATCAAACTTTTCTACAAAACATGCATTGGGATAGATTTGTACCTTTACAAATTTCTTCGTATCCTAACCTCTTTTCATTAATCTGATCCTAATCAGAGTTTTCTACAAAACATGCGTTGGGATAGATTTGTGCTTTAAAAATTTCTTTGTACCCTAACCTCTTCCCATTCATGTGATCCTAATCAGAGTTTTCTACAAACGTGCGTTGGGATAGATTTGTGCTTTTACAAATTTCTTCGTACCCTAACCTTTTTCCATTCATGTGATCCTAATCAAACTTTTCTACAAAACCATGCATTGGGATAGATTTGTACCTTTACAAATTTCTTCGTACCCTAACCTCTTTCCATTCATGTGATCCTAATCAAAGTTTTCTATAAAACCATGCATTGGGATAGATTTATACCTTTACAAATTTCTTCGTATCCTAACCTCTTTCCATTCATGTGATCCTAATCAAACTTTTCTACAAAACATGCATTGGGATAGATTTGTACCTTTACAAATTTCTTCGTATCCTAACCTCTTTTCATTAATCTGATTCTAATCACAGTTTTCTACAAAACATGTGTTGGGATAGATTTGTGCTTTTACAAATTTTTTCATACCCTAACCTCTTTTCCTTCATGTGATCCTAATCACAGTTTTTACAAAACACACAATGGGATAGATTTGTGCTTTTACAAATTTCTTTGTATCCTAACCTCTTTCCATTCATGTGATCCTAATCAGAGTTTTCTACAAAACGTGCGTTCGATAGATTTGTGGTTTTACAAATCTCTTCGTACCCTAACCTCTTTCCATTCATGTGATCCTAATCAAAGTTTTATATAAAACCATGCATGGGGATAGAATTGTACCTTTAGAAATTTCTTCGTATCCTAACCTCTTTCCATTCAGGTGATCCTAATCAAATTTTTCTACAAAACATGCATTGGGATAGATTTGTACCTTTAAAAATTTCTTCGTATCCTAACCTCTTTCCATTCACGTGATCCTAATCAAATTTTTCTACAAAACATGCATTGGGATATATTTGTACCTTTACAAATATCTTCGTACCCTAACCTCTTTCCATTCATGTGATCCTAATCAAACTTTTCTACAAAATCATGCATTGGGATATATTTGTACCTTTACAAATTTCTTCGTACCCTAACCTCTTTCCATTCATGTGATCCTAAACAGAGTTTTCTACAAAACGTGCGTTGGGATAAATTTGTGCTTCTACAAACTTCATAGTAGCCTAACCTCTTTCCATTCCCGTGATCCTAATCAAACTTTTCTACAAAACATGCAATGGGATAGATTTGTACCTTTACAAATTTCTTCGTATCCTAACCTATTTTCATTCATCTGATCCTAATCAGAGTTTTCTACAAAACATGCGTTGGGATAGATTTGTGCTTTTACAAATTTTTTCATGCCCTAACATCTTTTCATTCATGTGATCCTAATCAGAGTTTTTACAAAACACACGATGGGATAGATTTGTGCTTTTACAAATTTCTTTGTATCCTAACCTCTTTCCATTCATGTGATCCTAATCAAACTTTTCTACAAAATCATGCATTGGGATAGATTTGTACCTTTACAAATTTCTTCGTACCCTAACCTCTTTCCATTCATGTGATCCTTATCACATTTTTCTACAACATGTGCGTTGGGATAGATTTGTGCTTTTACAAATTTCTTCCTACCCTAACCTCTATTCATTCATCTGATCCTAATCAGAGTTTTCTACAAAACGTGCGTTGGGATAGATTTGTGCTTTTACAAATTTCTTCGTATCCTAACCTCTTTCCATTCATGTGATCCTAATAAAACTTTTCTTCAAAACATGCATTGGGATAGATTTGCACCTTTACAAATTTCTTCGTATCCTAACCTCTTTTCATTCATCTGATCCTAATTAGAGTTTTCTACAAAACATGCCTTGGGATAGATTTGTGCTTTAAAAATTTCTTTGTACCATAACCTCTTCCCATTCATGTGATCCTAATCAGAGTTTTCTACAAAACATGCATTGGGAAAGATTTGTACCTTTACAAATTTCTTCGTATCTTAACCTCTTCCCATTAATGTGATCCTAATCAGAGTTTTCTACAAAACGTGCGTTGGGATAGATTTTTGCTTTTACAAATTTCTTCGTACCCTAACCTTTTTCCATTCATGTGATCCTAATCAAACTTTTCTACAAAACCATGCATTGGGATAGATTTGTACCTTTACAAATTTCTTCGTACCCTAACCTCTTTCCATTCATGTGATCCTAATCAAACCTATAAAACCATGCATTTGGATAGATTTGTACCTTTACAAATTTCTTGGTATCCTAACCTCTTTCCATTCATGTGATTCTAATCAGAGTTTTCTACAAAACGTGCGTTGGGATAAATTTGTGCTTTTACAAACTTCATAGTAACCTAACCTCTTTCCAATCATGTGATCCTAATCAGAGTTTTCTACAAAAGGTGCGTTGGGATAAATTTGTGCTTTTACAAACTTCATAGTAGCCTAACCTCTTTCCATACCCGTGATCCTAATGAAACTTTTCTACAAAACATGCATTGGGATAGATTTGTACCTTTACAAATTTCTTCGTATCCTAACCTCTTTTCATTAATCTGATCCTAATCAGAGTTTTCTACAAAACATGCGTTGGGATAGATTTGTGCTTTAAAAATTTCTTTGTACCCTAATCTCTTCCCATTCATGTGATCCTAATCAAAGTTTTCTATAAAACCATGCATTGGGATAGATTTGTACCTTTACAAATTTCTTCGTATCCTAACCTGTTTCCATTCATGTGATCCTAATCAAACTTTTCTACAAAACATGCATTGGGATAGATTTGTACCTTTACAAATTTCTTCGTATCCTAACCTCTTTTCATTAATCTGATCCTAATCAGAGTTTTCTACAAAACATGCGTTGGGATAGATTTGTGCTTTAAAAATTTCTTTGTACCCTAACCTCTTTCCATTCATGTGATCCTAATCAAACTTTTCTACAAAACCATGCGTTGGGATAGCTTCTTGCTTTAAAAATTTCTTCGTACCCTAACCTCTTTCCATTCATTTGATCCTAATCAAACTTTTCTACAAAACCATGCATTGGGATAGCTTGGTGCTTTAAAAATTTCTTCGTACCCTAACCTCTTTCCATTCATGTGATCCTAATCAAACTATTCTACAAAACATGCATTGAGATAGATTTGTACCTATACAAATTTCTTCGTATCCTAACCTCTTTCCATTCATGTGATCCTAATCAAACTTTTCTACAAAACCATGCGTTGGGATAGCTTCGTGCTTTAAAAATTTCTTCGTACCCTAACCTCTTTCCATTCACGTGATCCTAATCAAAGTTTTCTATAAAACCATGCGTTAGGATAGCTTCGTGCTTTAAAAATTTCTTGGTACCCTAACCTCATTCCATTCATGTGATCCTAATCAAACTTTTCTACAAAACCATGCGTTAGGATAGCTTCGTGCTTTAAAAATTTCTTCGTACCCTAACCTCTTTCCATTCATGTGATCCTAATCAAACTTTTCTACAAAACCATGCATTGGGATAGATTTGTACCTTTACAAATTTCTTCGTATCCTAACCTCTTTCCATTCATGAGATCCTAATCAAACTTTTCTACAAAACCATGCGTTAGGATAGCTTCGTGCTTTAAAAATTTCTTGGTACCCTAACCTCATTCCATTCATGTGATCCTAATCAAACTTTTCTACAAAACCATGCATTAGAATAGATTTGTACCTTTACAAATTTCTTCGTACCCTAACCTCTTTCCATTCATGTGATTTTAATCAAACTTTTCTACAAAACCATGCATTGGGATAGCTTCGTGCTTTAAAAATTTCATCGTACCCTAACCTCTTTCCATTCACGTGATCCTAATCAAAGTTTTCTATAAAACCATGCGTTAGGATAGCTTCGTGCTTTAAAAATTTCTTGGTACCCTAACCTCATTCCATTCATGTGATCCTAATCAAACTTTTCTACAAAACCATGCGTTAGGATAGCTTCGTGCTTTAAAAATTTCTTCGTACCCTAACCTCTTTCCATTCATGTGATCCTAATCAAACTTTTCTACAAAACCATGCATTTGGACAGATTTGTACCTTTACAAATTTCTTCGTATCCTAACCTCTTTCCATTCATGTGATCCTAATCAAACTTTTCTACAAAACCATGCGTTAGGATAGCTTCGTGCTTTAAAAATTTCTTGGTACCCTAACCTCATTCCATTCATGTGATCCTAATCAAACTTTTCTACAAAACCATGCGTTAGGATAGCTTCGTGCTTTAAAAATTTCTTCGTACCCTAACCTCTTTCCATTCATGTGATTTTAATCAAACTTTTCTACAAAACCATGCATTGGGATAGCTTTGTGCTTTAAAAATTTCATCGTACCCTAACCTCTTTCCATTCACGTGATCCTAATCAAAGTTTTCTATAAAACCATGCGTTAGGATAGCTTCGTGCTTTAAAAATTTCTTCGTACCCTAACCTCTTTCCATTCATGTGATCCTAATCAAACTTTTCTACAAAACCATGCGTTAGGATAGCTTCGTGCTTTAAAAATTTCTTCGTACCCTAACCTCTTTCCATTCACGTGAAACTAATCAAAGTTATCTATAAAACCATGCATTGGGACAGATTTGTACCTTTACAAATTTCTTCGTATCCTAACCTCTTTCCATTCATGAGATCCTAATCAAACTTTTCTACAAAACCATGCATTGGGATAGCTTCGTGCTTTAAACATTTCTTTGTAACCTAACCTCTTCCCATTCATCTGGTCCTAAACAGAGTTTTCTACAAAACGTGCGTTGGGATAGATTTGTGCTTTTACAAATTTCTTCGTACCCTAACCTCTTGCCATTCATGTGATCCTAATCAAAGTTTTCTATAAAACCATGCATTGGGATAGAATTGTACATTTACAAATTTCTTCGTACCCTAACCTCTTTCCATTCATGTGATCCTAATCAGAGTTTTCTAAAAAACGTGCGTTGGGATAGATTTGTGCTTTTACAAATTTCTTCGTACCCTAACCTTTTTCCATTCATGTGATCCTAATCAAACTTTTCTACAAAACCATGCATTGGGATAGATTTGTACCTTTACAAATTTCTTCGTACCCTAACCTCTTTCCATTCATGTGATCCTAATCAACCTTTTCTACAAAACCATGCGTTGGGATAGCTTCGTGCTTTAAAAATTTCTTCGTACCCTAACCTTTTTCCATTCATGTGATCCTTAGCAAACTTTTATACAAAACCATGCGTTGGGATAGCTTCGTGCTTTAAAAATTTCTTCGTACCCTAACCTTTTTCCATTCATGTGATCCTAATCAAACTTTTCTACAAAAACATGCATTGGGATAGATTTGTACCTTTACAAATTTCTTCGTATCCTAACCTCTTTCCATTCATGTGATCCTATTCAAACTTTTCTACAAAACCATGCGTTGGGATAGCTTCGTGCTTTAAAAATTTCTTCGTACCCTAACCTCTTTCCATTCATGTGATCCTAATCAAAGTTTTCTATAAAACCATGCATTGGGATAGATTTGTACCTTTACAAATTTCTTCGTACCCTAACCTCTTTCCATTCATGTGATCCTAATCAAACTTTTCTGCAAAACCATGCGTTGGGATAGCTTCGTGCTTAAAAAATTTCTTCGTACCCTAACCTCTTTCCATTCATGTGATCCTAATCAAACTTTTCTACAAAACCATGCGTTGGGATAGCTTCGTGCTTTAAAAATTTCTTCGTACCCTAACCTCTTTCCATTCATGTGATCCTAATCAAACTTGTCTACAAAACATGCATTGAGATAGATTTGTACCTTTACAAATTTCTTCGTATCCTAACCTCTTTCCATTCATGTGATCCTAATCAAACTTTTCTGCAAAACCATGCGTTGGGATAGCTTCGTGCTTAAAAAATTTCTTCGTACCCTAACCTCTTTCCATTCATGTGATCCTAATCGAACTTTTCTACAAAACCATGCGTTGGGATAGCTTCGTGCTTTAAAAATTTCTTCGTACCCTAACCTCTTTCCATTCATGTGATCCTAATCAAACTTGTCTACAAAACATGCATTGAGATAGATTTGTACCTTTACAAATTTCTTCGTATCCTAACCTCTTTCCATTCATGTGATCCTAATCAATCTTTTCTACAAAACCATGCGTTGGGATAGCTTCGTGCTTTAAAAATTTCTTCGTACCCTAACCTCTTTCCATTCATGTGCTCCTAATCAAACTTTTCTACAAAACCATGCATTGGGATAGCTTCGTGCTTTAAAAATTTCTTCGTACCCTAACCTCTTTCCATTCATGTGATCCTAATCAAACTTTTCTACAAAACCATGCGTTGGGATAGCTTCGTGCTTTAAAAATTTCTTCGTACCCTAACCTCTTTCCATTCATGTGACCCTAATCAAACTTGTCTACAAAACATGCATTGAGATAGATTTGTACCTTTACAAATTTCTTCGTATCCTAACCTCTTTCCATTCATGTGATCCTAATCAATCTTTTCTACAAAACCATGCGTTGGGATAGCTTCGTGCTTTAAAAATTTCTTCGTACCCTAACCTCTTTCCATTCATGTGATCCTAATCAAACTTTTCTACAAAACCATGCATTGGGATAGCTTTGTGCTTTAAAAATTTCTTCGTACCCTAACCTCTTTCCATTCACGTGATCCTAATCAAACTTTTCTATAAAACCATGCATTGGGACAGATTTGTACTTTTACAAATTTCTTCGTATCCTAACCTCTTTCAATTCATGAGATCCTAATCAAACTTTTCTACATAACCATGCATTGGGATAGCTTCGTGCTTTAAAAACATCTTTGTACCCTAACCTCTTCCCATTCATCTGATCCTAATCAGAGTTTTCTACAAAACGTGCGTTGGGATAGATTTGTGCTTTTACAAATTTCTTCGTATCCTAACCTCTTTCCATTCATGTGATCCTAATCAAACTTTTCTACAAAACCAAGCGTTGGGATAGCTTCGTGCTTTAAAAATTTCTTCGTACCCTAACCTCTTTCCATTCATGTGATCCTAATCTAACTTTTCTAAAAAACCATGCGTTGGGATAGCTTCGTGCTTTGAATATTTCTTCGTATCCTAACCTCTTTCCATTCATGTGATCCTAATCAAACTTTTCTACAAAACCATGCATTGGGATAGCTTTGAGCTTTAAAAATTTCTTCGTACCCTAACCTCTTTCCATTCACGTGATCCTAATCAAAGTTTTCTATAAAACCATGCGTTAGGATAGCTTCGTGCTTTAAAAATTTCTTCGTACCCTAACCTCTTTCCATTCATGAGATCCTAATCAAACTTTTCTGCAAAACCATGCATTGGGATAGCTTCGTGCTTTAATCATTTCTTTGTAACATAACCTCTTCCCATTCATCTGGTCCTAAACAGAGTTTTCTACAAAACGTGCGTTGGGATAGATTTGTGCTTTTACAAATTTCTTCGTACCCTAACCTCTTGCCATTCATGTGATCCTAATCAAAGTTTTCTATAAAACCATGCATTGGGATAGAATTGTACATTTACAAATTTCTTCGTACCCTAACCTGTTTCCATTCATGTGATCCTAATCAGAGTTTTCTAAAAAACGTGCGTTGGGATAGATTTGTGCTTTTACAAATTTCTTCGTACCCTAACCTTTTTCCATTCATGTGATCCTAATCAAACTTTTCTACAAAACCATGCATTGGGATAGATTTGTACCTTTACAAATTTCTTCGTACCCTAACCTCTTTCCATTCATGTGATCCTAATCAAACTTTTCTACAAAACCATGCGTTGGGATAGCTTCGTGCTTTAAAAATTTCTTCGTACCCTAACCTCTTTCCATTCATGTGATCCTTAGCAAACTTTTCTACAAAACCATGCGTTGGGATAGCTTCGTGCTTTAAAAATTTCTTCGTACCCTAACCTTTTTCCATTCATGTGATCCTAATCAAACTTTTCTACAAAACCATGCATTGGGATAGATTTGTACCTTTACAAATTTCTTCGTACCCTAACCTCTTTCCATTCATGTGATCCTAATCAAACTTTTCTACAAAACCATGCGTTGGGATAGCTTCGTGCTTTAAAAATTTCTTCGTACCCTAACCTCTTTCCATTCATGTGATCCTAATCAAAGTTTTCTATAAAACCATGCATTGGGATAGATTTGTACCTTTACAAATTTCTTCGTACCCTAACCTCTTTCCATTCATGTGATCCTAATCAAAGTTTTCTATAAAACCATGCATTGGGATAGATTTGTACCTTTACAAATTTCTTCGTATCCTAACCTCTTTCCATTCATGTGATTCTAATCAGAGTTTTGTACAAAACGTGCGTTGGGATAAATTTGTGCTTTTACAAACTTCATAGTAGCCTAACCTCTTTCCCATCATGTGATCCTAATCAGAGTTTTCTACAAAACTTACGTTGGGATAAATTTGTGCTTTTACAAACTTCATATTAGCCTAACCTCTTTCCATTCCCGTGATCCTAATGAAACTTTTCTACAAAACATGCATTGGGATAGATTTGTACCTTTACAAATTTCTTCGTATCCTAACCTCTTTTCATTAATCTGATCCTAATCAGAGTTTTCTACAAAAGGTGCGTTCGATAGATTTGTGCTTTTACAAATTTCTTCGTACCCTAACCTTTTTCCATTCATGTGATCCTAATCAAACTTTTCTACAAAACCATGCATTGGGATAGATTTGTACCTTTACAAATTTCTTCGTACCCTAACCTCTTTCCATTCATGTGATCCTAATCAAAGTTTTTTATAAAACCATGCATTGGGATAGATTTGTACCTTTACAAATTTCTTCGTATCCTAACCTCTTTCCATTCATGTGATCCTAATCAATCTTTTCTACAAAACCATGCGTTGGGATAGCTTCGTGCTTTAAAAATTTCTTCGTACCCTAACCTCTTTCCATTCATGTGATCCTAATCAAGCTTTTCTACAAAACCATGCATTGGGATAGCTTTGTGCTTTAAAAATTTCTTCGTACCCTAACCTCTTTCCATTCACGTGATCCTAATCAAAGTTTTCTATAAAACCATGCATTGGGACAGATTTGTACTTTTACAAATTTCTTCGTATCCTAACCTCTTTCAATTCATGAGATCCTAATCAAACTCTTCTACATAACCATGCATTGGGATAGCTTCATGCTTTAAAAACTTCTTTGTACCCTAACCTCTTCCCATTCATCTGATCCTAATCAGAGTTTTCTACAAAACGTGCGTTGGGATAGATTTGTGCTTTTACAAATTTCTTCGTATCCTAACCTCTTTCCATTCATGTGATCCTAATCAAACTTTTCTACAAAACCATGCGTTGGGATAGCTTCGTGCCTTAAAAATTTCTTCGTATCCTAACCTCTTTCCATTCATGTGATCCTAATCAAACTTTTCTACAAAACATGCATTGGGATAGATTTGTACCTTTACAAATTTCTTCGTACACTAACCTCTTTCCATTCATGTGATCCTAATCAAACTTTTCTACAAAACCATGCGTTGGGATAGCTTCGTGCTTTAAAAATTTCTTCGTACCCTAACCTTTTCCATTCATGTGATCCTAATCTAACTTTTCTACAAAACCATGCGTTGGGATAGCTTCGTGCTTTAAAAATTTCTTCGTACCCTAACCTCTTTCCATTCACGTGATCCTAATCAAAGTTTTCTATAAAACCATGCATTGGGACAGATTTGTACCTTTACAAATTTCTTCGTATCCTAACCTCTTTCCATTCATGTGATCCTAATCAAACTTTTCTACAAAACATGCATTTAGATAGATTTCTACCTTTACAAATTTCTTCGTATCCTAACCTCTTTGCATTCATGTGATCCTAATCAAACTTTTCTACAAAACCATGCGTTGGGATAGCTTCGTGCTTTAAAAATTTCTTCCAACCCTAACCTCTTTCCATTCACGTGATCCTAATCAAAGTTTTCTATAAAACCATGCATTGGGACAGATTTGTACCTTTACAAATTTCTTCGTATCCTAACCTCTTTCCATTCATGTGATCCTAATCAAACTATTCTACAAAACATGCATTGAGATAGATTTGTACCTATACAAATTTCTTCGTATCCTAACCTCTTTCCATTCATGTGATGCTAATCAAACTTTTCTACAAAACCATGCGTTGGGATAGCTTCGTGCTTTAAAAACTTCTTCGTACCCTAACCTCTTTCCATTCATGTGATCCTAATCAAACTTTTCTACAAAACCATGCGTTGGGATAGCTTCGTGCTTTAAAAATTTCTTCGTACCTTAACCTCTTTCCATTCATGTGATCCTAATCGAACTTTTCTACAAAACCATGCGTTGGGATAGATTTGTACCTTTACAAATTTCTTCGTATCCTAACCTCTTTCCATTCATGTGATGCTAATCAAACTTTTCTACAAAACCATGCGTTGGGATAGCTTCGTGCTTTAAAAACTTCTTCGTAACCTAACCTCTTTCCATTCATGTGATCCTAATCAAACTTGTCTACAAAACATGCATTGAGATAGATTTGTACCTTTACAAATTTCTTCGTATCCTAACCTCTTTCCATTCATGTGATCCTAATCAAACTTTTCTACAAAACCATGCGTTGGGATAGCTTCGTGCTTTAAAAATTTCTTCGTACCCTAACCTCTTTCCATTCATGTGATCCTAATCTAACTTTTCTACAAAACCATGCGTTGGGATAGCTTCGTGCTTTAAAAATTTCTTCGTACCCTAACCTCTTTCCATTCATGTGATCCTAATCAAAGTTTTCTATAAAACCATGCATTGGGTCAGATTTGTACCTTTACAAATTTCTTCGTATCCTAACCTCTTTCCATTCATGTGATCCTAATCAAACTTTTCTACAAAACATGCATTGAGATAGATTTCTACCTTTACAAATTTCTTCGTATCCTAACCTCTTTGCATTCATGTGATCCTAATCAAACTTTTCTACAAAACCATTCGTTGGGATAGCTTCGTACTTTGAATATTTCTTCGTATCCTAACCTCTTTCCATTCATGTGATCCTAATCAAACTTTTCTACAAAACCATGCATTGGGATAGCTTTGTGCTTTAAAAATTTCTTCGTACCCTAACCTCTTTCCATTCACGTGATCCTAATCAAAGTTTTCTATAAAACCATGCGTTAGGATAGCTTCGTGCTTTAAAAATTTCTTCGTACCCTAACCTCTTTCCATTCATGTGATCCTAATCAAACTTTTCTACAAAACCATGCGTTAGGATAGCTTCGTGCTTTAAAAATTTCTTCGTACCCTAACCTCTTTCCATTCACGTGAAACTAATCAAAGTTATCTATAAAACCATGCATTGGGACAGATTTGTACCTTTACAAATTTCTTCGTATCCTAACCTCTTTCCATTCATGAGATCCTAATCAAACTTTTCTACAAAACCATGCATTGGGATAGCTTCGTGCTTTAAACATTTCTTTGTAACCTAACCTCTTCCCATTCATCTGGTCCTAAACAGAGTTTTCTACAAAACGTGCGTTGGGATAGATTTGTGCTTTTACAAATTTCTTCGTACCCTAACCTCATGCCATTCATGTGATCCTAATCAAAGTTTTCTATAAAACCATGCATTGGGATAGAATTGTACATTTACAAATTTCTTCGTACCCTAACCTCTTTCCATTCATGTGATCCTAATCAGAGTTTTCTAAAAAACGTGCGTTGGGATAGATTTGTGCTTTTACAAATTTCTTCGTACCCTAACCTTTTTCCATTCATGTGATCCTAATCAAACTTTTCTACAAAACCATGCATTGGGATAGATTTGTACCTTTACAAATTTCTTCGTACCCTAACCTCTTTCCATTCATGTGATCCTAATCAACCTTTTCTACAAAACCATGCGTTGGGATAGCTTCGTGCTTTAAAAATTTCTTCGTACCCTAACCTCTTTCCATTCATGTGATCCTAATCAACCTTTTCTACAAAACCATGCGTTGGGATAGCTTCGTGCTTTAAAAATTTCTTCGTACCCTAACCTTTTTCCATTCATGTGATCCTAATCAAACTTTTCTACAAAACCATGCATTGGGATAGATTTGTACCTTTACAAATTTCTTCGTATCCTAACCTCTTTCCATTCATGTGATCCTAATCAAACTTTTCTACAAAACCATGCGTTGGGATAGCTTCGTGCTTTAAAAATTTCTTCGTACCCTAACCTCTTTCCATTCATGTGATCCTAATCAAAGTTTTCTATAAAACCATGCATTGGGATAGATTTGTACCTTTATAAATTTCTTCGTATCCTAACCTCTTTCCATTCATGTGATCCTAATCAAAGTTTTCTATAAAACCATGCATTGGGATAGATTTGTACCTTTACAAATTTCTTCGTATCCTAACCTCTTTCCATTCATGTGATTCTAATCAGAGTTTTGTACAAAACGTGCGTTGGGATAAATTTGTGCTTTTACAAACTTCATAGTAGCCTAACCTCTTTCCCATCATGTGATCCTAATCAGAGTTTTCTACAAAACGTGCGTTGGGATAAATTTGTGCTTTTACAAACTTCATAGTAGCCTAACCTCTTTCCATTCCCGTGATCCTAATCAAACTTTTCTACAAAACATGCATTGGGATAGATTTGTACCTTTACAAATTTCTTCGTATCCTAACCTCTTTTCATTAATCTGATCCTAATCAGAGTTTTCTACAAACGTGCGTTGGGATAGATTTGTGCTTTTACAAATTTCTTCGTACCCTAACCTTTTTCCATTCATGTGATCCTAATCAAACTTTTCTACAAAACCATGCATTGGGATAGATTTGTACCTTTACAAATTTCTTCGTACCCTAACCTCTTTCCATTCATGTGATCCTAATCAAAGTTTTCTATAAAACCATGCATTGGGATAGATTTATACTTTTACAAATTTCTTCGTATCCTAACCTCTTTTCCTTAATCTGATTCTAATCACAGTTTTCTACAAAACATGTGTTGGGATAGATTTGTGCTTTTACAAATTTTTTCATACCCTAACCTCTTTTCCTTCATGTGATCCTAATCACAGTTTTTACAAAACACACGATGGGATAGATTTGTGCTTTTACAAATTTCTTTGTATCCTAACCTCTTTCCATTCATGTGATCCTAATCAGAGTTTTCTACAAAACGTGCGTTCGATAGATTTGTGGTTTTACAAATCTCTTCGTACCCTAACCTCTTTCCATTCATGTGATCCTAATCAAAGTTTTATATAAAACCATGCATTGGGACAGATTTGTACCTTTACAAATTTCTTCGTATCCTAACCTCTTTCCATTTATGTGATCCTAATCAAACTTTTCTACAAAACATGCATTTAGATAGATTTCTACCTTTACAAATTTCTTCGTATCCTAACCTCTTTGCATTCATGTGATCCTAATCAAACTTTTCTACATAACCATGCCTTGGGATAGCTTCGTGCTTTAAAAATTTCTTCGTTCCCTAACCTCTTTCCATTCACGTGATCCTAATCAAAGTTTTCTATAAAAGCATGCATTGGGACAGATTTGTACCTTTACAAATTTCTTCGTATCCTAACCTCTTTCCATTCATGTGATCCTAATCAAACTTTTCTACAAAACATGCATTTAGATAGATTTCTACCTTTACAAATTTCTTCGTATCCTAACCTCTTTGCATTCATGTGATCCTAATCAAACTTTTCTACAAAACCATGCGTTGGGATAGCTTCGTGCTTTAAAAATTTCTTCGTATCCTAACCTCTTTCCATTCATGTGATCCTAATCAAACTATTCTACAAAACATGCATTGAGATAGATTTGTACCTATACTAATTTCTTCGTATCCTAACCTCTTTCCATTCATGTGATGCTAATCAAACTTTTCTACAAAACCATGCATTGGGATAGATTTGTACCTTTACAAACTTCTTCGTACCCTAACCTCTTTCCATTCATGTGATCCTAATCAAACTTTTCTACAAAACCATGCGTTGGGATAGCTTCGTGCTTTAAAAATTTCTTCGTACCCTAACCTCTTTCCATTCATGTGATCCTAATCGAACTTTTCTACAAAACCATGCGTTGGGATAGCTTCGTGCTTTAAAAATTTCTTCGTACCCTAACCTCTTTCCATTCATGTGATCCTAATCAAACTTGTCTACAAAACATGCATTGAGATAGATTTGTACCTTTACAAATTTCTTCGTATCCTAACCTCTTTCCATTCATGTGATCCTAATCAAACTTTTCTACAAAACCATGCGTTGGGATAGCTTCGTGCTTTAAAAATTTCTTCGTACCCTAACCTCTTTCCATTCATGTGATCCTAATCTAACTTTTCTACAAAACCATGCGTTGGGATAGCTTCGTGCTTTAAAAATTTCTTCGTACCCTAACCTCTTTCCATTCACGTGATCCTAATCAAAGTTTTCTATAAAACCATGAATTGGGACAGATTTGTACCTTTACAAATTTCTTCGTACCCTAACCTCTTTCCATTCACGTGATCCTAATCAAAGTTTTCTATAAAACCATGAATTGGGACAGATTTGTACCTTTACAAATTTCTTCGTATCCTAACCTCTTTCCATTCATGTGATCCTAATCAAACTTTTCTACAAAACATGCATTGAGATAGATTTCTACCTTTACAAATTTCTTCGTATCCTAACCTCTTTGCATTCATGTGATCCTAATCAAACTTTTCTACAAAACCATTCGTTGGGATAGCTTTGTGCTTTAAAAATTTCTTCGTACCCTAACCTCTTTCCATTCACGTGATCCTAATCAAAGTTTTCTATAAAACCATGCGTTAGGATAGCTTCGTGCTTTAAAAATTTCTTCGTACCCTAACCTCTTTCCATTCATGTGATCCTAATCAAACTTTTCTACAAAACCATGCGTTAGGATAGCTTCGTGCTTTAAAAATTTCTTCGTACCCTAACCTCTTTCCATTCACGTGAAACTAATCAAAGTTATCTATAAAACCATGCATTGGGACAGATTTGTACCTTTACAAATTTCTTCGTATCCTAACCTCTTTCCATTCATGAGATCCTAATCAAACTTTTCTACAAAACCATGCATTGGGATAGCTTCGTGCTTTAAACATTTCTTTGTAACCTAACCTCTTCCCATTCATCTGGTCCTAAACAGAGTTTTCTACAAAACGTGCGTTGGGATAGATTTGTGCTTTTACAAATTTCTTCGTACCCTAACCTCTTGCCATTCATGTGATCCTAATCAAAGTTTTCTATAAAACCATGCATTGGGTTAGAATTGTACATTTACAAATTTCTTCGTACCCTAACCTCTTTCCATTCATGTGATCCTAATCAGAGTTTTCTAAAAAACGTGCGTTGGGATAGATTTGTGCTTTTACAAATTTCTTCGTACCCTAACCTTTTTCCATTCATGTGATCCTAATCAAACTTTTCTACAAAACCATGCATTGGGATAGATTTGTACCTTTACAAATTTCTTCGTACCCTAACCTCTTTCCATTCATGTGATCCTAATCAACCTTTTCTACAAAACCATGCGTTGGGATAGCTCCGTGCTTTAAAAATTTCTTCGTACCCTAACCTTTTTCCATTCATGTGATCCTTAGCAAACTTTTATACAAAACCATGCGTTGGGATAGCTTCGTGCTTTAAAAATTTCTTCGTACCCTAACCTTTTTCCATTCATGTGATCCTAATCAAACTTTTCTACAAAACCATGCATTGGGATAGATTTGTACCTTTACAAATTTCTTCGTATCCTAACCTCTTTCCATTCATGTGATCCTATTCAAACTTTTCTACAAAACCATGCGTTGGGATAGCTTCGTGCTTTAAAAATTTCTTCGTACCCTAACCTCTTTCCATTCATGTGATCCTAATCAAAGTTTTCTATAAAACCATGCATTGGGATAGATTTGTACCTTTACAAATTTCTTCGTACCCTAACCTCTTTCCATTCATGTGATCCTAATCAAAGTTTTCTATAAAACCATGCATTGGGATAGATTTGTACCTTTACAAATTTCTTCGTATCCTAACCTCTTTCCATTCATGTGATTCTAATCAGAGTTTTGTACAAAACGTGCGTTGGGATAAATTTGTGCTTTTACAAACTTCATAGTAGCCTAACCTCTTTCCCATCATGTGATCCTAATCAGAGTTTTCTACAAAACGTGCGTTGGGATAAATTTGTGCTTTTACAACCTTCATAGTAGCCTAACCTCTTTCCATTCCCGTGATCCTAATCAAACTTTTCTACAAAACATGCATTGGGATAGATTTGTACCTTTACAAATTTCTTCTTATCCTAACCTCTTTTCATTAATCTGATCCTAATCAGAGTTTTCTACAAAACATGCGTTGGGATAGATTTGTGCTTTAAAAATTTCTTTGTACCCTAACCTCTTCCCATTCATGTGATCCTAATCAGAGTTTTCTACAAACGTGCGTTGGGATAGATTTGTGCTTTTACAAATTTCTTCGTACCCTAACCTTTTTCCATTCATGTGATCCTAATCAAACTTTTCTACAAAACCATGCATTGGGATAGATTTGTACCTTTACAAATTTCTTCGTACCCTAACCTCTTTCCATTCATGTGATCCTAATCAAAGTTTTCTATAAAACCATGCATTGGGATAGATTTATATTTTTACAAATTTCTTCGTATCCTAACCTCTTTCCATTCATGTGATCCTAATCAAACTTTTCTACAAAACATGCATTGGGATAGATTTGTACCTTTACAAATTTCTTCGTATCCTAACCTCTTTTCATTAATCTGATTCTAATCACAGTTTTCTACAAAACATGTGTTGGGATAGATTTGTGCTTTTACAAATTTTTTCATACCCTAACCTCTTTTCCTTCATGTGATCCTAATCACAGTTTTTACAAAACACACAATGGGATAGATTTGTGCTTTTACAAATTTCTTTGTATCCTAACCTCTTTCCATTCATGTGATCCTAATCAGAGTTTTCTACAAAACGTGCGTTCGATAGATTTGTGGTTTTACAAATCTCTTCGTACCCTAACCTCTTTCCATTCATGTGATCCTAATCAAAGTTTTATATAAAACCATGCATGGGGATAGAATTGTACTTTTAGAAATTTCTTCGTATCCTAACCTCTTTCCATTCAGGTGATCCTAATCAAATTTTTCTACAAAACATGCATTGGGATAGATTTGTACCTTTAAAAATTTCTTCGTATCCTAACCTCTTTCCATTCACGTGATCCTAATCAAATTTTTCTACAAAACATGCATTGGGATATATTTGTACCTTTACAAATATCTTCGTACCCTAACCTCTTTCCATTCATGTGATCCTAATCAAACTTTTCTACAAAATCATGCATTGGGATATATTTGTACCTTTACAAATTTCTTCGTACCCTAACCTCTTTCCATTCATGTGATCCTAAACAGAGTTTTCTACAAAACGTGCGTTGGGATAAATTTGTGCTTCTACAAACTTCATAGTAGCCTAACCTCTTTCCATTCCCGTGATCCTAATCAAACTTTTCTACAAAACATGCAATGGGATAGATTTGTACCTTTACAAATTTCTTCGTATCCTAACCTATTTTCATTCATCTGATCCTAATCAGAGTTTTCTACAAAACATGCGTTGGGATAGATTTGTGCTTTTACAAATTTTTTCATGCCCTAACATCTTTTCATTCATGTGATCCTAATCAGAGTTTTTACAAAACACACGATGGGATAGATTTGTGCTTTTACAAAATTCTTTGTATCCTAACCTCTTTCCATTCATGTGATCCTAATCAAACTTTTCTACAAAATCATGCATTGGGATAGATTTGTACCTTTACAAATTTCTTCGTACCCTAACCTCTTTCCATTCATGTGATCCTTATCACATTTTTCTACAACATGTGCGTTGGGATAGATTTGTGCTTTTACAAATTTCTTCCTACCCTAACCTCTATTCATTCATCTGATCCTAATCAGAGTTTTCTACAAAACGTGCGTTGGGATAGATTTGTGCTTTTACAAATTTCTTCGTATCCTAACCTCTTTCCATTCATGTGATCCTAATAAAACTTTTCTTCAAAACATGCATTGGGATAGATTTGCACCTTTACAAATTTCTTCGTATCCTAACCTCTTTTCATTCATCTGATCTTAATTAGAGTTTTCTACAAAACATGCCTTGGGATAGATTTGTGCTTTAAAAATTTCTTTGTACCATAACCTCTTCCCATTCATGTGATCCTAATCAGAGTTTTCTACAAAACATGCATTGGGAAAGATTTGTACCTTTACAAATTTCTTCGTATCTTAACCTCTTCCCATTAATGTGATCCTAATCAGAGTTTTCTACAAAACGTGCGTTGGGATAGATTTTTGCTTTTACAAATTTCTTCGTACCCTAACCTTTTTCCATTCATGTGATCCTAATCAAACTTTTCTACAAAACCATGCATTGGGATAGATTTGTACCTTTACAAATTTCTTCGTATCCTAACCTCTTTCCATTCATGTGATCCTAATCAAACCTATAAAACCATGCATTTGGATAGATTTGTACCTTTACAAATTTCTTGGTATCCTAACCTCTTTCCATTCATGTGATTCTAATCAGAGTTTTCTACAAAACGTGCGTTGGGATAAATTTGTGCTTTTACAAACTTCATAGTAACCTAACCTCTTTCCAATCATGTGATCCTAATCAGAGTTTTCTACAAAAGGTGCGTTGGGATAAATTTGTGCTTTTACAAACTTCATAGTAGCCTAACCTCTTTCCATACCCGTGATCCTAATGAAACTTTTCTACAAAACATGCATTGGGATAGATTTGTACCTTTACAAATTTCTTCGTATCCTAACCTCTTTTCATTAATCTGATCCTAATCAGAGTTTTCTACAAAACATGCGTTGGGATAGATTTGTGCTTTAAAAATTTCTTTGTACCCTAATCTCTTCCCATTCATGTGATCCTAATCAAAGTTTTCTATAAAACCATGCATTGGGATAGATTTGTACCTTTACAAATTTCTTCGTATCCTAACCTGTTTCCATTCATGTGATCCTAATCAAACTTTTCTACAAAACATGCATTGGGATAGATTTGTACCTTTACAAATTTCTTCGTATCCTAACCTCTTTTCATTAATCTGATCCTAATCAGAGTTTTCTACAAAACATGCGTTGGGATAGATTTGTGCTTTAAAAATTTCTTTGTACCCTAACCTCTTTCCATTCATGTGATCCTAATCAAACTTTTCTACAAAACCATGCGTTGGGATAGCTTCTTGCTTTAAAAATTTCTTCGTACCCTAACCTCTTTCCATTCATTTGATCCTAATCAAACTTTTCTACAAAACCATGCATTGGGATAGCTTGGTGCTTTAAAAATTTCTTCGTACCCTAACCTCTTTCCATTCATGTGATCCTAATCAAACTATTCTACAAAACATGCATTGAGATAGATTTGTACCTATACAAATTTCTTCGTATCCTAACCTCTTTCCATTCATGTGATCCTAATCAAACTTTTCTACAAAACCATGCGTTGGGATAGCTTCGTGCTTTAAAAATTTCTTCGTACCCTAACCTCTTTCCATTCACGTGATCCTAATCAAAGTTTTCTATAAAACCATGCGTTAGGATAGCTTCGTGCTTTAAAAATTTCTTGGTACCCTAACCTCATTCCATTCATGTGATCCTAATCAAACTTTTCTACAAAACCATGCGTTAGGATAGCTTCGTGCTTTAAAAATTTCTTCGTACCCTAACCTCTTTCCATTCATGTGATCCTAATCAAACTTTTCTACAAAACCATGCATTGGGACAGATTTGTACCTTTACAAATTTCTTCGTATCCTAACCTCTTTCCATTCATGAGATCCTAATCAAACTTTTCTACAAAACCATGCGTTAGGATAGCTTCGTGCTTTAAAAATTTCTTGGTACCCTAACCTCATTCCATTCATGTGATCCTAATCAAACTTTTCTACAAAACCATGCATTAGGATAGATTTGTACCTTTACAAATTTCTTCGTACCCTAACCTCTTTCCATTCATGTGATTTTAATCAAACTTTTCTACAAAACCATGCATTGGGATAGCTTCGTGCTTTAAAAATTTCATCGTACCCTAACCTCTTTCCATTCACGTGATCCTAATCAAAGTTTTCTATAAAACCATGCGTTAGGATAGCTTCGTGCTTTAAAAATTTCTTGGTACCCTAACCTCATTCCATTCATGTGATCCTAATCAAACTTTTCTACAAAACCATGCGTTAGGATAGCTTCGTGCTTTAAAAATTTCTTCGTACCCTAACCTCTTTCCATTCATGTGATCCTAATCAAACTTTTCTACAAAACCATGCATTGGGACAGATTTGTACCTTTACAAATTTCTTCGTATCCTAACCTCTTTCCATTCATGTGATCCTAATCAAACTTTTCTACAAAACCATGCGTTAGGATAGCTTCGTGCTTTAAAAATTTCTTGGTACCCTAACCTCATTCCATTCATGTGATCCTAATCAAACTTTTCTACAAAACCATGCGTTAGGATAGCTTCGTGCTTTAAAAATTTCTTCGTACCCTAACCTCTTTCCATTCATGTGATTTTAATCAAACTTTTCTACAAAACCATGCATTGGGATAGCTTTGTGCTTTAAAAATTTCATCGTACCCTAACCTCTTTCCATTCATGTGATCCTAATCAAACTTTTCTACAAAACCATGCGTTAGGATAGCTTCGTGCTTTAAAAATTTCTTCGTACCCTAACCTCTTTCCATTCACGTGAAACTAATCAAAGTTATCTATAAAACCATGCATTGGGACAGATTTGTACCTTTACAAATTTCTTCGTATCCTAACCTCTTTCCATTCATGAGATCCTAATCAAACTTTTCTACAAAACCATGCATTGGGATAGCTTCGTGCTTTAAACATTTCTTTGTAACCTAACCTCTTCCCATTCATCTGGTCCTAAACAGAGTTTTCTACAAAACGTGCGTTGGGATAGATTTGTGCTTTTACAAATTTCTTCGTACCCTAACCTCTTGCCATTCATGTGATCCTAATCAAAGTTTTCTATAAAACCATGCATTGGGATAGAATTGTACATTTACAAATTTCTTCGTACCCTAACCTCTTTCCATTCATGTGATCCTAATCAGAGTTTTCTAAAAAACGTGCGTTGGGATAGATTTGTGCTTTTACAAATTTCTTCGTACCCTAACCTTTTTCCATTCATGTGATCCTAATCAAACTTTTCTACAAAACCATGCATTGGGATAGATTTGTACCTTTACAAATTTCTTCGTACCCTAACCTCTTTCCATTCATGTGATCCTAATCAACCTTTTCTACAAAACCATGCGTTGGGATAGCTTCGTGCTTAAAAAATTTCTTCGTACCCTAACCTTTTTCCATTCATGTGATCCTTAGCAAACTTTTCTACAAAACCATGCGTTGGGATAGCTTCGTGCTTTAAAAATTTCTTCGTACCCTAACCTCTTTCCATTCATGTGATCCTAATCAAAGTTTTCTATAAAACCATGCATTGGGATAGATTTGTACCTTTACAAATTTCTTCGTACCCTAACCTCTTTCCATTCATGTGATCCTAATCAAAGTTTTCTATAAAACCATGCATTGGGATAGATTTGTACCTTTACAAATTTCTTCGTATCCTAACCTCTTTCCATTCATGTGATTCTAATCAGAGTTTTGTACAAAACGTGCGTTGGGATAAATTTGTGCTTTTACAAACTTCATAGTAGCCTAACCTCTTTCCCATCATGTGATCCTAATCAGAGTTTTCTACAAAACGTGCGTTGGGATAAATTTGTGCTTTTACAACCTTCATAGTAGCCTAACCTCTTTCCATTCCCGTGATCCTAATCAAACTTTTCTACAAAACATGCATTGGGATAGATTTGTACCTTTACAAATTTCTTCGTATCCTAACCTCTTTTCATTAATCTGATCCTAATCAGAGTTTTCTACAAAACATGCGTTGGGATAGATTTGTGCTTTAAAAATTTCTTTGTACCCTAACCTCTTCCCATTCATGTGATCCTAATCAGAGTTTTCTACAAACGTGCGTTGGGATAGATTTGTGCTTTTACAAATTTCTTCGTACCCTAACCTTTTTCCATTCATGTGATCCTAATCAAACTTTTCTACAAAACCATGCATTGGGATAGATTTGTACCTTTACAAATTTCTTCGTACCCTAACCTCTTTCCATTCATGTGATCCTAATCAAAGTTTTCTATAAAACCATGCATTGGGATAGATTTATACCTTTACAAATTTCTTCGTATCCTAACCTCTTTCCATTCATGTGATCCTAATCAAACTTTTCTACAAAACATGCATTGGGATAGATTTGTACCTTTACAAATTTCTTCGTATCCTAACCTCTTTTCATTAATCTGATTCTAATCACAGTTTTCTACAAAACATGTGTTGGGATAGATTTGTGCTTTTACAAATTTTTTCATACCCTAACCTCTTTTCCTTCATGTGATCCTAATCACAGTTTTTACAAAACACACAATGGGATAGATTTGTGCTTTTACAAATTTCTTTGTATCCTAACCTCTTTCCATTCATGTGATCCTAATCAGAGTTTTCTACAAAACGTGCGTTCGATAGATTTGTGGTTTTACAAATCTCTTCGTACCCTAACCTCTTTCCATTCATGTGATCCTAATCAAAGTTTTATATAAAACCATGCATGGGGATAGAATTGTACCTTTAGAAATTTCTTCGTATCCTAACCTCTTTCCATTCAGGTGATCCTAATCAAATTTTTCTACAAAACATGCATTGGGATAGATTTGTACCTTTAAAAATTTCTTCGTATCCTAACCTCTTTCCATTCACGTGATCCTAATCAAATTTTTCTACAAAACATGCATTGGGATATATTTGTACCTTTACAAATATCTTCGTACCCTAACCTCTTTCCATTCATGTGATCCTAATCAAACTTTTCTACAAAATCATGCATTGGGATATATTTGTACCTTTACAAATTTCTTCGTACCCTAACCTCTTTCCATTCATGTGATCCTAAACAGAGTTTTCTACAAAACGTGCGTTGGGATAAATTTGTGCTTCTACAAACTTCATAGTAGCCTAACCTCTTTCCATTCCCGTGATCCTAATCAAACTTTTCTACAAAACATGCAATGGGATAGATTTGTACCTTTACAAATTTCTTCGTATCCTAACCTATTTTCATTCATCTGATCCTAATCAGAGTTTTCCACAAAACATGCGTTGGGATAGATTTGTGCTTTTACAAATTTTTTCATGCCCTAACATCTTTTCATTCATGTGATCCTAATCAGAGTTTTTACAAAACACACGATGGGATAGATTTGTGCTTTTACAAATTTCTTTGTATCCTAACCTCTTTCCATTCATGTGATCCTAATCAAACTTTTCTACAAAATCATGCATTGGGATAGATTTGTACCTTTACAAATTTCTTCGTACCCTAACCTCTTTCCATTCATGTGATCCTTATCACATTTTTCTACAACATGTGCGTTGGGATAGATTTGTGCTTTTACAAATTTCTTCCTACCCTAACCTCTATTCATTCATCTGATCCTAATCAGAGTTTTCTACAAAACGTGCGTTGGGATAGATTTGTGCTTTTACAAATTTCTTCGTATCCTAACCTCTTTCCATTCATGTGATCCTAATAAAACTTTTCTTCAAAACATGCATTGGGATAGATTTGCACCTTTACAAATTTCTTCGTATCCTAACCTCTTTTCATTCATCTGATCCTAATTAGAGTTTTCTACAAAACATGCCTTGGGATAGATTTGTGCTTTAAAAATTTCTTTGTACCATAACCTCTTCCCATTCATGTGATCCTAATCAGAGTTTTCTACAAAACATGCATTGGGAAAGATTTGTACCTTTACAAATTTCTTCGTATCTTAACCTCTTCCCATTAATGTGATCCTAATCAGAGTTTTCTACAAAACGTGCGTTGGGATAGATTTTTGCTTTTACAAATTTCTTCGTACCCTAACCTTTTTCCATTCATGTGATCCTAATCAAACTTTTCTACAAAACCATGCATTGGGATAGATTTGTACCTTTACAAATTTCTTCGTACCCTAACCTCTTTCCATTCATGTGATCCTAATCAAACCTATAAAACCATGCATTTGGATAGATTTGTACCTTTACAAATTTCTTGGTATCCTAACCTCTTTCCATTCATGTGATTCTAATCAGAGTTTTCTACAAAACGTGCGTTGGGATAAATTTGTGCTTTTACAAACTTCATAGTAACCTAACCTCTTTCCAATCATGTGATCCTAATCAGAGTTTTCTACAAAAGGTGCGTTGGGATAAATTTGTGCTTTTACAAACTTCATAGTAGCCTAACCTCTTTCCATACCCGTGATCCTAATGAAACTTTTCTACAAAACATGCATTGGGATAGATTTGTACCTTTACAAATTTCTTCGTATCCTAACCTCTTTTCATTAATCTGATCCTAATCAGAGTTTTCTACAAAACATGCGTTGGGATAGATTTGTGCTTTAAAAATTTCTTTGTACCCTAATCTCTTCCCATTCATGTGATCCTAATCAAAGTTTTCTATAAAACCATGCATTGGGATAGATTTGTACCTTTACAAATTTCTTCGTATCCTAACCTCTTTCCATTCATGTGATCCTAATCAAACTTTTCTACAAAACATGCATTGGGATAGATTTGTACCTTTACAAATTTCTTCGTATCCTAACCTCTTTTCATTAATCTGATCCTAATCAGAGTTTTCTACAAAACATGTGTTGGGATAGATTTGTGCTTTAAAAATTTCTTTGTACCCTAACCTCTTTCCATTCATGTGATCCTAATCAAACTTTTCTACAAAACCATGCGTTGGGATAGCTTCTTGCTTTAAAAATTTCTTCGTACCCTAACCTCTTTCCATTCATGTGATCCTAATCAAACTATTCTACAAAACATGCATTGAGATAGATTTGTACCTATACAAATTTCTTCGTATCCTAACCTCTTTCCATTCATGTGATCCTAATCAAACTTTTCTACAAAACCATGCGTTGGGATAGCTTCGTGCTTTAAAAATTTCTTCGTACCCTAACCTCTTTCCATTCACGTGATCCTAATCAAAGTTTTCTATAAAACCATGCGTTAGGATAGCTTCGTGCTTTAAAAATTTCTTGGTACCCTAACCTCATTCCATTCATGTGATCCTAATCAAACTTTTCTACAAAACCATGCGTTAGGATAGCTTCGTGCTTTAAAAATTTCTTCGTACCCTAACCTCTTTCCATTCATGTGATCCTAATCAAACTTTTCTACAAAACCATGCATTGGGACAGATTTGTACCTTTACAAATTTCTTCGTATCCTAACCTCTTTCCATTCATGAGATCCTAATCAAACTTTTCTACAAAACCATGCGTTAGGATAGCTTCGTGCTTTAAAAATTTCTTGGTACCCTAACCTCATTCCATTCATGTGATCCTAATCAAACTTTTCTACAAAACCATGCATTAGGATAGATTTGTACCTTTACAAATTTCTTCGTACCCTAACCTCTTTCCATTCATGTGATTTTAATCAAACTTTTCTACAAAACCATGCATTGGGATAGCTTCGTGCTTTAAAAATTTCATGGTACCCTAACCTCTTTCCATTCACGTGATCCTAATCAAAGTTTTCTATAAAACCATGCGTTAGGATAGCTTCGTGCTTTAAAAATTTCTTGGTACCCTAACCTCATTCCATTCATGTGATCCTAATCAAACTTTTCTACAAAACCATGCGTTGGGATAGCTTCGTGCTTTAAAAATTTCTTCGTACCCTAACCTCTTTCCATTCATGTGATCCTAATCAAACTTTTCTACAAAACCATGCATTGGGACAGATTTGTACCTTTACAAATTTCTTCGTATCCTAACCTCTTTCCATTCATGTGATCCTAATCAAACTTTTCTACAAAACCATGCGTTAGGATAGCTTCGTGCTTTAAAAATTTCTTGGTACCCTAACCTCATTCCATTCATGTGATCCTAATCAAACTTTTCTACAAAACCATGCGTTAGGATAGCTTCGTGCTTTAAAAATTTCTTCGTACCCTAACCTCTTTCCATTCATGTGATTTTAATCAAACTTTTCTACAAAACCATGCATTGGGATAGCTTTGTGCTTTAAAAATTTCATCGTACCCTAACCTCTTTCCATTCACGTGATCCTAATCAAAGTTTTCTATAAAACCATGCGTTAGGATAGCTTCGTGCTTTAAAAATTTCTTCGTACCCTAACCTCTTTCCATTCATGTGATCCTAATCAAACTTTTCTACAAAACCATGCGTTAGGATAGCTTCGTGCTTTAAAAATTTCTTCGTACCCTAACCTCTTTCCATTCATGTGATCCTAATCAAAGTTATCTACAAAACCATGCATTGGGACAGATTTGTACCTTTACAAATTTCTTCGTATCCTAACCTCTTTCCATTCATGAGATCCTAATCAAACTTTTCTACAAAACCATGCATTGGGATAGCTTCGTACTTTAAACATTTCTTTGTAACCTAACCTATTCCCATTCATCTGGTCCTAATCAGAGTTTTCTACAAAACGTGCGTTGGGATAGATTTGTGCTTTTGCAAATTTCTTCGTACCCTAACCTCTTGCCATTCATGTGATCCTAATCAAAGTTTTCTATAAAACCATGCTTTGGGATAGAATTGTACCTTTACAAATTTCTTCGTACACTAACCTCTTTTCATTCATGTGATCCTAATCAAACTTTTCTACAAAACCATGCGTTGGGATAGCTTCGTGCTTTAAAAATTTCTTCGTACCCTAACCTCTTTCCATTCATGTGATCGTAATCAAACTTTTCTACAAAACATGCATTGGGACAGATATCCTAACCTCTTTCCATTCATGTGATCCTAATCAAACTTTTCTACAAAACCATGCGTTGGGATAGCTTCGTGCTTTAAAAATTTCTTCGTATCCTAACCTCTTTCCATTCATGTGATCCTAATCAAACTTTTCTACAAAACATGCATTGGGATAGATTTGTACCTTTACAAATTTCTTCGTACCCTAACCTCTTTCCATTCATGTGATCCTAATCAAACCTTTCTACAAAACCATGCGTTGGGATAGCTTCGTGCTTTAAAAATTTCTTCGTACCCTAAACTCTTTTCATTCATGTGATCCTAATCAAACTTTTCTACAAAACCATGCGTTCGGATAGCTTCGTGCTTTAAAAATTTCTTCGTACCCTAACCTCTTTCCATTCATGTGATCCTAATCAAACTTTTCTACAAAACATGCATTGGGACAGATTTGTACCTTTACAAATTTCTTCGTATCCTATCCTCTTTCCATTCATGTGATCTTAATCAAACTTTTCTACAAAACATGCATTGAGATAGATTTGTACCTTTACAAATTTCTTCGTATCCTAACCTCTTTCCATTCATGTGATCCTAATCAAACTTTTCTACAAAACCATGCGTTGGTATAGCTTCGTGCTATAAAAATTTCTTCGTACCCTAACCTCTGTCCATTCATGTGATCCAAATCAAACTTTTCTGCAAAACCATGCGTTGGGATAGCTTCGTGCTTTAAAAATTTCTTTGTACCCTAACCTCTTCCCATTCATGTGATCCTAATCAGAGTTTTCTACAAAACATGCATAGGGATAGATTTGTTCCTTTATAAATTTCTTCGTAACTTAACCTCTTCCCATTCATGTGATCCTAATCAAACTTTTCTACAAAACCATGCATTGGGATAGATTTGTACCTTTACAAATTTCTTCGTACCCTAACCTCTTTCCATTCATGTGATCCTAATCAAAGTTTTCTATATAACCATGCATTGGGATAGATTTGTACCTTTACAAATTTCTTCGTACCCTAACCTCTTTTCATTCATGTGATCCTAATCAGAGTTTTCTACAAAACGTGCGTTGGGATAGATTTGTGCTTTTACAAATGTCTTCGTACCCTATCCTCTTTCCATTCATGTGATCCTAATAAAACTTCTCTACAAAATATGCATTGGGATACATTTGTACCTTTACAAACTTCTTCGTATCCTAACCTCTTTCCATTCATGTGATCCTAATCAGAGTTTTCTACAAAACGTGCGTTGGGATAGATTTGTGCTTTTACAAATGTCTTCGTACCCTATCCTCTTTCCATTCATGTGATCCTAATCAAACTTTTCAACAAAACATGCATTGGGATAGATTTGTACCTTTACAAACTTCTTCGTATCCTAACCTCTTTCCATTCATGTGATCCTAATCAAACTTTTCTACAAAACATGCATTCAGATAGATTTGTACCTTTACAAATTTCTTCGTATCCTAACCTCTTTCCATTCATGTGATCCTAATCAAACTTTTCTACAAAACCATGCGTTGGGATAGCTTCGTGCTTTAAAAATTTCTTCGTATCCTAACCTATTTCCATTCATGTGATCCTAATCAAACTTTTCTACAAAACATGCATTGGGATACATTTGTACCTTTACAAATTTCTTCGTACCCTAACCTCTTTTCATTCATGTGATCCTAATCAGAGTTTTCTACAAAACGTGCGTTGGGATAGATTTGTGCTTTTACAAATGTCTTCGTACCCTATCCTCTTTCCATTCATGTGATCCTAATCAAACTTTTCTACAAAACATGCATTGGGATAGATTTGTACCTTTACAAACTTCTTCGTATCCTAACCTCTTTCCATTCATGTGATCCTAATCAAACTTTTCTACAAAACATGCATTCAGATAGATTTGTACCTTTACAAATTTCTTCGTATCCTAACCTCTTTCCATTCATGTGATCCTAATCAAACTTTTCTACAAAACCATGCGTTGGGATAGCTTCGTGCTTTAAAAATTTCTTCGTATCCTAACCTATTTCCATTCATGTGATCCTAATAAAACTTCTCTACAAAACATGCATTGGGATACATTTGTACCTTTACAAATTTCTTCGTACCCTAACCTCTTTTCATTCATGTGATCCTAATCAGAGTTTTCTACAAAACGTGCGTTGGGATAGATTTGTGCTTTTACAAATGTCTTCGTACCCTATCCTCTTTCCATTCATGTGATCCTAATCAAACTTTTCTACAAAACATGCATTGGGATAGATTTGTACCTTTACAAACTTCTTCGTATCCTAACCTCTTTCCATTCATGTGATCCTAATCAAACTTTTCTACAAAACATGCATTCAGATAGATTTGTACCTTTACAAATTTCTTCGTATCCTAACCTCTTTCCATTCATGTGATCCTAATCAAACTTTTCTACAAAACCATGCGTTGGGATAGCTTCGTGCTTTAAAAATTTCTTCGTATCCTAACCTATTTCCATTCATGTGATCCTAATCAAACTTTTCTACAAAACATGCATTGGGATAGCTTCGTGCTTTAAAAATTTCTTCATACCCTAACCTCTTTCCATTCAGGTGATCCTAATCAAACCTTTCTACAAAACCATGCATTGGGATAGCTTCGTGCTTTAAAAATTTCTTCGCACCCTAAACTCTTTTCATTCATGTGATCCTAATCAAACTTTTCTACAAAACCATGCGTTGGGATAGCTTCGTGCTTTAGAAATTTCTTCGTACCCTAACCTCTTTCCATTCATGTGATCCTAATCAAACTTTTCTAGAAAACATGCATTGGGACAGATTTGTACCTTTACAAATTTCTTCGTATCCTAACCTCTTTCCATTCATGTGATCCTAATCAAACTTTCCTACAAAACATGCATTGAGATAGATTTGTACCATTACAAATTTCTTCGTATCCTAACCTCTTTCCATTCATGTGATCCTAATCAAACTTTTCAACAAAACCATGCGTTGGGATAGCTTCGTGCTTTAAAAATTTCTGCGTACCATAACCTCTGTCCATTCATGTGATCCTAATCAAACTTTTCTACAAAACCATGCGTTGGGATAGCTTCGTGCTTTAAAAATTTCTTCGTACCCTAACCTCTTTCCATTCAAATGATCCTAATCAAACTTTTCTACAAAACATGCATTAGGATAGATTTGTACCTTTACAAATTTCTTCGTACCCTAACCTCTTTCCAATCATGTGATCATAATCAAACTTTTCTACAAAACCATGCGTTGGCATAGCTTCGTGCTTTAAAAATTTCTTCGTACCCTAACCTCTTTCCATTCCCGTGATCCTAATCAAACTTTTTTACAAAATCATGCGTTGGGATAGCATCGTGCTTTAAAAATTTCTTCGTACCCTAAACTCTTTTCATTCATGTGATCCTAATCAAACTTTTCTACAAAACCATGCGTTGGGATAGCTTCGTGCTTTAAAAATTTCTTCGTACCCTAACCTCTTTCCATTCATGTGTTCCTAATCAAACTTTTCTACAAAACATGCATTGGGACATATATCCTAACCTATTTCCATTCATGTGATCCTAATCAAACTTTTCTACAAAACCATGCGTTGGGATAGCTTCATCTTTAAAAATTTCTTCGTATCCTAACCTCTTTCTATTCATGCGAACCTAATCAAACTTTTCTACAAAACATGCATTGGGATAGATTTGTACCTTTACAAATTTCTTCGTACCCTAACCTCTTTCCATTCATGTGATCCTAATCAAACTATTCCACAAAACCATGCGTTGGGATAGCTTCGTGCTTTAAAAATTTCTTCGTACCCTAAACTCTTTTCATTCATGTGATCCTAATCAAACTTTTCTACAAAACCATGCGTTGGGATAGCTTCGTGCTTTAAAAATTTCTTCGTACCCTAACCTCTTTCCATTCATGTGATCCTAATCAAACTTTTCTACAAAACATGCATTGAGATAGATTTGTACCTTTACAAATTTCTAACCTCTTTCCATTCATGTGATCCTAATCAAGCTTTTCTACAAAACCATGCATTGGGATTGCTTCGTGCTTTAAAAATTTCTTCGTACCCTAACCTCTTTCCATTCATGTGATCCTAATCAAACTTTTCTACAAAACCATGCGTTGGGATAGCTTCGTGCTTTAAAAATTTCTTCGTACCCTAACCTCTTTCCATTCATGTGATCCTAATCAAACTTTTCTACAAAACATGCATTGAGATAGATTTGTACCTTTACAAATTTCTAACCTCTTTCCATTCATGTGATCCTAATCAAGCTTATCTACAAAACCATGCATTGGGATAGCTTCGTGCTTTAAAAATTTCTTCGTATCCTAACCTCTTTCCATTCATGTGATCCTAATCAAACTTGTCTGCAAAACATGCATTGGGATAGATTTGTACCTTTACAAATTTCTTCGTACCATAACCTCTTTCCAATCATGTGATCCTAATCAAACTTTTCTACAAAACCATGCGTTGGGATTGCTTCGTGCTTTAAAAATTTCTTCGTACCCTAACCTCTTTCCATTCACGTGATCCTAATCAAAGTTTTCTATAAAACCATGCATTGGGACAGATTTGAACCTTTACAAATTTCTTTGTATCCTAACCTCTTTCCATTCATGTGATCCTAATCAAACTTTTCTACAAAACATGCATTCAGATAGATTTGTACCTTTACAAATTTCTTCGTACCCTAACCTCTTTCCATTCATGTGATCCTAATCAAACTTTTCTACAAAACATGCGTTGGGATAGCTTCGTGCTTTAAAAATTTCTTCGTACCCTAACCTCTTTCCATTCATGTGATCCTAATCAAACTTTTCTACAAAACCATGCGTTGGGATAGCTTCGTGCTTTAAAAATTTCTTCGTATCCTAACCTCTTTCCATTCATGTGATCCTAATCAAACTTTTCTACAAAACCATGCGTTGGGATAGCTTCGTGCTTTAAAAATTTCTTCGTACCCTAACCTCTTTCCATTCACGTGATCCTAATCAAAGTTTTCTATAAAACCATGCATTGGGACAGATTTGTACCTTTACAAATTTCTTCGTATCCTAACCTCTTTCCATTCATGTGATCCTAATTAAACTTTTCTACAAAACATGCATTGAGATAGATTTCTACCTTTACAAATTTCTTCGTATCCTAACCTCTTTCCATTCATGTGATCCTAATCAATCTTTTCTATAAAACCATGCATTGGGATAGAATTGTACCTTTACAAATTTCTTCGTACCCTAATCTCTTTCCATTCATGTGATCCTAATCAAACTTTTCTACAAAACCATGAATTGGGATAGATTTGTACCTTTACAAATTTCATCGTATAACCTCTTTCCATTCATGTGATCCTAATCAAACTTTTCTACAAAACCATGAATTGGCATATATTTGTACCTTTACAAATTTTTTCGTACCCTAACCTCTTTCCATTCATGTGATCCTAATCAAACTTTTCTACAAAACCATGAATTGGGATAGATTTGTACCTTTACAAATTTCTTCGTATCCTAACCTCTTTCCATTCATGTGATCCTAATCAAACTTTTCTATAAAACCATGCATTGGGATAGAATTGTACCTTTACAAATTTCTTCGTACCCTAATCTCTTTCCGTTCATGTGATCCTAATCAAACTTTTCTACAAAACCATGAATTGGGATAGATTTGTACCTTTACAAATTTCATCGTATTCTAACCCCTTTCCATTCATGTGAGCCTAATCAAACTTTTCTACAAAACCATGCATTGGGATATATTTGTACCTTTACAAATTTCTTCGTATCCTAACCTCTTTTCATTAATCTGAACCTAATCACAGTTTTCTACAAAACATGTGTTGGGATAGATTTGTGCTTTTACAAATATTTTCATACCCTAACCTCTTTTCCTTCATGTGATCCTAATCAGAGTTTTTACAAAACACACGATGGGATAGATTTGTGCTTTTACAAATTTCTTTGTACCCTAACCTCTTTCCATTCATGTGATCCTAATCAAACTTTTCTACAAAACCATGAATTGGGATAGATTTGTACCTTTACAAATTTCTTCGTATCCTAACCTCTTTCCATTCATGTGATCCTAATCAAACTTTTCTATAAAACCATGCATTGGGATAGAATTGTACCTTTACAAATTTCATCGTATCCTAACCTCTTTCCATTCATGTGATCCTAATCAAACTTTTCTACAAAACCATGCGTTGGGATAGCTTCGTGCTTTAAAAATTTCTTCGTACCCTAACCTCTTTCCATTAATGTGATCCTAATCTAACTTTTCTACAAAACCATGCGTTGGGATAGCTTCGTGCTTTAAAAATTTCTTCGTACCCTAACCTCTTTCCATTCACGTGATCCTAATCAAAGTTTTCTATAAAACCATGCATTGGGACAGATTTGTACCTTTACAAATTTCTTCGTATCCTAACCTCTTTCCATTCATGTGATCCTAATCAAACTATTCTACAAAACATGCATTGAGATAGATTTGTACCTATACAAATTTCTTCGTATCCTAACCTCTTTCCGTTCATGTGATCCTAATCAAAGTTTTCTACAAAACCATGCGTTGGGATAGCTTAGTGCTTTAAAAATTTCTTCGTACCCTAACCTCTTTCCATTCACGTGATCCTAATCAAAGTTTTCTATAAAACCATGCATTGGGACAGATTTGTACCTTTACAAATTTCTTCGTATCCTAACCTCTTTGCATTCATGTGATCCTAATCAAACTTTTCTACAAAACCATGCGTTGGGATAGCTTCGTGCTTTAAAAATTTCTTCGTACCCTAACCTCTTTCCATTCACGTGATCCTAATCAAAGTTTTCTATAAAACCATGCATTGGGACAGATTTGTACCTTTACAAATTTCTTCGTATCCTAACCTCTTTCCATTCATGTGATCCTAATCAAACTATTCTACAAAACATGCATTGAGATAGATTTGTACCTATACAAATTTCTTCGTATCCTAACCTCTTTCCGTTCATGTGATCCTAATCAAACTTTTCTACAAAACCATGCGTTGGGATAGCTTAGTGCTTTAAAAATTTCTTTGTACCCTAACCTCTTTCCATTCATGTGATCCTAATCGAACTTTTCTACAAAACCATGCGTTGGGATAGCTTCGAGCTTTAAAAATTTCTTCGTACCCTAACCTCTTTCCATTCATGTGATCCTAATCAAACTTGTCTACAAAACATGCATTGAGATAGATTTGTACCTTTACAAATTTCTTCGTACCCTAACCTCTTGCCATTCATGTGATCCTAATTAAACTTTTCTACAAAACATGCATTGGGATAGAATTGTACCTTTACAAATTTCTTCGTACCCTAACCTCTTTCCATTCATGTGATCCTAATCAGAGTTTTCTAAAAAACGTGCGTTGGGATAGATTTGTGCTTTTACAAATTTCTTCGTACCGTAACCTTTTTCCATTCATGTGATCCTAATCAAACTTTTCTACAAAACGTGCGTTGGGATAGATTTGTACTTTTACAAATTTCTTCCTACCATAACCTCTTTTCATTAATCTGATCCTAATCAAATTGTTCTATAAAACCATGCATTGGGATATGTTTGTACCTTTACAAATTTCTTCGTACCCTAACCTCTTTCCATTCATGTGATCCTAATCAGAGTTTTCTACAAAACGTGCGTTGGGATAAATTTGTGCTTCTACAAACTTCATAGTAGCCTAACGGCTTTCCATTCCCGCGATCCTAATCAAACTTTTCTACAAAACATGCATTGGGATAGATTTGTACTTTTACAAATTTCTTCGTATCCTAACCTCTTTTCATTAATCTGATCCTAATCAAATTGTTCTATAAAACCATGCATTGGGATATGTTTGTACCTTTACAAATTTCTTTGTATCCTAACCTCTTTCCATTCATGTGATCCTAATCAAACTTTTCTACAAAACATGCATTCAGATAGATTTGTACCTTTACAAATTTCTTCGTACCCTAACCTCTTTCCATTCATGTGATCCTAATCAAACCTTTCTACAAAACATGCGTTGGGATAGCTTCGTGCTTTAAAAATTTCTTCGTACCCTAACCTCTTTCCATTCATGTGATCCTAATCAAACTTTTCTACAAAACCATGCGTTGGGATAGCTTCGTGCTTTAAAAATTTCTTCGTACCCTAACCTCTTTCCATTCATGTGATCCTAATCAAACTTTTCTACAAAACCATGCGTTGGGATAGCTTCGTGCTTTAAAAATTTCTTCGTACCCTAACCTCTTTCCATTCACGTGATCCTAATCAAAGTTTTCTATAAAACCATGCATTGGGACAGATTTGTACCTTTACAAATTTCTTCGTATCCTAACCTCTTTCCATTCATGTGATCCTAATTAAACTTTTCTACAAAACATGCATTGAGATAGATTTCTACCTTTACAAATTTCTTCGTATCCTAACCTCTTTCCATTCATGTGATCCTAATCAATCTTTTCTATAAAACCATGCATTGGGATAGAATTGTACCTTTACAAATTTCTTCGTACCCTAATCTCTTTCCATTCATGTGATCCTAATCAAACTTTTCTACAAAACCATGAATTGGGATAGATTTGTACCTTTACAAATTTCATCGTATTCTAACCTCTTTCCATTCATGTGATCCTAATCAAACTTTTCTACAAAACCATGCATTGGGATATATTTGTACCTTTACAAATTTCTTAGTACCCTAACCTCTTTCCATTCATGTGATCCTAATCAAACTTTTCTACAAAACCATGAATTGGGATAGATTTGTACCTTTACAAATTTCTTCGTATCCTAACCTCTTTCCATTCATGTGATCCTAATCAAACTTTTCTATAAAACCATGCATTGGGATAGAATTGTACCTTTACAAATTTCTTCGTACCCTAATCTCTTTCCGTTCATGTGATCCTAATCAAACTTTTCTACAAAACCATGAATTGGGATAGATTTGTACCTTTACAAATTTCATCGTATTCTAACCCCTTTCCATTCATGTGAGCCTAATCAAACTTTTCTACAAAACCATGCATTGGGATATATTTGTACCTTTACAAATTTCTTCGTATCCTAACCTCTTTTCATTAATCTGAACCTAATCACAGTTTTCTACAAAACATGTGTTGGGATAGATTTGTGCTTTTACAAATATTTTCATACCCTAACCTCTTTTCCTTCATGTGATCCTAATCAGAGTTTTTACAAAACACACGATGGGATAGATTTGTGCTTTTACAAATTTCTTTGTACCCTAACCTCTTTCCATTCATGTGATCCTAATCAAACTTTTCTACAAAACCATGAATTGGGATAGATTTGTACCTTTACAAATTTCTTCGTATCCTAACCTCTTTCCATTCATGTGATCCTAATCAAACTTTTCTATAAAACCATGCATTGGGATAGAATTGTACCTTTACAAATTTCTTCGTATCCTAACCTCTTTCCATTCATGTGATCCTAATCAAACTTTTCTACAAAACCATGCGTTGGGATAGCTTCGTGCTTTAAAAATTTCTTCGTACCCTAACCTCTTTCCATTAATGTGATCCTAATCTAACTTTTCTACAAAACCATGCGTTGGGATAGCTTCGTGCTTTAAAAATTTCTTCGTACCCTAACCTCTTTCCATTCACGTGATCCTAATCAAAGTTTTCTATAAAACCATGCATTGGGACAGATTTGTACCTTTACAAATTTCTTCGTATCCTAACCTCTTTCCATTCATGTGATCCTAATCAAACTATTCTACAAAACATGCATTGAGATAGATTTGTACCTATACAAATTTCTTCGTATCCTAACCTCTTTCCGTTCATGTGATCCTAATCAAAGTTTTCTACAAAACCATGCGTTGGGATAGCTTAGTGCTTTAAAAATTTCTTCGTACCCTAACCTCTTTCCATTCACGTGATCCTAATCAAAGTTTTCTATAAAACCATGCATTGGGACAGATTTGTACCTTTACAAATTTCTTCGTATCCTAACCTCTTTGCATTCATGTGATCCTAATCAAACTTTTCTACAAAACCATGCGTTGGGATAGCTTCGTGCTTTAAAAATTTCTTCGTACCCTAACCTCTTTCCATTCACGTGATCCTAATCAAAGTTTTCTATAAAACCATGCATTGGGACAGATTTGTACCTTTACAAATTTCTTCGTATCCTAACCTCTTTCCATTCATGTGATCCTAATCAAACTATTCTACAAAACATGCATTGATATAGATTTGTACCTATACAAATTTCTTCGTATCCTAACCTCTTTCCGTTCATGTGATCCTAATCAAACTTTTCTACAAAACCATGCGTTGGGATAGCTTAGTGCTTTAAAAATTTCTTTGTACCCTAACCTCTTTCCATTCATGTGATCCTAATCGAACTTTTCTACAAAACCATGCGTTGGGATAGCTTCGAGCTTTAAAAATTTCTTCGTACCCTAACCTCTTTCCATTCATGTGATCCTAATCAAACTTGTCTACAAAACATGCATTGAGATAGATTTGTACCTTTACAAATTTCTTCGTACCCTAACCTCTTGCCATTCATGTGATCCTAATCAAAGTTTTCTATAAAACCATGCATTGGGATAGAATTGTACCTTTACAAATTTCTTCGTACCCTAACCTCTTTCCATTCATGTGATCCTAATCAGAGTTTTCTAAAAAACGTGCGTTGGGATAGATTTGTGCTTTTACAAATTTCTTCGTACCGTAACCTTTTTCCATTCATGTGATCCTAATCAAACTTTTCTACAAAACGTGCGTTGGGATAGATTTGTACTTTTACAAATTTCTTCCTACCATAACCTCTTTTCATTAATCTGATCCTAATCAAATTGTTCTATAAAACCATGCATTGGGATATGTTTGTACCTTTACAAATTTCTTCGTACCCTAACCTCTTTCCATTCATGTGATCCTAATCAGAGTTTTCTACAAAACGTGCGTTGGGATAAATTTGTGCTTCTACAAACTTCATAGTAGCCTAACGGCTTTCCATTCCCGCGATCCTAATCAAACTTTTCTACAAAACATGCATTGGGATAGATTTGTACTTTTACAAATTTCTTCGTATCCTAACCTCTTTTCATTAATCTGATCCTAATCAAATTGTTCTATAAAACCATGCATTGGGATATGTTTGTACCTTTACAAATTTCTTCGTACCCTAACCTCTTTCCATTCATGTGATCCTAATCAGAGTTTTCTACAAAACGTGCGTTGGGATAAATTTGTGCTTCTACAAACTTCATAGTAGCCTAACGGCTTTCCATTCCCGCGATCCTAATCAAACTTTTCTACAAAACATGCATTGGGATAGATTTGTGCTTTTACAAATTTCTTTGTATCCTAACCTCTTTCCATTCATGTGATCCTAATCAAACTTTTCTACAAAACATGCATTCATATAGATTTGTACCTTTACATATTTCTTCGTATCCTATCCTCTTTCCATTCATTTGATCCTAATCAAACTTTTCTACAAAACCATGCGTTGGGATAGCTTCGTGCTTGAAAAATTTCTTCGTATCCTAACCTCTTTCCATTCATGTGATCCTAATCAAACTTTTCTACAAAACATGCATTGGGATAGATTTGTACCTCTACAAATTTATTCGTACTCTAACCTCTTTCCATTCATGTGATCCTAATCAAACCTTTCTACAAAACCATGCGTTGGGATAGCTTCGTGCTTTAAAAATTTCTTCGTACCCTAACCTCTTTCTATTCATGTGATCCTAATAAAACTTTTCTACAAAACATGCATTGGGACAGATTTGTACCTTTACAAATTTCTTCGTATCCTAACCTCTTTCCCTTCATGTGATCCTAATCAAACTTTTCTACAAAACCATGCGTTGGGATAGCTTCGTGCTTTAAAAATTTCTTTGTACCCTAACCTCTTCCCATTCATGTGATCCTAATCAGAGTTTTCTACAAAACATGCATTGGGATAGATTTGTTCCTTTATAAATTTCTTCGTAACTTAACCTCTTCCCATTCATGTGATCCTAATCAGAGTTTTCTACAAAACGTGCGTTGGGATAGATTTGTGCTTTTACAAATTTCTTTGTACCCTAACCTTTTTCCATTCATGTGATCCTAATCAAACTTTTCTACAAAACCATGCATTGGGATAGATTTGTACCTTTACAAATTTCTTCGTACCCTAACCTCTTTCCATTCATGTGATCCTAATCAAAGTTTTCTATAAAACCATGCATTGGGATAGATTTGTACCTTTACAAATTTCTTAGTACCCTAACCTCTTTTCATTCATGTGATCCTAATCAGAGTTTTCTACAAAACGTGCGTTGGGATAGATTTGTGCTTTTACAAATGTCTTCATACCCTATCCTCTTTCCATTCATGTAATCCTAATAAAACTTCACTACAAAACATGCATTGGGATACATTTGTACCTTTACAAATTTCTTCGTATTCTAACCTCTTTCCATTCATGTGATCCTAATCAGAGTTTTCTACAAAACGTGCGTTGGGATAAATTTGTGCTTTTACAAACTTCATAGTACCCTAACCTCTTTCCATACACGTGATCCTAATCAAAGTTTTCTATAAAACCATGCATTGGGACAGATTTGAACCTTTACAAACTTCTTCGTATCCTAACCTCTTTCCATTCATGTGATCCTATTCAAACTTTTCTACAAAACATGCATTCAGATAGATTTGTACCTTTACAAATTTCTTCGTATCCTAACCTCTTTCCATTCATGTGATCCTAATCAAACTTTTCTACAAAACCATGCGTTGGGATAGCTTCGTGCTTTAAAAATTACTTCGTATCCTAACCTCTTTCCATTCATGTGATCCTAATCAAAGTTTTCTATAAAACCATGCATTTGGATAGATTTGTACATTTACAAATTTCTTCGTAGCCTAACCTCTTTCCCATCATGTGATCCTAATCAGAGTTTTCTACAAAACGTGCGTTGGGATAAATTTGTGCTTTTACAAACTTCATAGTAGCCTAACCTCTTTCCATTCCCGTGATCCTAATCAAACTTTTCTACAAAACATGCATTGGGAGAGATTTGTACCTTTACAAATTTCTTCGTATCCTAACCTCTTTTCATTAATCTGATCCTAATCAGAGTTTTCTACAAAACATGCGTTGGGATAGATTTGTGCTTTAAAAATTTCTTTGTACCCAAACCTCTTCCCATTCATGTGATCCTAATCAGAGTTTTCTACAAAACGTGCGTTGGGATAGATTTGTGCTTTTACAAATTTCTTCGTACCCTAACCGTTTTCCATTCATGTGATCATAATCAAACTTTTCTACAAAACCATGCATTGGGATAGATTTGTACCTTTACAAATTTCTTTGTATCCTAACCTCTTTCCATTCATGTGATCCTAATCAAACTTTTCTACAAAACATGCATTGGGATAGATTTGTACCTTTACAAATTTCTTCGTATCCTAACCTCTTTTCATTAATCTGATTCTAATCACAGTTTTCTACAAAACATGTGTTGGGATAGATTTGTGCTTTTACAAATTTTTTCATACCCTAACCTCTTTTCCTTCATGTGTTCCTAATCACAGTTTTTACAAAACGCACGATGGGATAGATTTCTGCTTTTACAAATTTCTTTGTATCCTAACCTCTTTCCATTCATGTGATCCTAATCAAATTTTTCTACAAAACATGCATTGGGATAGATTTGTACCTTTAAAAATTTCTTCGTATCCTAACCTCTTTCCATTCACGTGATCCTAATCAAATTTTTCTACAAAACATGCATTGGGATAGATTTGTACCTTTAAAAATTTCTTCATACCCTAACCTCTTTCCATTCATATGATTCTAATCAAACTTTTCTACAAAACGTGCGTTGGGATAGATTTGTACTTTTACTAATTTCTTCCTACCATAACCTCTTTTCATTAATCTGATCCTAATCAAATTGTTCTATAAAACCATGCATTGGGATATATTTGTACCTTTACAAATTTCTTCGTATCCTAACCTCTTTTCATTAATCTGGTCCTAATCACAGTTTTCTACAAAACATGTGTTGGGATAGATTTGTGCTTTTACAAATTTTTTCATACCCTAACCTCTTTTCCTTAATGTGATCCTAATCACAGTTTTTACAAAACACACGATGGGATAGATTTGTGCTTTTACAAATTTCATAGTACCCTAACCTCTTTCCATTCATGTGATCCTAATCAAACTTTTCTACAAAACATGCAATGGGATAGATTTGTAGCTTTACAAATTTCTTCGTATCCTAACATCTTTTCATTCATGTGATCCTAATCAGAGTTTTTACAAAACACACGATGGGATAGATTTGTGCTTTTACAAATTTCTTCGTACCCTAACCTCTTTCCATTCATGTGATCCTTATCACATTTTTCTGCAACATGTGCGTTGGGATAGATTTGTGCTTTTACAAATTTCTTCCTACCCTAACCTCTATTCATTCATCTGATCCTAATCAGAGTTTTCTACAAAACGTGCGTTGGGATAGATTTGTGCTTTTACAAATATCTTCGTACCCTAACCTCTTTCCATTCATGTGATCCTAATCAAAGTTTTCTACAAAACATGCGTTGGGATAGATTTGTACCTTTACAAATTTCTTCGTATCCTAACCTCTTTCCATTCATGTGATCCTAATAAAACTTTTCTTCAAAACATGCATTGGGATAGATTAGCACCTTTACAAATTTCTTCGTATCCTAACCTCTTTTCATTCATCTGATCCTAATTAGAGTTTTCTACAAAACATGCGTTGGGATAGATTTGTGTTTTAAAAATTTCTTTGTACCATAACCTCTTCCCATTCATGTGATCCTAATCAGAGTTTTCTACAAAACATGCATTGGGATAGATTTGTACCTTTACAAATTTCTTCGTATCTTAACCTCTTCCCATTCATGTGATCCTAATCAGAGTTTTCTACAAAACGTGAGTTGGGATAGATTTTTGCTTTTACAAATTTCTTCGTACCCTAACCTTTTTCCATGCATGTGATCCTAATCAAACTTTTCTACAAAACCATGCATTGGGATAGATTTGTACCTTTACAAATTTCTTCGTACCCTAACCTCTTTCCATTCATGTGATCCTAATCAAACCTATAAAACCATGCATTTGGATAGATTTGAACCTTTACAAATTTCTTCGTATCCTAACCTCTTTCCATTCATGTGATCCTAATCAGAGTTTTCTACAAAACGTGAGTTGGGATAGATTTTTGCTTTTACAAATTTCTTCGTACCCTAACCTTTTTCCATGCATGTGATCCTAATCAAACTTTTCTACAAAACATGCATTGGGATAGATTTGTACCTTTACAAATTTCTTCGTATCCTAACCTCTTTTCATTAATCTGATTCTAATCACAGTTTTCTACAAAACATGTGTTGGGATAGATTTGTGCTTTTACAAATTTTTTCATACCCTAACCTCTTTTCCTTCATGTGTTCCTAATCACAGTTTTTACAAAACGCACGATGGGATAGATTTCTGCTTTTACAAATTTCTTTGTATCCTAACCTCTTTCCATTCATGTGATCCTAATCAAATTTTTCTACAAAACATGCATTGGGATAGATTTGTACCTTTAAAAATTTCTTCGTATCCTAACCTCTTTCCATTCACGTGATCCTAATCAAATTTTTCTACAAAACATGCATTGGGATAGATTTGTACCTTTAAAAATTTCTTCATACCCTAACCTCTTTCCATTCATATGATTCTAATCAAACTTTTCTACAAAACGTGCGTTGGGATAGATTTGTACTTTTACTAATTTCTTCCTACCATAACCTCTTTTCATTAATCTGATCCTAATCAAATTGTTCTATAAAACCATGCATTGGGATATATTTGTACCTTTACAAATTTCTTCGTATCCTAACCTCTTTTCATTAATCTGGTCCTAATCACAGTTTTCTACAAAACATGTGTTGGGATAGATTTGTGCTTTTACAAATTTTTTCATACCCTAACCTCTTTTCCTTAATGTGATCCTAATCACAGTTTTTACAAAACACACGATGGGATAGATTTGTGCTTTTACAAATTTCATAGTACCCTAACCTCTTTCCATTCATGTGATCCTAATCAAACTTTTCTACAAAACATGCAATGGGATAGATTTGTAGCTTTACAAATTTCTTCGTATCCTAACATCTTTTCATTCATGTGATCCTAATCAGAGTTTTTACAAAACACAAGATGGGATAGATTTGTGCTTTTACAAATTTCTTCGTACCCTAACCTCTTTCCATTCATGTGATCCTTATCACATTTTTCTGCAACATGTGCGTTGGGATAGATTTGTGCTTTTACAAATTTCTTCCTACCCTAACCTCTATTCATTCATCTGATCCTAATCAGAGTTTTCTACAAAACGTGCGTTGGGATAGATTTGTGCTTTTACAAATATCTTCGTACCCTAACCTCTTTCCATTCATGTGATCCTAATCAAAGTTTTCTACAAAGCATGCGTTGGGATAGATTTGTACCTTTACAAATTTCTTCGTATCCTAACCTCTTTCCATTCATGTGATCCTAATAAAACTTTTCTTCAAAACATGCATTGGGATAGATTAGCACCTTTACAAATTTCTTCGTATCCTAACCTCTTTTCATTCATCTGATCCTAATTAGAGTTTTCTACAAAACATGCGTTGGGATAGATTTGTGTTTTAAAAATTTCTTTGTACCATAACCTCTTCCCATTCATGTGATCCTAATCAGAGTTTTCTACAAAACATGCATTGGGATAGATTTGTACCTTTACAAATTTCTTCGTATCTTAACCTCTTCCCATTCATGTGATCCTAATCAGAGTTTTCTACAAAACGTGAGTTGGGATAGATTTTTGCTTTTACAAATTTCTTCGTACCCTAACCTTTTTCCATGCATGTGATCCTAATCAAACTTTTCTACAAAACCATGCATTGGGATAGATTTGTACCTTTACAAATTTCTTCGTACCCTAACCTCTTTCCATTCATGTGATCCTAATCAAACCTATAAAACCATGCATTTGGATAGATTTGTACCTTTACAAATTTCTTCGTATCCTAACCTCTTTCCATTCATGTGATCCTAATCAGAGTTTTCTACAAAACGTGAGTTGGGATAGATTTTTGCTTTTACAAATTTCTTCGTACCCTAACCTTTTTCCATGCATGTGATCCTAATCAAACTTTTCTACAAAACCATGCATTGGGATAGATTTGTACCTTTACAAATTTCTTCGTACCCTATCCTCTTTCCATTCATGTGATCCTAATCAAACCTATAAAACCATGCATTTGGATAGATTTGTACCTTTACAAATTTCTTCGTATCCTAACCTCTTTCCATTCATGTGATCCTAATCAGAGTTTTCTACAAAACGAGAGTTGGGATAGATTTTTGCTTTTACAATTTTCTTCGTACGCTAACCTTTTTCCATGCATGTGATCCTAATCAAACTTTTCTACAAAACCATGCATTGGGATAGATTTGTACCTTTACAAATTTCTTCGTACCCTAACCTCTTTCCATTCATGTGATCCTAATCAAACCTATAAAACCATGCATTTGGATAGATTTGTACCTTTACAAGTTTCTTCGTATCCTAACCTCTTTCCATTCATGTGATCCTAATCAGAGTTTTCTACAAAACGTGCGTTGGGATAGATTTGTACTTTTACAAATTTCTTCGTACCCTAACCTTTTTCCGTTCATGTGATCCTAATCAAACTTTTCTACAAAACCATGCATTGGGATAGATTTGTACCTTTAGAAATTTCTTCGTACCCTAACCTCTTTCCATTCATGTGATCCTAATCAAAGTTTTCTATAAAACCATGCATTGGGACAGATTTGTACCTTTACAAATTTCTTCGTAACATAACCTCTTCCCCATTCATGTGATCCTAATCAAACTATTCTACAAAACATGCATTGAGATAGATTTGAACCTATACAAATTTCTTCGTATCCTAACCTCTTTCCATTCATGTGATCCTAATCAAACTTTTCTACAAAACCATGCGTTGGGATAGCTTCGTGCTTTAAAAATTTCTTCGTACCCTAACCTCTTTCCATTCATGTGATCCTAATCAAACTTTTCAGCAAAACCATGCATTGGAATAGCTTTGTGCTTTAAAAATTTCTTCGTACCCTAACCACTTTCCATTCACGTGATCCTAATCAAAGTTTTCTATAAAACCATGCGTTAGGATAGCTTCGTGCTTTAAAAATTTCTTCGTACCCTAACCTCTTTCCATTCATGTGATCCTAATCAAACTTTTCTACAAAACCATGCGTTAGGATAGCTTCGTGCTTTAAAAATTTCTTCGTACCCTAACCTCATTCCATTCATGTGATCCTAATCAAACTTTTCTACAAAACCATGCGTTAGGATAGCTTCGTGCTTTAAAAATTTCTTCGTACCCTAACCTCTTTCCATTCATGTGATCCTAATCAAACTTTTCTACAAAACCATGCATTGGGATAGCTTTGTGCTTTAAAAATTTCATCGTACCCTAACCTCTTTCCATTCACGTGATCCTAATCAAAGTTTTCTATAAAACCATGCGTTAGGATAGCTTCGTGCTTTAAAAATTTCTTCGTACCCTAACCTCTTTCCATTCATGTGATCCTAATGAAACTTTTCTACAAAACCATGCGTTAGGATAACTTCGTGCTTTAAAAATTTCTTCGTACCCTAACCTCTTTCCATTCATGTGATCCTAATCAAACTTTTCTACAAAACCATGCATTGGGATAGCTTCGTACTTTAAACATTTCTTTGTAACCTAACCTCTTCCCATTCATCTGGTCCTAATCAGAGTTTTCTACAAAACGTGCGTTAGGATAGATTTGTGCTTTTACAAATTTCTTCGTACCCTAACCTCTTGCCATTCATGTGATCCTAATCAAAGTTTTCTATAAAACCATGCATTGGGATAGAATTGTACCTTTACAAATTTCTTCGTACCCTAACCTCTTTCCATTCATGTGATCCTACTCAGAGTTTTCTACAAAACGTGCGTTGGGCTAGATTTGTGCTTTTACAAATTTCTTCGTACCCTAACCTTTTTCCATTCATGTGATCCTAATCAAACTTTTCTACAAAACCATGCATTGGGATAGATTTGTACCTTTACAAATTTCTTCGTACCCTAACCTCTTTCCGTTCATGTGATCCTAATCAAAGTTTTCTATAAAACCATGCATTGGGATAGATTTGTACCTTTACAAATTTCTTCGTACCCTAACCTCTTTTCATTCATGTGATCCTAATCAAACTTTTCTACAAAACCATGCGTTGGGATAGCTTCGTGCTTTAAAAATTTCTTCGTACCCTAACCTCTTTCCATTCATGTGATCCTAATCAAACTTTTCTACAAAACATGCATTGGGACAGATATCCTAACCTCTTTCCATTCATGTAATCCTAATCAAACTTTTCTACAAAACCATGCGTTGGGATAGCTTCGTGCTTTAAAAATTTCTTCGTATCCTAACCTCTTTCCATTCATGTGATCCTAATCAAACTTTTCTACAAAACCATGCGTTGGGATAGCTTCGTGCTTTAAAAATTTCTTCGTATCCTAACCTCTTTCCATTCATGTGATCCTAATAAAACTTCTCTACAAAACATGCATTGGGATACATTTGTACCTTTACAAATTTCTTCGTATTCTAACCTCTTTCCATTCATGTGATCCTAATCAGAGTTTTCTACAAAACGTGCGTTGGGATAAATTTGTGCTTTTACAAACTGCATAGTAGCCTAACCTCTTTCCATTCATGTGATCCTAATCAAACTTTTCTACAAAACCATGCATTGGGATAGATTTGTACCTTTACAAATTTCTTCGTACCCTAACCTCTTTTCATTCATCTGATCCTAATCAGAGTTATCTACAAAACATGCGTTGGGATAGCTTCGTGCTTTAAAAATTTCTTCGTACCCTAACCTCTTTCCATTCATGTGATCCTAATCAAACTTTTCTGCCAAACATGCATTCGGATAGATTTGTACCTTTACAAATTTCTTCGTACCATAGCCTCTTTCCAATCATGTGATCCTAATCAAACTTTTCTACAAAACCATGCGTTGGGATTGCTTCGTGCTTTAAAAATTTCTTCGTACCCTAACCTCTATCCATTCACGTGATCCTAATCAAAGTTTTCTATAAAACCATGCATTGGGACAGATTTGAACCTTTACAAATTTCTTTGTATCCTAACCTCTTTCCATTCATGTGATCCTAATCAAACTTTTCTACAAAACATGCATTCATATAGATTTGTACCTTTACATATTTCTTCGTATCCTATCCTCTTTCCATTCATTTGATCCTAATCAAACTTTTCTACAAAACCATGCGTTGGGATAGCTTCGTGCTTGAAAAATTTCTTCGTATCCTAACCTCTTTCCATTCATGTGATCCTAATCAAACTTTTCTACAAAACATGCATTGGGATAGATTTGTACCTCTACAAATTTATTCGTACTCTAACCTCTTTCCATTCATGTGATCCTAATCAAACCTTTCTACAAAACCATGCGTTGGGATAGCTTCGTGCTTTAAAAATTTCTTCGTACCCTAACCTCTTTCTATTCATGTGATCCTAATAAAACTTTTCTACAAAACATGCATTGGGACAGATTTGTACCTTTACAAATTTCTTCGTATCCTAACCTCTTTCCATTCATGTGATCCTAATCAAACTTTTCTACAAAACCATGCGTTGGGATAGCTTCGTGCTTTAAAAATTTCTTTGTACCCTAACCTCTTCCCATTCATGTGATCCTAATCAGAGTTTTCTACAAAACATGCATTGGGATAGATTTGTTCCTTTATAAATTTCTTCGTAACTTAACCTCTTCCCATTCATGTGATCCTAATCAGAGTTTTCTACAAAACGTGCGTTGGGATAGATTTGTGCTTTTACAAATTTCTTGGTACCCTAACCTTTTTCCATTCATGTGATCCTAATCAAACTTTTCTACAAAACCATGCATTGGGATAGATTTGTACCTTTACAAATTTCTTCGTACCCTAACCTCTTTCCATTCATGTGATCCTAATCAAAGTTTTCTATAAAACCATGCATTGGGATAGATTTGTACCTTTACAAATTTCTTCGTACCCTAACCTCTTTTCATTCATGTGATCCTAATCAGAGTTTTCTACAAAACGTGCGTTGGGATAGATTTGTGCTTTTACAAATGTCTTCATACCCTATCCTCTTTCCATTCATGTAATCCTAATAAAACTTCACTACAAAACATGCATTGGGATACATTTGTACCTTTACAAATTTCTTCGTATTCTAACCTCTTTCCATTCATGTGATCCTAATCAGAGTTTTCTACAAAACGTGCGTTGGGATAAATTTGTGCTTTTACAAACTTCATAGTACCCTAACCTCTTTCCATACACGTGATCCTAATCAAAGTTTTCTATAAAACCATGCATTGGGACAGATTTGAACCTTTACAAACTTCTTCGTATCCTAACCTCTTTCCATTCATGTGATCCTATTCAAACTTATCTACAAAACATTCATTCAGATAGATTTGTACCTTTACAAATTTCTTCGTATCCTAACCTCTTTCCATTCATGTGATCCTAATCAAACTTTTCTACAAAACCATGCGTTGGGATAGCTTCGTGCTTTAAAAATTTCTTCGTATCCTAACCTCTTTCCATTCATGTGATCCTAATCAAAGTTTTCTATAAAACCATGCATTTGGATAGATTTGTACCTTTACAAATTTCTTCGTAGCCTAACCTCTTTCCCATCATGTGATCCTAATCAGAGTTTTCTACAAAACGTGCGTTGGGATAAATTTGTGCTTTTACAAACTTAATAGTAGCCTAACCTCTTTCCATTCCCGTGATCCTAATCAAACTTTTGTACAAAACCATGCATTGGGATAGATTTGTACCTTTACAAATTTCTTTGTATCCTAACCTCTTTCCATTCATGTGATCCTAATCAAACTTTTCTACAAAACATGCATTGGGATAGATTTGTACCTTTACAAATTTCTTCGTATCCTAACCTCTTTTCATTAATCTGATTCTAATCACAGTTTTCTACAAAACATGTGTTGGGATAGATTTGTGCTTTTACAAATTTTTTCATACCCTAACCTCTTTTCCTTCATGTGTTCCTAATCACAGTTTTTACAAAGCGCACGATGGGATAGATTTCTGCTTTTACAAATTTCTTTGTATCCTAACCTCTTTCCATTCATGTGATCCTAATCAGAGTTTTCTACAAAACGTGCGTTCGATAGATTTGTGGTTTTACAAATCTCTTCGTACCCTAACCTCTTTCCATTCATGTGATCCTAATCAAATTTTTCTACAAAACATGCATTGGGATAGATTTGTACCTTTAAAAATTTCTTCGTATCCTAACCTCTTTCCATTCACGTGATCCTAATAAATTTTTCTACAAAACATGCATTGGGATAGATTTGTACCTTTAAAAATTTCTTCATACCCTAACCTCTTTCCATTCATATGATTCTAATCAAACTTTTCTACAAAACGTGCGTTGGGATAGATTTGTACTTTTACAAATTTCTTCCTACCATAACCTCTTTTCATTAATCTGATCCTAATCAAATTGTTCTATAAAACCATGCATTGGGATATATTTGTACCTTTACAAATTTCTTCGTACCCTAACCTCTTTCCATTCATGTGATCCTAATCAGAGTTTTCTACAAAACGTGCGTTGGGATAAATTTGTGCTTCTACAAACTTCATAGTAGCCTAACCTCTTTCCATTCCCGCGATCCTAATCAAACTTTTCTACAAAACATGCATTGGGATAGATTTGTACTTTTACAAATTTCTTCGTATCCTAACCTCTTTTCATTAATCTGGTCCTAATCACAGTTTTCTACAAAACATGTGTTGGGATAGATTTGTGCTTTTACAAATTTTTTCATACCCTAACCTCTTTTCCTTAATGTGATCCTAATCACAGTTTTTACAAAACACACGATGGGATAGATTTGTGCTTTTACAAATTTCATAGTACCCTAACCTCTTTCCATTCATGTGATCCTAATCAAACTTTTCTACAAAACATGCAATGGGATAGATTTGTAGCTTTACAAATTTCTTCGTATCCTAACCTCTTTCCATTCATGTGATCCTTATCACATTTTTCTACAACATGTGCGTTGGGATAGATTTGTGCTTTTACAAATTTCTTCCTACCCTAACCTCTATTCATTCATCTGATCCTAATCAGAGTTTTCTACAAAACGTGCGTTGGGATAGATTTGTGCTTTTACAAATATCTTCGTACCCTAACCTCTTTCCATTCATGTGATCCTAATCAAAGTTTTCTACAAAACATGCGTTGGGATAGATTTGTACCTTTACAAATTTCTTCGTATCCTAACCTCTTTCCATTCATGTGATCCTAATAAAACTTTTCTTCAAAACATGCATTGGGATAGATTAGCACCTTTACAAATTTCTTCGTATCCTAACCTCTTTTCATTCATCTGATCCTAATTAGAGTTTTCTACAAAACATGCGTTGGGGTAGATTTGTGTTTTAAAAATTTCTTTGTACCATAACCTCTTCCCATTCATGTGATCCTAATCAGAGTTTTCTACAAAACATGCATTGGGATAGATTTGTACCTTTACAAATTTCTTCGTATCTTAACCTCTTCCCATTCATGTGATCCTAATCAGAGTTTTCTACAAAACGTGAGTTGGGATAGATTTTTGCTTTTACAAATTTCTTCGTACCCTAACCTTTTTCCATGCATGTGATCCTAATCAAACTTTTCTACAAAACCATGCATTGGGATAGATTTGTACCTTTACAAATTTCTTCGTACCCTAACCTATTTCCATTCATGTGATCCTAATCAAACCTATAAAACCATGCATTTGGATAGATTTGTACCTTTACAAATTTCTTCGTATCCTAACCTCTTTCCATTCATGTGATCCTAATCAGAGTTTTCTACAAAACGTGAGTTGGGATAGATTTTTGCTTTTACAAATTTCTTCGTACCCTAACCTTTTTCCATGCATGTGATCCTAATCAAACTTTTCTACAAAACCATGCATTGGGATAGATTTGTACCTTTACAAATTTCTTCGTACCCTATCCTCTTTCCATTCATGTGATCCTAATCAAACCTATAAAACCATGCATTTGGATAGATTTGTACCTTTACAAATTTCTTCGTATCCTAACCTCTTTCCATTCATGTGATCCTAATCAGAGTTTTCTACAAAACGAGAGTTGGGATAGATTTTTGCTTTTACAATTTTCTTCGTACGCTAACCTTTTTCCATGCATGTGATCCTAATCAAACTTTTCTACAAAACCATGCATTGGGATAGATTTGTACCTTTACAAATTTCTTCGTACCCTAACCTCTTTCCATTCATGTGATCCTAATCAAACCTATAAAACCATGCATTTGGATAGATTTGTACCTTTACAAGTTTCTTCGTATCCTAACCTCTTTCCATTCATGTGATCCTAATCAGATTTTTCTACAAAACGTGCGTTGGGATAGATTTGTACTTTTACAAATTTCTTCGTACCCTAACCTTTTTCCGTTCATGTGATCCTAATCAAACTTTTCTACAAAACCATGCATTGGGATAGATTTGTACCTTTAGAAATTTCTTCGTACCCTAACCTCTTTCCATTCATGTGATCCTAATCAAAGTTTTCTATAAAACCATGCATTGGGACAGATTTGTACCTTTACAAATTTCTTCGTAACATAACCTCTTCCCCATTCATGTGATCCTAATCAAACTATTCTACAAAACATGCATTGAGATAGATTTGAACCTATACAAATTTCTTCGTATCCTAACCTCTTTCCATTCATGTGATCCTAATCAAACTTTTCTACAAAACCATGCGTTAGGATAGCTTCGTGCTTTAAAAATTTCTTCGTACCCTAACCTCATTCCATTCATGTGATCCCAATCAAACTTTTCTACAAAACCATGCGTTAGGATAGCTTCGTGCTTTAAAAATTTCTTCGTACCCTAACCTCTTTCCATTCATGTGATCCTAATCAAACTTTTCTACAAAACCATGCATTGGGACAGCTTTGTGCTTTAAAAATTTCATCGTACCCTAACCTCTTTCCATTCACGTGATCCTAATCAAAGTTTTCTATAAAACCATGCGTTAGGATAGCTTCGTGCTTTAAAAATTTCATAGTACCCTAACCTCTTTCCATTCATGTGATCCTAATCAAACTTTTCTACAAAACATGCAATGGGATAGATTTGTAGCTTTACAAATTTCTTCGTATCCTAACATCTTTTCATTCATGTGATCCTAATCAGAGTTTTTACAAAACACACGATGGGATAGATTTGTGCTTTTACAAATTTCTTCGTACCCTAACCTCTTTCCATTCATGTGATCCTTATCACATTTTTCTACAACATGTGCGTTGGGATAGATTTGTGCTTTTACAAACTTCTTCCTACCCTAACCTCTATTCATTCATCTGATCCTAATCAGAGTTTTCTACAAAACGTGCGTTGGGATAGATTTGTGCTTTTACAAATATCTTCGTACCCTAACCTCTTTCCATTCATGTGATCCTAATCAAAGTTTTCTACAAAACATGCGTTGGGATAGATTTGTACCTTTACAAATTTCTTCGTATCCTAACCTCTTTCCATTCATGTGATCCTAATAAAACTTTTCTTCAAAACATGCATTGGGATAGATTTGTACCTTTACAAATTTCTTCGTATCCTAACCTCTTTCCATTCATGTGATCCTTATCACATTTTTCTACAACATGTGCGTTGGGATAGATTTGTGCTTTTACAAATTTCTTCCTACCCTAACCTCTATTCATTCATCTGATCCTAATCAGAGTTTTTTACAAAACGTGCGTTGGGATAGATTTGTGCTTTTACAAATATCTTCGTACCCTAACCTCTTTCCATTCATGTGATCCTAATCAAAGTTTTCTACAAAACATGCGTTGGGATAGATTTGTACCTTTACAAATTTCTTCGTATCCTAACCTCTTTCCATTCATGTGATCCTAATAAAACTTTTCTTCAAAACATGCATTGGGATAGATTAGCACCTTTACAAATTTCTTCGTATCCTAACCTCTTTCCATTCATGTGATCCTTATCACATTTTTCTACAACATGTGCGTTGGGATAGATTTGTGCTTTTACAAATTTCTTCCTACCCTAACCTCTATTCATTCATCTGATCCTAATCAGAGTTTTCTACAAAACGTGCGTTGGGATAGATTTGTGCTTTTACAAATATCTTCGTACCCTAACCTCTTTCCATTCATGTGATCCTAATCAAAGTTTTCTACAAAACATGCGTTGGGATAGATTTGTACCTTTACAAATTTCTTCGTATCCTAACCTCTTTCCATTCATGTGATCCTAATAAAACTTTTCTTCAAAACATGCATTGGGATAGATTAGCACCTTTACAAATTTCTTCGTATCCTAACCTCTTTTCATTAATCTGATCCTAATCAGAGTTTTCTACAAAACATGCGTTGGGATAGATTTGTGCTTTAAAAATTTCTTTGTACCCTAACCTCTTCCCATTCATGTGATCCTAATCAGAGTTTTCTACAAAACGTGCGTTGGGATAGATTTGTGCTTTTACAAATTTCTTCGTACCCTAACCTTTTTCCATTCATGTGATCATAATCAAACTTTTCTACAAAACCATGCATTGGGATAGATTTGTACCTTTACAAATTTCTTTGTATCCTAACCTCTTTCCATTCATGTGATCCTAATCAAACTTTTCTACAAAACATGCATTGGGATAGATTTGTACCTTTACAAATTTCTTCGTATCCTAACCTCTTTTCATTAATCTGATTCTAATCACAGTTTTCTACAAAACATGTGTTGGGATAGATTTGTGCTTTTACAAATTTTTTCATACCCTAACCTCTTTTCCTTCATGTGTTCCTAATCACAGTTTTTACAAAACGCACGATGGGATAGATTTCTGCTTTTACAAATTTCTTTGTATCCTAACCTCTTTCCATTCATGTGATCCTAATCAGAGTTTTCTACAAAACGTGCGTTCGATAGATTTGTGGTTTTACAAATCTCTTCGTACCCTAACCTCTTTCCATTCATGTGATCCTAATCAAATTTTTCTACAAAACATGCATTGGGATAGATTTGTACCTTTAAAAATTTCTTCGTATCCTAACCTCTTTCCATTCACGTGATCCTAATCAAATTTTTCTACAAAACATGCATTGGGATAGATTTGTACCTTTAAAAATTTCTTCATACCCTAACCTCTTTCCATTCATATGATTCTAATCAAACTTTTCTACAAAACGTGCGTTGGGATAGATTTGTACTTTTACAAATTTCTTCCTACCATAACCTCTTTTCATTAATCTGATCCTAATCAAATTGTTCTATAAAACCATGCATTGGGATATATTTGTACCTTTACAAATTTCTTCGTACCCTAACCTCTTTCCATTCATGTGATCCTAATCAGAGTTTTCTACAAAACGTGCGTTGGGATAAATTTGTGCTTCTACAAACTTCATAGTAGCCTAACCTCTTTCCATTCCCGCGATCCTAATCAAACTTTTCTACAAAACATGCATTGGGATAGATTTGTACTTTTACAAATTTCTTCGTATCCTAACCTCTTTTCATTAATCTGGTCCTAATCACAGTTTTCTACAAAACATGTGTTGGGATAGATTTGTGCTTTTACAAATTTTTTCATACCCTAACCTCTTTTCCTTAATGTGATCCTAATCACAGTTTTTACAAAACACACGATGGGATAGATTTGTGCTTTTACAAATTTCATAGTACCCTAACCTCTTTCCATTCATGTGATCCTAATCAAACTTTTCTACAAAACATGCAATGGGATAGATTTGTGCTTTTACAAATTTCTTCGTACCCTAACCTCTTTCCATTCATGTGATCCTTATCACATTTTTCTACAACATGTGCGTTGGGATAGATTTGTGCTTTTACAAATTTCTTCCTACCCTAACCTCTATTCATTCATCTGATCCTAATCAGAGTTTTCTACAAAACGTGCGTTGGGATAGATTTGTGCTTTTACAAATATCTTCGTACCCTAACCTCTTTCCATTCATGTGATCCTAATCAAAGTTTTCTACAAAACATGCGTTGGGATAGATTTGTACCTTTACAAATTTCTTCGTATCCTAACCTCTTTCCATTCATGTGATCCTAATAAAACTTTTCTTCAAAACATGCATTGGGATAGATTAGCACCTTTACAAATTTCTTCGTATCCTAACCTCTTTTCATTCATCTGATCCTAATTAGAGTTTTCTACAAAACATGCGTTGGGGTAGATTTGTGTTTTAAAAATTTCTTTGTACCATAACCTCTTCCCATTCATGTGATCCTAATCAGAGTTTTCTACAAAACATGCATTGGGATAGATTTGTACCTTTACAAATTTCTTCGTATCTTAACCTCTTCCCATTCATGTGATCCTAATCAGAGTTTTCTACAAAACGTGAGTTGGGATAGATTTTTGCTTTTACAAATTTCTTCGTACCCTAACCTTTTTCCATGCATGTGATCCTAATCAAACTTTTCTACAAAACCATGCATTGGGATAGATTTGTACCTTTACAAATTTCTTCGTACCCTAACCTATTTCCATTCATGTGATCCTAATCAAACCTATAAAACCATGCATTTGGATAGATTTGTACCTTTACAAATTTCTTCGTATCCTAACCTCTTTCCATTCATGTGATCCTAATCAGAGTTTTCTACAAAACGTGAGTTGGGATAGATTTTTGCTTTTACAAATTTCTTCGTACCCTAACCTTTTTCCATGCATGTGATCCTAATCAAACTTTTCTACAAAACCATGCATTGGGATAGATTTGTACCTTTACAAATTTCTTCGTACCCTATCCTCTTTCCATTCATGTGATCCTAATCAAACCTATAAAACCATGCATTTGGATAGATTTGTACCTTTACAAATTTCTTCGTATCCTAACCTCTTTCCATTCATGTGATCCTAATCAGAGTTTTCTACAAAACGAGAGTTGGGATAGATTTTTGCTTTTACAATTTTCTTCGTACGCTAACCTTTTTCCATGCATGTGATCCTAATCAAACTTTTCTACAAAACCATGCATTGGGATAGATTTGTACCTTTACAAATTTCTTCGTACCCTAACCTCTTTCCATTCATGTGATCCTAATCAAACCTATAAAACCATGCATTTGGATAGATTTGTACCTTTACAAGTTTCTTCGTATCCTAACCTCTTTCCATTCATGTGATCCTAATCAGAGTTTTCTACAAAACGTGCGTTGGGATAGATTTGTACTTTTACAAATTTCTTCGTACCCTAACCTTTTTCCGTTCATGTGATCCTAATCAAACTTTTCTACAAAACCATGCATTGGGATAGATTTGTACCTTTAGAAATTTCTTCGTACCCTAACCTCTTTCCATTCATGTGATCCTAATCAAAGTTTTCTATAAAACCATGCATTGGGACAGATTTGTACCTTTACAAATTTCTTCGTAACATAACCTCTTCCCCATTCATGTGATCCTAATCAAACTATTCTACAAAACATGCATTGAGATAGATTTGAACCTATACAAATTTCTTCGTATCCTAACCTCTTTCCATTCATGTGATCCTAATCAAACTTTTCTACAAAACCATGCGTTGGGATAGCTTCGTGCTTTAAAAATTTCTTCGTACCCTAACCTCTTTCCATTCATGTGATCCTAAACAAACTTTTCTACAAAACCATGCATTGGGATAGCTTTGTGCTTTAAAAATTTCTTCGTACCCTAACCTCTTTCCATTCACGTGATCCTAATCAAAGTTTTCTATAAAACCATGCGTTAGGATAGCTTCGTGCTTTAAAAATTTCTTCTTACCCTAACCTCTTTCCATTCATGTGATCCTAATCAAACTTTTCTACAAAACCATGCGTTAGGATAGCTTCGTGCTTTAAAAATTTCTTCGTACCCTAACCTCATTCCATTCATGTGATCCCAATCAAACTTTTCTACAAAACCATGCGTTAGGATAGCTTCGTGCTTTAAAAATTTCTTCGTACCCTAACCTCTTTCCATTCATGTGATCCTAATCAAACTTTTCTACAAAACCATGCATTGGGACAGCTTTGTGCTTTAAAAATTTCATCGTACCCTAACCTCTTTCCATTCACGTGATCCTAATCAAAGTTTTCTATAAAACCATGCGTTAGGATAGCTTCGTGCTTTAAAAATTTCATAGTACCCTAACCTCTTTCCATTCATGTGATCCTAATCAAACTTTTCTACAAAACATGCAATGGGATAGATTTGTAGCTTTACAAATTTCTTCGTATCCTAACATCTTTTCATTCATGTGATCCTAATCAGAGTTTTTACAAAACACACGATCGGATAGATTTGTGCTTTTACAAATTTCTTCGTACCCTAACCTCTTTCCATTCATGTGATCCTTATCACATTTTTCTACAACATGTGCGTTGGGATAGATTTGTGCTTTTACAAACTTCTTCCTACCCTAACCTCTATTCATTCATCTGATCCTAATCAGAGTTTTCTACAAAACGTGCGTTGGGATAGATTTGTGCTTTTACAAATATCTTCGTACCCTAACCTCTTTCCATTCATGTGATCCTAATCAAAGTTTTCTACAAAACATGCGTTGGGATAGATTTGTACCTTTACAAATTTCTTCGTATCCTAACCTCTTTCCATTCATGTGATCCTAATAAAACTTTTCTTCAAAAATGCATTGGGATAGATTTGTACCTTTACAAATTTCTTCGTATCTTAACCTCTTCCCATTCATGTGATCCTAATCAGAGTTTTCTACAAAACGTGAGTTGGGATAGATTTTTGCTTTTACAAGTTTCTTCGTACCCTAACCTTTTTCCATGCATGGGATCCTAATCAAACTTTTCTACAAAACCATGCATTGGGATAGATTTGTACCTTTACAAATTTCTTCGTACCCTAACCTCTTTCCATTCATGTGATCCTAATCAAACCTATAAAACCATGCATTTGGATAGATTTGTACCTTTACAAATTTCTTCGTATCCTAACCTCTTTCCATTCATGTGATCCTAATCAGAGTTTTCTACAAAACGAGAGTTGGGATAGATTTTTGCTTTTACAAATTTCTTCGTACCCTAACCTTTTTCCATGCATGTGATCCTAATCAAACTTTTCTACAAACCCATGCATTGGGATAGATTTGTACCTTTACAAATTTCTTCGTACCCTAACCTTTTTCCATTCATGTGATCCTAATCTAACCTATAAAACCATGCATTTGGATAGATTTGTCCCTTTACAAATTTCTTCGAATCCTAACCTCTTTCCATTCATGTGATCCTAATCAAACTTTTCTACAAAACCATGCGTTGGGATAGCTTCTTGCTTTAAAAATTTCTTCGTACCCTAACCTCTTTCCATTCATTTGATCCTAATCAAACTTTTCTACAAAACCATGCATTGGGATAGCTTCGTGCTTTAAAAATTTGTTCGTACCCTAACCTCTTTCCATTCACGTGATCCTAATCAAAGTTTTCTATAAAACCATGCATTGGGACAGATTTGTACCTTTACAAATTTCTTCGTAACCTAACCTCTTCCCCATTCATGTGATCCTAATCAAACTATTCTACAAAACATGCATTGAGATAGATTTGTACCTATACAAATTTCTTCGTATCCTAACCTCTTTCCATTCATGTGATCCTAATCAAACTTTTCTATAAAACCATGCGTTAGGATAGCTTCGTGCTTTAAAAATTTCTTCTTACCCTAACCTCATTCCATTCATGTGATCCCAATCAAACTTTTCTACAAAACCATGCGTTAGGATAGCTTCGTGCTTTAAAAATTTCTTCGTACCCTAACCTCTTTCCATTCATGTGATCCTAATCAAACTTTTCTACAAAACCATACGTTAGGATAGCTTCGTGCTTTAAAAATTTCTTCGTACCCTAACCTCTTTCCATTCATGTGATCCTAATCAAACTTTTCTACAAAACCATGCATTGGGATAGCTTCGTACTTTAAACATTTCTTTGTAACCTAACCTCTTCCCATTCATCTGATCCTAATCAGAGTTTTCTACAAAACGTGCGTTGGGATAGATTTGTGCTTTTACAAATTTCTTCGTACCCTAACCTCTTGCCATTCATGTGATCCTAATCAAAGTTTTCTATAAAACCATGCATTGGGATAGAATTGTACCTTTACAAATTTCTTCGTACCCTAACCTCTTTCCTTTCATGTGATCCTAATCAGAGTTTTCTACAAAACGTGCGTTGGGCTAGATTTGTGCTTTTACAAATTTCTTCGTACCCTAACCTTTTTCCATTCATGTGATCCTAATCAAACTTTTCTACAAAACCATGCATTGGGATAGATTTGTACCTTTACAAATTTCTTCGTACCCTAACCTCTTTCCGTTCATGTGATCCTAATCAAAGTTTTCTATAAAACCATGCATTGGGATAGATTTGTACCTTTACAAATTTCTTCGTACCCTAACCTCTTTCCATTCATGTGATCCTAATCAAACTTTTCTACAAAACATGCATTGGGACAGATATCCTTACCTCTTTCCATTCATGTGATCCTAATCAAACTTTTCTACAAAACCATGCGTTGGGATAGCTTCGTGCTTTAAAAATTTCTTCGTATCCTAACCTCTTTCCATTCATGTGATCCTAATCAAACTTTTCTACAAAACCATACGTTAGGATAGCTTCGTGCTTTAAAAATTTCTTCGTACCCTAACCTCTTTCCATTCATGTGATCCTAATCAAACTTTTCTACAAAACCATGCATTGGGATAGCTTCGTACTTTAAACATTTCTTTGTAACCTAACCTCTTCCCATTCATCTGGTCCTAATCAGAGTTTTCTACAAAACGTGCGTTGGGATAGATTTGTGCTTTTACAAATTTCTTCGTACCCTAACCTCTTGCCATTCATGTGATCCTAATCAAAGTTTTCTATAAAACCATGCATTGGGATAGAATTGTACCTTTACAAATTTCTTCGTACCCTAACCTCTTTCCTTTCATGTGATCCTAATCAGAGTTTTCTACAAAACGTGCGTTGGGCTAGATTTGTGCTTTTACAAATTTCTTCGTACCCTAACCTTTTTCCATTCATGTGATCCTAATCAAACTTTTCTACATAACCAGCATTGGGATAGATTTGTACCTTTACAAATTTCTTCGTACCCTAACCTCTTTCCGTTCATGTGATCCTAATCAAAGTTTTCTATAAAACCATGCATTGGGATAGATTTGTACCTTTACAAATTTCTTCGTACCCTAACCTCTTTCCATTCATGTGATCCTAATCAAACTTCTCTACAAAACATGCATTGGGATACATTTGTACCTTTACAAATTTCTTCGTATTCTAACCTCTTTCCATTCATGTGATCCTAATCAGAGTTTTCTACAAAACGTGCGTTGGGATAAATTTGTGCTTTTACAATCTTCATAGTAGCCTAACCTCTTTCCATTCATGTGATCCTAATCAAACTTTTCTACAAAACCATGCATTGGGATAGATTTGTACCTTTACAAATTTCTTCGTACCCTAACCTCTTTTCATTCATCTGATCCTAATCAGAGTTATCTACAAAACATGCGTTGGGATAGCTTCTTGCTTTAAAAATTTCTTCGTACCCTAACCTCTTTCCATTCATGTGATCCTAATCAAAGTTTTCTGCAAAACATGCATTCGGATAGATTTGTACCTTTACAAATTTCTTCGTACCATAACCTCTTTCCAATCATGTGATCCTAATCAAACTTTTCTATAAAACCATGCGTTGGGATTGCTTCGTGCTTTAACAATTTCTTCGTACCCTAACCTCTATCCATTCACGTGATCCTAATCAAAGTTTTCTATAAAACCATGCATTGGGACAGATTTGAACCTTTACAAATTTCTTTGTATCCTAACCTCTTTCCATTCATGTGATCCTAATCAAACTTTTCTACAAAATATGCATTCATATAGATTTGTACCTTTACATATTTCTTCGTATCCTAACCTCTTTCCATTCATTTGATCCTAATCAAACTTTTCTACAAAACCATGCATTGGGATAGCTTTGTGCTTTAAAAATTTCTTCGTACCCTAACCTCTTTCAATTCACGTGAAACAAATCAAAGTTTTCTATAAAACCATGCATTGGGACAGATTTGTACCTTTACAAATTTCTTCGTACCCTAACCTCTTTCCATTCATGTGATCCTAATCAGAGTTTTCTACAAAACATGCGTTGGGATAGATTTGTACCTTTACAAATTTCTTCGTATCCTAACCTCTTTCCATTCATGTGATCCTAATAAAACTTTTCTTCAAAACATGCATTGGGATAGATTTGCACCTTTACAAATTTCTTCGTATCCTAACCTCTTTTCATTCATCTGATCCTAATTAGAGTTTTCTACAAAACATGCGTTGGGATAGATTTGTGTTTTAAAAATTTCTTTGTACCATAACCTCTTCCCATTCATGTGATCCTAATCAGAGTTTTCTACAAAACATGCATTGGGATAGATTTGTACCTTTACAAATTTCTTCGTATCTTAACCTCTTCCCATTCATGTGATCCTAATCAGAGTTTTCTACAAAACGTGAGTTGGGATAGATTTTTGCTTTTACAAATTTCTTCGTACCCTAACCTTTTTCCATGCATGTGATCCTAATCAAACTTTTCTACAAAACCATGCATTGGGATAGATTTGTACCTTTACAAATTTCTTCGTACCCTAACCTATTTCCATTCATGTGATCCTAATCAAACCTATAAAACCATGCATTTGGATAGATTTGTACCTTTACAAATTTCTTCGTATCCTAACCTCTTTCCATTCATGTGATCCTAATCAGAGTTTTCTACAAAACGTGAGTTGGGATAGATTTTTGCTTTTACAAATTTCTTCGTACCCTAACCTTTTTCCATGCATGTGATCCTAATCAAACTTTTCTACAAAACCATGCATTGGGATAGATTTGTACCTTTACAAATTTCTTCGTACCCTATCCTCTTTCCATTCATGTGATCCTAATCAAACCTATAAAACCATGCATTTGGATAGATTTGTACCTTTACAAATTTCTTCGTATCCTAACCTCTTTCCATTCATGTGATCCTAATCAGAGTTTTCTACAAAACGAGAGTTGGGATAGATTTTTGCTTTTACAATTTTCTTCGTACGCTAACCTTTTTCCATGCATGTGATCCTAATCAAACTTTTCTACAAAACCATGCATTGGGATAGATTTGTACCTTTACAAATTTCTTCGTACCCTAACCTCTTTCCATTCATGTGATCCTAATCAAACCTATAAAACCATGCATTTGGATAGATTTGTACCTTTACAAGTTTCTTCGTATCCTAACCTCTTTCCATTCATGTGATCCTAATCAGAGTTTTCTACAAAACGTGCGTTGGGATAGATTTGTACTTTTACAAATTTCTTCGTACCCTAACCTTTTTCCGTTCATGTGATCCTAATCAAACTTTTCTACAAAACCATGCATTGGGATAGATTTGTACCTTTAGAAATTTCTTCGTACCCTAACCTCTTTCCATTCATGTGATCCTAATCAAAGTTTTCTATAAAACCATGCATTGGGACAGATTTGTACCTTTACAAATTTCTTCGTAACATAACCTCTTCCCCATTCATGTGATCCTAATCAAACTATTCTACAAAACATGCATTGAGATAGATTTGAACCTATACAAATTTCTTCGTATCCTAACCTCTTTCCATTCATGTGATCCTAATCAAACTTTTCTACAAAACCATGCGTTGGGATAGCTTCGTGCTTTAAAAATTTCTTCGTACCCTAACCTCTTTCCATTCATGTGATCCTAAACAAACTTTTCTACAAAACCATGCATTGGGATAGCTTTGTGCTTTAAAAATTTCTTCGTACCCTAACCTCTTTCCATTCACGTGATCCTAATCAAAGTTTTCTATAAAACCATGCGTTAGGATAGCTTCGTGCTTTAAAAATTTCTTCTTACCCTAACCTCTTTCCATTCATGTGATCCTAATCAAACTTTTCTACAAAACCATGCGTTAGGATAGCTTCGTGCTTTAAAAATTTCTTCGTACCCTAACCTCATTCCATTCATGTGATCCCAATCAAACTTTTCTACAAAACCATGCGTTAGGATAGCTTCGTGCTTTAAAAATTTCTTCGTACCCTAACCTCTTTCCATTCATGTGATCCTAATCAAACTTTTCTACAAAACCATGCATTGGGACAGCTTTGTGCTTTAAAAATTTCATCGTACCCTAACCTCTTTCCATTCACGTGATCCTAATCAAAGTTTTCTATAAAACCATGCGTTAGGATAGCTTCGTGCTTTAAAAATTTCATAGTACCCTAACCTCTTTCCATTCATGTGATCCTAATCAAACTTTTCTACAAAACATGCAATGGGATAGATTTGTAGCTTTACAAATTTCTTCGTATCCTAACATCTTTTCATTCATGTGATCCTAATCAGAGTTTTTACAAAACACACGATCGGATAGATTTGTGCTTTTACAAATTTCTTCGTACCCTAACCTCTTTCCATTCATGTGATCCTTATCACATTTTTCTACAACATGTGCGTTGGGATAGATTTGTGCTTTTACAAACTTCTTCCTACCCTAACCTCTATTCATTCATCTGATCCTAATCAGAGTTTTCTACAAAACGTGCGTTGGGATAGATTTGTGCTTTTACAAATATCTTCGTACCCTAACCTCTTTCCATTCATGTGATCCTAATCAAAGTTTTCTACAAAACATGCGTTGGGATAGATTTGTACCTTTACAAATTTCTTCGTATCCTAACCTCTTTCCATTCATGTGATCCTAATAAAACTTTTCTTCAAAAATGCATTGGGATAGATTTGTACCTTTACAAATTTCTTCGTATCTTAACCTCTTCCCATTCATGTGATCCTAATCAGAGTTTTCTACAAAACGTGAGTTGGGATAGATTTTTGCTTTTACAAGTTTCTTCGTACCCTAACCTTTTTCCATGCATGGGATCCTAATCAAACTTTTCTACAAAACCATGCATTGGGATAGATTTGTACCTTTACAAATTTCTTCGTACCCTAACCTCTTTCCATTCATGTGATCCTAATCAAACCTATAAAACCATGCATTTGGATAGATTTGTACCTTTACAAATTTCTTCGTATCCTAACCTCTTTCCATTCATGTGATCCTAATCAGAGTTTTCTACAAAACGAGAGTTGGGATAGATTTTTGCTTTTACAAATTTCTTCGTACCCTAACCTTTTTCCATGCATGTGATCCTAATCAAACTTTTCTACAAACCCATGCATTGGGATAGATTTGTACCTTTACAAATTTCTTCGTACCCTAACCTTTTTCCATTCATGTGATCCTAATCTAACCTATAAAACCATGCATTTGGATAGATTTGTCCCTTTACAAATTTCTTCGAATCCTAACCTCTTTCCATTCATGTGATCCTAATCAAACTTTTCTACAAAACCATGCGTTGGGATAGCTTCTTGCTTTAAAAATTTCTTCGTACCCTAACCTCTTTCCATTCATTTGATCCTAATCAAACTTTTCTACAAAACCATGCATTGGGATAGCTTCGTGCTTTAAAAATTTGTTCGTACCCTAACCTCTTTCCATTCACGTGATCCTAATCAAAGTTTTCTATAAAACCATGCATTGGGACAGATTTGTACCTTTACAAATTTCTTCGTAACCTAACCTCTTCCCCATTCATGTGATCCTAATCAAACTATTCTACAAAACATGCATTGAGATAGATTTGTACCTATACAAATTTCTTCGTATCCTAACCTCTTTCCATTCATGTGATCCTAATCAAACTTTTCTATAAAACCATGCGTTAGGATAGCTTCGTGCTTTAAAAATTTCTTCTTACCCTAACCTCATTCCATTCATGTGATCCCAATCAAACTTTTCTACAAAACCATGCGTTAGGATAGCTTCGTGCTTTAAAAATTTCTTCGTACCCTAACCTCTTTCCATTCATGTGATCCTAATCAAACTTTTCTACAAAACCATACGTTAGGATAGCTTCGTGCTTTAAAAATTTCTTCGTACCCTAACCTCTTTCCATTCATGTGATCCTAATCAAACTTTTCTACAAAACCATGCATTGGGATAGCTTCGTACTTTAAACATTTCTTTGTAACCTAACCTCTTCCCATTCATCTGATCCTAATCAGAGTTTTCTACAAAACGTGCGTTGGGATAGATTTGTGCTTTTACAAATTTCTTCGTACCCTAACCTCTTGCCATTCATGTGATCCTAATCAAAGTTTTCTATAAAACCATGCATTGGGATAGAATTGTACCTTTACAAATTTCTTCGTACCCTAACCTCTTTCCTTTCATGTGATCCTAATCAGAGTTTTCTACAAAACGTGCGTTGGGCTAGATTTGTGCTTTTACAAATTTCTTCGTACCCTAACCTTTTTCCATTCATGTGATCCTAATCAAACTTTTCTACAAAACCATGCATTGGGATAGATTTGTACCTTTACAAATTTCTTCGTACCCTAACCTCTTTCCGTTCATGTGATCCTAATCAAAGTTTTCTATAAAACCATGCATTGGGATAGATTTGTACCTTTACAAATTTCTTCGTACCCTAACCTCTTTCCATTCATGTGATCCTAATCAAACTTTTCTACAAAACATGCATTGGGACAGATATCCTTACCTCTTTCCATTCATGTGATCCTAATCAAACTTTTCTACAAAACCATGCGTTGGGATAGCTTCGTGCTTTAAAAATTTCTTCGTATCCTAACCTCTTTCCATTCATGTGATCCTAATCAAACTTTTCTACAAAACCATACGTTAGGATAGCTTCGTGCTTTAAAAATTTCTTCGTACCCTAACCTCTTTCCATTCATGTGATCCTAAACAAACTTTTCTACAAAACCATGCATTGGGATAGCTTCGTACTTTAAACATTTCTTTGTAACCTAACCTCTTCCCATTCATCTGGTCCTAATCAGAGTTTTCTACAAAACGTGCGTTGGGATAGATTTGTGCTTTTACAAATTTCTTCGTACCCTAACCTCTTGCCATTCATGTGATCCTAATCAAAGTTTTCTATAAAACCATGCATTGGGATAGAATTGTACCTTTACAAATTTCTTCGTACCCTAACCTCTTTCCTTTCATGTGATCCTAATCAGAGTTTTCTACAAAACGTGCGTTGGGCTAGATTTGTGCTTTTACAAATTTCTTCGTACCCTAACCTTTTTCCATTCATGTCATCCTAATCAAACTTTTCTACATAACCAGCATTGGGATAGATTTGTACCTTTACAAATTTCTTCGTACCCTAACCTCTTTCCGTTCATGTGATCCTAATCAAAGTTTTCTATAAAACCATGCATTGGGATAGATTTGTACCTTTACAAATTTCTTCGTACCCTAACCTCTTTCCATTCATGTGATCCTAATCAAACTTCTCTACAAAACATGCATTGGGATACATTTGTACCTTTACAAATTTCTTCGTATTCTAACCTCTTTCCATTCATGTGATCCTAATCAGAGTTTTCTACAAAACGTGCGTTGGGATAAATTTGTGCTTTTACAATCTTCATAGTAGCCTAACCTCTTTCCATTCATGTGATCCTAATCAAACTTTTCTACAAAACCATGCATTGGGATAGATTTGTACCTTTACAAATTTCTTCGTACCCTAACCTCTTTTCATTCATCTGATCCTAATCAGAGTTATCTACAAAACATGCGTTGGGATAGCTTCTTGCTTTAAAAATTTCTTCGTACCCTAACCTCTTTCCATTCATGTGATCCTAATCAAAGTTTTCTGCAAAACATGCATTCGGATAGATTTGTACCTTTACAAATTTCTTCGTACCATAACCTCTTTCCAATCATGTGATCCTAATCAAACTTTTCTATAAAACCATGCGTTGGGATTGCTTCGTGCTTTAACAATTTCTTCGTACCCTAACCTCTATCCATTCACGTGATCCTAATCAAAGTTTTCTATAAAACCATGCATTGGGACAGATTTGAACCTTTACAAATTTCTTTGTATCCTAACCTCTTTCCATTCATGTGATCCTAATCAAACTTTTCTACAAAATATGCATTCATATAGATTTGTACCTTTACATATTTCTTCGTATCCTAACCTCTTTCCATTCATTTGATCCTAATCAAACTTTTCTACAAAACCATGCATTGGGATAGCTTTGTGCTTTAAAAATTTCTTCGTACCCTAACCTCTTTCAATTCACGTGAAACAAATCAAAGTTTTCTATAAAACCATGCATTGGGACAGATTTGTACCTTTACAAATTTCTTCGTACCCTAACCTCTTTCCATTCATGTGATCCTAATCAGAGTTTTCTACAAAACATGCGTTGGGATAGATTTGTACCTTTACAAATTTCTTCGTATCCTAACCTCTTTCCATTCATGTGATCCTAATAAAACTTTTCTTCAAAACATGCATTGGGATAGATTTGCACCTTTACAAATTTCTTCGTATCCTAACCTCTTTTCATTCATCTGATCCTAATTAGAGTTTTCTACAAAACATGCGTTGGGATAGATTTGTGTTTTAAAAATTTCTTTGTACCATAACCTCTTCCCATTCATGTGATCCTAATCAGAGTTTTCTACAAAACATGCATTGGGATAGATTTGTACCTTTACAAATTTCTTCGTATCTTAACCTCTTCCCATTCATGTGATCCTAATCAGAGTTTTCTACAAAACGTGAGTTGGGATAGATTTTTGCTTTTACAAATTTCTTCGTACCCTAACCTTTTTCCATGCATGTGATCCTAATCAAACTTTTCTACAAAACCATGCATTGGGATAGATTTGTACCTTTACAAATTTCTTCGTACCCTAACCTATTTCCATTCATGTGATCCTAATCAAACCTATAAAACCATGCATTTGGATAGATTTGTACCTTTACAAATTTCTTCGTATCCTAACCTCTTTCCATTCATGTGATCCTAATCAGAGTTTTCTACAAAACGTGAGTTGGGATAGATTTTTGCTTTTACAAATTTCTTCGTACCCTAACCTTTTTCCATGCATGTGATCCTAATCAAACTTTTCTACAAAACCATGCATTGGGATAGATTTGTACCTTTACAAATTTCTTCGTACCCTATCCTCTTTCCATTCATGTGATCCTAATCAAACCTATAAAACCATGCATTTGGATAGATTTGTACCTTTACAAATTTCTTCGTATCCTAACCTCTTTCCATTCATGTGATCCTAATCAGAGTTTTCTACAAAACGAGAGTTGGGATAGATTTTTGCTTTTACAATTTTCTTCGTACGCTAACCTTTTTCCATGCATGTGATCCTAATCAAACTTTTCTACAAAACCATGCATTGGGATAGATTTGTACCTTTACAAATTTCTTCGTACCCTAACCTCTTTCCATTCATGTGATCCTAATCAAACCTATAAAACCATGCATTTGGATAGATTTGTACCTTTACAAGTTTCTTCGTATCCTAACCTCTTTCCATTCATGTGATCCTAATCAGAGTTTTCTACAAAACGTGCGTTGGGATAGATTTGTACTTTTACAAATTTCTTCGTACCCTAACCTTTTTCCGTTCATGTGATCCTAATCAAACTTTTCTACAAAACCATGCATTGGGATAGATTTGTACCTTTAGAAATTTCTTCGTACCCTAACCTCTTTCCATTCATGTGATCCTAATCAAAGTTTTCTATAAAACCATGCATTGGGACAGATTTGTACCTTTACAAATTTCTTCGTAACATAACCTCTTCCCCATTCATGTGATCCTAATCAAACTATTCTACAAAACATGCATTGAGATAGATTTGAACCTATACAAATTTCTTCGTATCCTAACCTCTTTCCATTCATGTGATCCTAATCAAACTTTTCTACAAAACCATGCGTTGGGATAGCTTCGTGCTTTAAAAATTTCTTCGTACCCTAACCTCTTTCCATTCATGTGATCCTAAACAAACTTTTCTACAAAACCATGCATTGGGATAGCTTTGTGCTTTAAAAATTTCTTCGTACCCTAACCTCTTTCCATTCACGTGATCCTAATCAAAGTTTTCTATAAAACCATGCGTTAGGATAGCTTCGTGCTTTAAAAATTTCTTCTTACCCTAACCTCTTTCCATTCATGTGATCCTAATCAAACTTTTCTACAAAACCATGCGTTAGGATAGCTTCGTGCTTTAAAAATTTCTTCGTACCCTAACCTCATTCCATTCATGTGATCCCAATCAAACTTTTCTACAAAACCATGCGTTAGGATAGCTTCGTGCTTTAAAAATTTCTTCGTACCCTAACCTCTTTCCATTCATGTGATCCTAATCAAACTTTTCTACAAAACCATGCATTGGGACAGCTTTGTGCTTTAAAAATTTCATCGTACCCTAACCTCTTTCCATTCACGTGATCCTAATCAAAGTTTTCTATAAAACCATGCGTTAGGATAGCTTCGTGCTTTAAAAATTTCATAGTACCCTAACCTCTTTCCATTCATGTGATCCTAATCAAACTTTTCTACAAAACATGCAATGGGATAGATTTGTAGCTTTACAAATTTCTTCGTATCCTAACATCTTTTCATTCATGTGATCCTAATCAGAGTTTTTACAAAACACACGATCGGATAGATTTGTGCTTTTACAAATTTCTTCGTACCCTAACCTCTTTCCATTCATGTGATCCTTATCACATTTTTCTACAACATGTGCGTTGGGATAGATTTGTGCTTTTACAAACTTCTTCCTACCCTAACCTCTATTCATTCATCTGATCCTAATCAGAGTTTTCTACAAAACGTGCGTTGGGATAGATTTGTGCTTTTACAAATATCTTCGTACCCTAACCTCTTTCCATTCATGTGATCCTAATCAAAGTTTTCTACAAAACATGCGTTGGGATAGATTTGTACCTTTACAAATTTCTTCGTATCCTAACCTCTTTCCATTCATGTGATCCTAATAAAACTTTTCTTCAAAAATGCATTGGGATAGATTTGTACCTTTACAAATTTCTTCGTATCTTAACCTCTTCCCATTCATGTGATCCTAATCAGAGTTTTCTACAAAACGTGAGTTGGGATAGATTTTTGCTTTTACAAGTTTCTTCGTACCCTAACCTTTTTCCATGCATGGGATCCTAATCAAACTTTTCTACAAAACCATGCATTGGGATAGATTTGTACCTTTACAAATTTCTTCGTACCCTAACCTCTTTCCATTCATGTGATCCTAATCAAACCTATAAAACCATGCATTTGGATAGATTTGTACCTTTACAAATTTCTTCGTATCCTAACCTCTTTCCATTCATGTGATCCTAATCAGAGTTTTCTACAAAACGAGAGTTGGGATAGATTTTTGCTTTTACAAATTTCTTCGTACCCTAACCTTTTTCCATGCATGTGATCCTAATCAAACTTTTCTACAAACCCATGCATTGGGATAGATTTGTACCTTTACAAATTTCTTCGTACCCTAACCTTTTTCCATTCATGTGATCCTAATCTAACCTATAAAACCATGCATTTGGATAGATTTGTCCCTTTACAAATTTCTTCGAATCCTAACCTCTTTCCATTCATGTGATCCTAATCAAACTTTTCTACAAAACCATGCGTTGGGATAGCTTCTTGCTTTAAAAATTTCTTCGTACCCTAACCTCTTTCCATTCATTTGATCCTAATCAAACTTTTCTACAAAACCATGCATTGGGATAGCTTCGTGCTTTAAAAATTTGTTCGTACCCTAACCTCTTTCCATTCACGTGATCCTAATCAAAGTTTTCTATAAAACCATGCATTGGGACAGATTTGTACCTTTACAAATTTCTTCGTAACCTAACCTCTTCCCCATTCATGTGATCCTAATCAAACTATTCTACAAAACATGCATTGAGATAGATTTGTACCTATACAAATTTCTTCGTATCCTAACCTCTTTCCATTCATGTGATCCTAATCAAACTTTTCTATAAAACCATGCGTTAGGATAGCTTCGTGCTTTAAAAATTTCTTCTTACCCTAACCTCATTCCATTCATGTGATCCCAATCAAACTTTTCTACAAAACCATGCGTTAGGATAGCTTCGTGCTTTAAAAATTTCTTCGTACCCTAACCTCTTTCCATTCATGTGATCCTAATCAAACTTTTCTACAAAACCATACGTTAGGATAGCTTCGTGCTTTAAAAATTTCTTCGTACCCTAACCTCTTTCCATTCATGTGATCCTAATCAAACTTTTCTACAAAACCATGCATTGGGATAGCTTCGTACTTTAAACATTTCTTTGTAACCTAACCTCTTCCCATTCATCTGATCCTAATCAGAGTTTTCTACAAAACGTGCGTTGGGATAGATTTGTGCTTTTACAAATTTCTTCGTACCCTAACCTCTTGCCATTCATGTGATCCTAATCAAAGTTTTCTATAAAACCATGCATTGGGATAGAATTGTACCTTTACAAATTTCTTCGTACCCTAACCTCTTTCCTTTCATGTGATCCTAATCAGAGTTTTCTACAAAACGTGCGTTGGGCTAGATTTGTGCTTTTACAAATTTCTTCGTACCCTAACCTTTTTCCATTCATGTGATCCTAATCAAACTTTTCTACAAAACCATGCATTGGGATAGATTTGTACCTTTACAAATTTCTTCGTACCCTAACCTCTTTCCGTTCATGTGATCCTAATCAAAGTTTTCTATAAAACCATGCATTGGGATAGATTTGTACCTTTACAAATTTCTTCGTACCCTAACCTCTTTCCATTCATGTGATCCTAATCAAACTTTTCTACAAAACATGCATTGGGACAGATATCCTTACCTCTTTCCATTCATGTGATCCTAATCAAACTTTTCTACAAAACCATGCGTTGGGATAGCTTCGTGCTTTAAAAATTTCTTCGTATCCTAACCTCTTTCCATTCATGTGATCCTAATCAAACTTTTCTACAAAACCATACGTTAGGATAGCTTCGTGCTTTAAAAATTTCTTCGTACCCTAACCTCTTTCCATTCATGTGATCCTAAACAAACTTTTCTACAAAACCATGCATTGGGATAGCTTCGTACTTTAAACATTTCTTTGTAACCTAACCTCTTCCCATTCATCTGGTCCTAATCAGAGTTTTCTACAAAACGTGCGTTGGGATAGATTTGTGCTTTTACAAATTTCTTCGTACCCTAACCTCTTGCCATTCATGTGATCCTAATCAAAGTTTTCTATAAAACCATGCATTGGGATAGAATTGTACCTTTACAAATTTCTTCGTACCCTAACCTCTTTCCTTTCATGTGATCCTAATCAGAGTTTTCTACAAAACGTGCGTTGGGCTAGATTTGTGCTTTTACAAATTTCTTCGTACCCTAACCTTTTTCCATTCATGTGATCCTAATCAAACTTTTCTACATAACCAGCATTGGGATAGATTTGTACCTTTACAAATTTCTTCGTACCCTAACCTCTTTCCGTTCATGTGATCCTAATCAAAGTTTTCTATAAAACCATGCATTGGGATAGATTTGTACCTTTACAAATTTCTTCGTACCCTAACCTCTTTCCATTCATGTGATCCTAATCAAACTTCTCTACAAAACATGCATTGGGATACATTTGTACCTTTACAAATTTCTTCGTATTCTAACCTCTTTCCATTCATGTGATCCTAATCAGAGTTTTCTACAAAACGTGCGTTGGGATAAATTTGTGCTTTTACAATCTTCATAGTAGCCTAACCTCTTTCCATTCATGTGATCCTAATCAAACTTTTCTACAAAACCATGCATTGGGATAGATTTGTACCTTTACAAATTTCTTCGTACCCTAACCTCTTTTCATTCATCTGATCCTAATCAGAGTTATCTACAAAACATGCGTTGGGATAGCTTCTTGCTTTAAAAATTTCTTCGTACCCTAACCTCTTTCCATTCATGTGATCCTAATCAAAGTTTTCTGCAAAACATGCATTCGGATAGATTTGTACCTTTACAAATTTCTTCGTACCATAACCTCTTTCCAATCATGTGATCCTAATCAAACTTTTCTATAAAACCATGCGTTGGGATTGCTTCGTGCTTTAACAATTTCTTCGTACCCTAACCTCTATCCATTCACGTGATCCTAATCAAAGTTTTCTATAAAACCATGCATTGGGACAGATTTGAACCTTTACAAATTTCTTTGTATCCTAACCTCTTTCCATTCATGTGATCCTAATCAAACTTTTCTACAAAATATGCATTCATATAGATTTGTACCTTTACATATTTCTTCGTATCCTAACCTCTTTCCATTCATTTGATCCTAATCAAACTTTTCTACAAAACCATGCATTGGGATAGCTTTGTGCTTTAAAAATTTCTTCGTACCCTAACCTCTTTCAATTCACGTGAAACAAATCAAAGTTTTCTATAAAACCATGCATTGGGACAGATTTGTACCTTTACAAATTTCTTCGTACCCTAACCTCTTTCCATTCATGTGATCCTAATCAGAGTTTTCTACAAAACATGCGTTGGGATAGATTTGTACCTTTACAAATTTCTTCGTATCCTAACCTCTTTCCATTCATGTGATCCTAATAAAACTTTTCTTCAAAACATGCATTGGGATAGATTTGCACCTTTACAAATTTCTTCGTATCCTAACCTCTTTTCATTCATCTGATCCTAATTAGAGTTTTCTACAAAACATGCGTTGGGATAGATTTGTGTTTTAAAAATTTCTTTGTACCATAACCTCTTCCCATTCATGTGATCCTAATCAGAGTTTTCTACAAAACATGCATTGGGATAGATTTGTACCTTTACAAATTTCTTCGTATCTTAACCTCTTCCCATTCATGTGATCCTAATCAGAGTTTTCTACAAAACGTGAGTTGGGATAGATTTTTGCTTTTACAAATTTCTTCGTACCCTAACCTTTTTCCATGCATGTGATCCTAATCAAACTTTTCTACAAAACCATGCATTGGGATAGATTTGTACCTTTACAAATTTCTTCGTACCCTAACCTATTTCCATTCATGTGATCCTAATCAAACCTATAAAACCATGCATTTGGATAGATTTGTACCTTTACAAATTTCTTCGTATCCTAACCTCTTTCCATTCATGTGATCCTAATCAGAGTTTTCTACAAAACGTGAGTTGGGATAGATTTTTGCTTTTACAAATTTCTTCGTACCCTAACCTTTTTCCATGCATGTGATCCTAATCAAACTTTTCTACAAAACCATGCATTGGGATAGATTTGTACCTTTACAAATTTCTTCGTACCCTATCCTCTTTCCATTCATGTGATCCTAATCAAACCTATAAAACCATGCATTTGGATAGATTTGTACCTTTACAAATTTCTTCGTATCCTAACCTCTTTCCATTCATGTGATCCTAATCAGAGTTTTCTACAAAACGAGAGTTGGGATAGATTTTTGCTTTTACAATTTTCTTCGTACGCTAACCTTTTTCCATGCATGTGATCCTAATCAAACTTTTCTACAAAACCATGCATTGGGATAGATTTGTACCTTTACAAATTTCTTCGTACCCTAACCTCTTTCCATTCATGTGATCCTAATCAAACCTATAAAACCATGCATTTGGATAGATTTGTACCTTTACAAGTTTCTTCGTATCCTAACCTCTTTCCATTCATGTGATCCTAATCAGAGTTTTCTACAAAACGTGCGTTGGGATAGATTTGTACTTTTACAAATTTCTTCGTACCCTAACCTTTTTCCGTTCATGTGATCCTAATCAAACTTTTCTACAAAACCATGCATTGGGATAGATTTGTACCTTTAGAAATTTCTTCGTACCCTAACCTCTTTCCATTCATGTGATCCTAATCAAAGTTTTCTATAAAACCATGCATTGGGACAGATTTGTACCTTTACAAATTTCTTCGTAACATAACCTCTTCCCCATTCATGTGATCCTAATCAAACTATTCTACAAAACATGCATTGAGATAGATTTGAACCTATACAAATTTCTTCGTATCCTAACCTCTTTCCATTCATGTGATCCTAATCAAACTTTTCTACAAAACCATGCGTTGGGATAGCTTCGTGCTTTAAAAATTTCTTCGTACCCTAACCTCTTTCCATTCATGTGATCCTAAACAAACTTTTCTACAAAACCATGCATTGGGATAGCTTTGTGCTTTAAAAATTTCTTCGTACCCTAACCTCTTTCCATTCACGTGATCCTAATCAAAGTTTTCTATAAAACCATGCGTTAGGATAGCTTCGTGCTTTAAAAATTTCTTCTTACCCTAACCTCTTTCCATTCATGTGATCCTAATCAAACTTTTCTACAAAACCATGCGTTAGGATAGCTTCGTGCTTTAAAAATTTCTTCGTACCCTAACCTCATTCCATTCATGTGATCCCAATCAAACTTTTCTACAAAACCATGCGTTAGGATAGCTTCGTGCTTTAAAAATTTCTTCGTACCCTAACCTCTTTCCATTCATGTGATCCTAATCAAACTTTTCTACAAAACCATGCATTGGGACAGCTTTGTGCTTTAAAAATTTCATCGTACCCTAACCTCTTTCCATTCACGTGATCCTAATCAAAGTTTTCTATAAAACCATGCGTTAGGATAGCTTCGTGCTTTAAAAATTTCATAGTACCCTAACCTCTTTCCATTCATGTGATCCTAATCAAACTTTTCTACAAAACATGCAATGGGATAGATTTGTAGCTTTACAAATTTCTTCGTATCCTAACATCTTTTCATTCATGTGATCCTAATCAGAGTTTTTACAAAACACACGATCGGATAGATTTGTGCTTTTACAAATTTCTTCGTACCCTAACCTCTTTCCATTCATGTGATCCTTATCACATTTTTCTACAACATGTGCGTTGGGATAGATTTGTGCTTTTACAAACTTCTTCCTACCCTAACCTCTATTCATTCATCTGATCCTAATCAGAGTTTTCTACAAAACGTGCGTTGGGATAGATTTGTGCTTTTACAAATATCTTCGTACCCTAACCTCTTTCCATTCATGTGATCCTAATCAAAGTTTTCTACAAAACATGCGTTGGGATAGATTTGTACCTTTACAAATTTCTTCGTATCCTAACCTCTTTCCATTCATGTGATCCTAATAAAACTTTTCTTCAAAAATGCATTGGGATAGATTTGTACCTTTACAAATTTCTTCGTATCTTAACCTCTTCCCATTCATGTGATCCTAATCAGAGTTTTCTACAAAACGTGAGTTGGGATAGATTTTTGCTTTTACAAGTTTCTTCGTACCCTAACCTTTTTCCATGCATGGGATCCTAATCAAACTTTTCTACAAAACCATGCATTGGGATAGATTTGTACCTTTACAAATTTCTTCGTACCCTAACCTCTTTCCATTCATGTGATCCTAATCAAACCTATAAAACCATGCATTTGGATAGATTTGTACCTTTACAAATTTCTTCGTATCCTAACCTCTTTCCATTCATGTGATCCTAATCAGAGTTTTCTACAAAACGAGAGTTGGGATAGATTTTTGCTTTTACAAATTTCTTCGTACCCTAACCTTTTTCCATGCATGTGATCCTAATCAAACTTTTCTACAAACCCATGCATTGGGATAGATTTGTACCTTTACAAATTTCTTCGTACCCTAACCTTTTTCCATTCATGTGATCCTAATCTAACCTATAAAACCATGCATTTGGATAGATTTGTCCCTTTACAAATTTCTTCGAATCCTAACCTCTTTCCATTCATGTGATCCTAATCAAACTTTTCTTCAAAACATGCATTGGGATAGATTTGCACCTTTACAAATTTCTTCGTATCCTAACCTCTTTTCATTCATCTGATCCTAATTAGAGTTTTCTACAAAACATGCGTTGGGATAGATTTGTGTTTTAAAAATTTCTTTGTACCATAACCTCTTCCCATTCATGTGATCCTAATCAGAGTTTTCTACAAAACATGCATTGGGATAGATTTGTACCTTTACAAATTTCTTCGTATCTTAACCTCTTCCCATTCATGTGATCCTAATCAGAGTTTTCTACAAAACGTGAGTTGGGATAGATTTTTGCTTTTACAAATTTCTTCGTACCCTAACCTTTTTCCATGCATGTGATCCTAATCAAACTTTTCTACAAAACCATGCATTGGGATAGATTTGTACCTTTACAAATTTCTTCGTACCCTAACCTATTTCCATTCATGTGATCCTAATCAAACCTATAAAACCATGCATTTGGATAGATTTGTACCTTTACAAATTTCTTCGTATCCTAACCTCTTTCCATTCATGTGATCCTAATCAGAGTTTTCTACAAAACGTGAGTTGGGATAGATTTTTGCTTTTACAAATTTCTTCGTACCCTAACCTTTTTCCATGCATGTGATCCTAATCAAACTTTTCTACAAAACCATGCATTGGGATAGATTTGTACCTTTACAAATTTCTTCGTACCCTATCCTCTTTCCATTCATGTGATCCTAATCAAACCTATAAAACCATGCATTTGGATAGATTTGTACCTTTACAAATTTCTTCGTATCCTAACCTCTTTCCATTCATGTGATCCTAATCAGAGTTTTCTACAAAACGAGAGTTGGGATAGATTTTTGCTTTTACAATTTTCTTCGTACGCTAACCTTTTTCCATGCATGTGATCCTAATCAAACTTTTCTACAAAACCATGCATTGGGATAGATTTGTACCTTTACAAATTTCTTCGTACCCTAACCTCTTTCCATTCATGTGATCCTAATCAAACCTATAAAACCATGCATTTGGATAGATTTGTACCTTTACAAGTTTCTTCGTATCCTAACCTCTTTCCATTCATGTGATCCTAATCAGAGTTTTCTACAAAACGTGCGTTGGGATAGATTTGTACTTTTACAAATTTCTTCGTACCCTAACCTTTTTCCGTTCATGTGATCCTAATCAAACTTTTCTACAAAACCATGCATTGGGATAGATTTGTACCTTTAGAAATTTCTTCGTACCCTAACCTCTTTCCATTCATGTGATCCTAATCAAAGTTTTCTATAAAACCATGCATTGGGACAGATTTGTACCTTTACAAATTTCTTCGTAACATAACCTCTTCCCCATTCATGTGATCCTAATCAAACTATTCTACAAAACATGCATTGAGATAGATTTGAACCTATACAAATTTCTTCGTATCCTAACCTCTTTCCATTCATGTAATCCTAATCAAACTTTTCTACAAAACCATGCGTTGGGATAGCTTCGTGCTTTAAAAATTTCTTCGTACCCTAACCTCTTTCCATTCATGTGATCCTAAACAAACTTTTCTACAAAACCATGCATTGGGATAGCTTTGTGCTTTAAAAATTTCTTCGTACCCTAACCTCTTTCCATTCACGTGATCCTAATCAAAGTTTTCTATAAAACCATGCGTTAGGATAGCTTCGTGCTTTAAAAATTTCTTCTTACCCTAACCTCTTTCCATTCATGTGATCCTAATCAAACTTTTCTACAAAACCATGCGTTAGGATAGCTTCGTGCTTTAAAAATTTCTTCGTACCCTAACCTCATTCCATTCATGTGATCCCAATCAAACTTTTCTACAAAACCATGCGTTAGGATAGCTTCGTGCTTTAAAAATTTCTTCGTACCCTAACCTCTTTCCATTCATGTGATCCTAATCAAACTTTTCTACAAAACCATGCATTGGGACAGCTTTGTGCTTTAAAAATTTCATCGTACCCTAACCTCTTTCCATTCACGTGATCCTAATCAAAGTTTTCTATAAAACCATGCGTTAGGATAGCTTCGTGCTTTAAAAATTTCATAGTACCCTAACCTCTTTCCATTCATGTGATCCTAATCAAACTTTTCTACAAAACATGCAATGGGATAGATTTGTAGCTTTACAAATTTCTTCGTATCCTAACATCTTTTCATTCATGTGATCCTAATCAGAGTTTTTACAAAACACACGATCGGATAGATTTGTGCTTTTACAAATTTCTTCGTACCCTAACCTCTTTCCATTCATGTGATCCTTATCACATTTTTCTACAACATGTGCGTTGGGATAGATTTGTGCTTTTACAAACTTCTTCCTACCCTAACCTCTATTCATTCATCTGATCCTAATCAGAGTTTTCTACAAAACGTGCGTTGGGATAGATTTGTGCTTTTACAAATATCTTCGTACCCTAACCTCTTTCCATTCATGTGATCCTAATCAAAGTTTTCTACAAAACATGCGTTGGGATAGATTTGTACCTTTACAAATTTCTTCGTATCCTAACCTCTTTCCATTCATGTGATCCTAATAAAACTTTTCTTCAAAAATGCATTGGGATAGATTTGTACCTTTACAAATTTCTTCGTATCTTAACCTCTTCCCATTCATGTGATCCTAATCAGAGTTTTCTACAAAACGTGAGTTGGGATAGATTTTTGCTTTTACAAGTTTCTTCGTACCCTAACCTTTTTCCATGCATGGGATCCTAATCAAACTTTTCTACAAAACCATGCATTGGGATAGATTTGTACCTTTACAAATTTCTTCGTACCCTAACCTCTTTCCATTCATGTGATCCTAATCAAACCTATAAAACCATGCATTTGGATAGATTTGTACCTTTACAAATTTCTTCGTATCCTAACCTCTTTCCATTCATGTGATCCTAATCAGAGTTTTCTACAAAACGAGAGTTGGGATAGATTTTTGCTTTTACAAATTTCTTCGTACCCTAACCTTTTTCCATGCATGTGATCCTAATCAAACTTTTCTACAAACCCATGCATTGGGATAGATTTGTACCTTTACAAATTTCTTCGTACCCTAACCTTTTTCCATTCATGTGATCCTAATCTAACCTATAAAACCATGCATTTGGATAGATTTGTCCCTTTACAAATTTCTTCGAATCCTAACCTCTTTCCATTCATGTGATCCTAATCAAACTTTTCTACAAAACCATGCGTTGGGATAGCTTCTTGCTTTAAAAATTTCTTCGTACCCTAACCTCTTTCCATTCATTTGATCCTAATCAAACTTTTCTACAAAACCATGCATTGGGATAGCTTCGTGCTTTAAAAATTTGTTCGTACCCTAACCTCTTTCCATTCACGTGATCCTAATCAAAGTTTTCTATAAAACCATGCATTGGGACAGATTTGTACCTTTACAAATTTCTTCGTAACCTAACCTCTTCCCCATTCATGTGATCCTAATCAAACTATTCTACAAAACATGCATTGAGATAGATTTGTACCTATACAAATTTCTTCGTATCCTAACCTCTTTCCATTCATGTGATCCTAATCAAACTTTTCTATAAAACCATGCGTTAGGATAGCTTCGTGCTTTAAAAATTTCTTCTTACCCTAACCTCATTCCATTCATGTGATCCCAATCAAACTTTTCTACAAAACCATGCGTTAGGATAGCTTCGTGCTTTAAAAATTTCTTCGTACCCTAACCTCTTTCCATTCATGTGATCCTAATCAAACTTTTCTACAAAACCATACGTTAGGATAGCTTCGTGCTTTAAAAATTTCTTCGTACCCTAACCTCTTTCCATTCATGTGATCCTAATCAAACTTTTCTACAAAACCATGCATTGGGATAGCTTCGTAATTTAAACATTTCTTTGTAACCTAACCTCTTCCCATTCATCTGATCCTAATCAGAGTTTTCTACAAAACGTGCGTTGGGATAGATTTGTGCTTTTACAAATTTCTTCGTACCCTAACCTCTTGCCATTCATGTGATCCTAATCAAAGTTTTCTATAAAACCATGCATTGGGATAGAATTGTACCTTTACAAATTTCTTCGTACCCTAACCTCTTTCCTTTCATGTGATCCTAATCAGAGTTTTCTACAAAACGTGCGTTGGGCTAGATTTGTGCTTTTACAAATTTCTTCGTACCCTAACCTTTTTCCATTCATGTGATCCTAATCAAACTTTTCTACAAAACCATGCATTGGGATAGATTTGTACCTTTACAAATTTCTTCGTACCCTAACCTCTTTCCGTTCATGTGATCCTAATCAAAGTTTTCTATAAAACCATGCATTGGGATAGATTTGTACCTTTACAAATTTCTTCGTACCCTAACCTCTTTCCATTCATGTGATCCTAATCAAACTTTTCTACAAAACATGCATTGGGACAGATATCCTTACCTCTTTCCATTCATGTGATCCTAATCAAACTTTTCTACAAAACCATGCGTTGGGATAGCTTCGTGCTTTAAAAATTTCTTCGTATCCTAACCTCTTTCCATTCATGTGATCCTAATCAAACTTTTCTACAAAACCATACGTTAGGATAGCTTCGTGCTTTAAAAATTTCTTCGTACCCTAACCTCTTTCCATTCATGTGATCCTAAACAAACTTTTCTACAAAACCATGCATTGGGATAGCTTCGTACTTTAAACATTTCTTTGTAACCTAACCTCTTCCCATTCATCTGGTCCTAATCAGAGTTTTCTACAAAACGTGCGTTGGGATAGATTTGTGCTTTTACAAATTTCTTCGTACCCTAACCTCTTGCCATTCATGTGATCCTAATCAAAGTTTTCTATAAAACCATGCATTGGGATAGAATTGTACCTTTACAAATTTCTTCGTACCCTAACCTCTTTCCTTTCATGTGATCCTAATCAGAGTTTTCTACAAAACGTGCGTTGGGCTAGATTTGTGCTTTTACAAATTTCTTCGTACCCTAACCTTTTTCCATTCATGTGATCCTAATCAAACTTTTCTACATAACCAGCATTGGGATAGATTTGTACCTTTACAAATTTCTTCGTACCCTAACCTCTTTCCGTTCATGTGATCCTAATCAAAGTTTTCTATAAAACCATGCATTGGGATAGATTTGTACCTTTACAAATTTCTTCGTACCCTAACCTCTTTCCATTCATGTGATCCTAATCAAACTTCTCTACAAAACATGCATTGGGATACATTTGTACCTTTACAAATTTCTTCGTATTCTAACCTCTTTCCATTCATGTGATCCTAATCAGAGTTTTCTACAAAACGTGCGTTGGGATAAATTTGTGCTTTTACAATCTTCATAGTAGCCTAACCTCTTTCCATTCATGTGATCCTAATCAAACTTTTCTACAAAACCATGCATTGGGATAGATTTGTACCTTTACAAATTTCTTCGTACCCTAACCTCTTTTCATTCATCTGATCCTAATCAGAGTTATCTACAAAACATGCGTTGGGATAGCTTCTTGCTTTAAAAATTTCTTCGTACCCTAACCTCTTTCCATTCATGTGATCCTAATCAAAGTTTTCTGCAAAACATGCATTCGGATAGATTTGTACCTTTACAAATTTCTTCGTACCATAACCTCTTTCCAATCATGTGATCCTAATCAAACTTTTCTATAAAACCATGCGTTGGGATTGCTTCGTGCTTTAACAATTTCTTCGTACCCTAACCTCTATCCATTCACGTGATCCTAATCAAAGTTTTCTATAAAACCATGCATTGGGACAGATTTGAACCTTTACAAATTTCTTTGTATCCTAACCTCTTTCCATTCATGTGATCCTAATCAAACTTTTCTACAAAATATGCATTCATATAGATTTGTACCTTTACATATTTCTTCGTATCCTAACCTCTTTCCATTCATTTGATCCTAATCAAACTTTTCTACAAAACCATGCATTGGGATAGCTTTGTGCTTTAAAAATTTCTTCGTACCCTAACCTCTTTCAATTCACGTGAAACAAATCAAAGTTTTCTATAAAACCATGCATTGGGACAGATTTGTACCTTTACAAATTTCTTCGTACCCTAACCTCTTTCCATTCATGTGATCCTAATCAGAGTTTTCTACAAAACATGCGTTGGGATAGATTTGTACCTTTACAAATTTCTTCGTATCCTAACCTCTTTCCATTCATGTGATCCTAATAAAACTTTTCTTCAAAACATGCATTGGGATAGATTTGCACCTTTACAAATTTCTTCGTATCCTAACCTCTTTTCATTCATCTGATCCTAATTAGAGTTTTCTACAAAACATGCGTTGGGATAGATTTGTGTTTTAAAAATTTCTTTGTACCATAACCTCTTCCCATTCATGTGATCCTAATCAGAGTTTTCTACAAAACATGCATTGGGATAGATTTGTACCTTTACAAATTTCTTCGTATCTTAACCTCTTCCCATTCATGTGATCCTAATCAGAGTTTTCTACAAAACGTGAGTTGGGATAGATTTTTGCTTTTACAAATTTCTTCGTACCCTAACCTTTTTCCATGCATGTGATCCTAATCAAACTTTTCTACAAAACCATGCGTTAGGATAACTTCGTGCTTTAAAAATTTCTTCGTACCCTAACCTCTTTCCATTCATGTGATCCTAATCAAACTTTTCTACAAAACCATGCATTGGGATAGCTTTGTGCTTTAAAAATTTCTTCGTACCCTAACCTCTTTCAATTCACGTGAAGCTAATCAAAGTTTTCTATAAAACCATGCATTGGGACAGATTTGTAACTTTACAAATTTCTTCGTATCCTAACCTCTTTCCATTCATGAGATCCTAATCAAACTTTTCTACAAAACCATGCATTGGGATAGCTTCGTACTTTAAACATTTCTTTGTAACCTAACCTCTTCCCATTCATCTGGTCCTAATCAGAGTTTTCTATAAAACGTGCGTTGGGATAGATTTGTGCTTTTACAAATTTCTTCGTACCCTAACCTCTTGCCATTCATGTGATCCTAATCAAAGTTTTCTATAAAACCATGCATTGGGATAGAATTGTACCTTTACAAATTTCTTCGTACCCTAACCTCTTTCCATTCATGTGATCCTAATCAGAGTTTTCTACAAAACGTGCGTTGGGCTAGATTTGTGCTTTTACAAATTTCTTCGTACCCTAACCTTTTTCCATTCATGTGATCCTAATCAAACTTTTCTACAAAACCATGCATTGGGATAGATTTGTACCTTTACAAATTTCTTCGTACCCTAACCTCTTTCCGTTCATGTGATCCTAATCAAAGTTTTCTATAAAACCATGCATTGGGATAGATTTGTACCTTTACAAATTTCTTCGTACCCTAACCTATTTTCATTCATGTGATCCTAATCAAACTTTTCTACAAAACCATGCGTTGGGATAGCTTCGTGCTTTAAAAATTTCTTCGTACCCTAACCTCTTTCCATTCATGTGATCCTAATCAAACTTTTCTACAAAACATGCATTGGGACAGATATCCTAACCTCTTTCCATTCATGTAATCCTAATCAAACTTTTCTACAAAACAATGCGTTGGGATAGCTTCGTGCTTTAAAAATTTCTTCGTATCCTAACCTCTTTCCATTCATGTGATCCTAATCAAACTTTTCTACAAAACCATGCGTTGGGATAGCTTCGTGCTTTAAAAATTTCTTCGTATCCTAACCTCTTTCCATTCATGTGATCCTAATAAAACTTCTCTACAAAACATGCATTGGGATACATTTGTACCTTTACAAATTTCTTCGTATTCTAACCTCTTTCCATTCATGTGATCCTAATCAGAGTTTTCTACAAAACGTGCGTTGGGATAAATTTGTGCTTTTACAAACTGCATAGTAGCCTAACCTCTTTCCATTCATGTGATCCTAATCAAACTTTTCTACAAAACCATGCGTTGGGATAGCTTCGTGCTTGAAAAATTTCTTCGTATCCTAACCTCTTTCCATTCATGTGATCCTAATCAAACTTTTCTACAAAACATGCATTGGGATAGATTTGTACCTCTACAAATTTCTTCGTACCCTAACCTCTTTCCATTCATGTGATCCTAATCAAACCTTTCTACAAAACCATGCGTTGGCATAGCTTCGTGCTTTAAAAATTTCTTCGTACCCTAAACTCTTTTCATTCATGTGATCCTAATCAAACTTTTCTACAAAACATGCATTGAGATAGATTTGTACCTTTACAAATTTCTTCGTATCCTAACCTCTTTCCATTCATGTGATCCTAATCAAACTTTTCTACAAAACCATGCGTTGGTGTAGCTTCGTGCTATAAAAATTTCTTCGTACCCTAACCTCTGTCCATTCATGTGATCCTAATCAAACTTTTCTACAAAACCATGCGTTGGGATAGCTTCGTGCTTTAAAAATTTCTTCGTACCCTAACCTCTTTCCATTCATGTGATCCTAATCTAACTTTTCTACAAAACCATGCGTTGGGATAGCTTCGTGTTTTAAAAATTTCTTCGTACCCTAACCTCTTTCCATTCATGTGATCCTAATCAAACTTTTCTACAAAACATGCATTGAGATAGATTTCTACCTTTACAAATTTCTTCGTATCCTAACCTCTTTGCATTCATGTGATCCTAATCAAACTTTTCTACAAAACAATGCGTTGGGATAGCTTCGTGCTTTAAAAATTTCTTCGTACCCTAACCTCTTTCTATTCATGTGATCCTAATCAAACTTTTCTACAAAACATGCATTGGGACAGATTTGTACCTTTACAAATTTCTTTGTATCCTAACCTCTTTCCATTCATGTGATCCTAATCAAACTTTTCTACAAAACATGCATTGGGACAGATTTGTACCTTTACAAATTTCTTCGTATCCTAACCTCTTTCCATTCATGTGATCCTAATCAAACTTTTCTACAAAACCATGCGTTGGGATAGCTTCGTGCTTGAAAAATTTCTTCGTATCCTAACCTCTTTCCATTCATGTGATCCTAATCAAACCTTTCTACAAAACCATGCGTTGGCATAGCTTCGTGCTTTAAAAATTTCTTCGTACCCTAAACTCTTTTCATTCATGTGATCCTAATCAAACTTTTCTACAAAACCATGAGTTGGGATAGCTTCGTGCTTTAAAAATTTCTTCGTACCCTAACCTCTTTCTATTCATGTGATCCTAATCAAACTTTTCTACAAAACATGCATTGGGACAGATTTGTACCTTTACAAATTTCTTCGTATCCTAACCTCTTTCCATTCATGTGATCCTAATCAAACTTTTCTACAAAACATGCATTGAGATAGATTTGTACCTTTACAAATTTCTTCGTATCCTAACCTCTTTCCATTCATGTGATCCTAATCAAACTTTTCTACAAAACCATGCGTTGGTGTAGCTTCGTGCTATAAAAATTTCTTCGTACCCTAACCTCTGTCCATTCATGTGATCCTAATCAAACTTTTCTACAAAACCATGCGTTGGGATAGCTTCGTGCTTTAAAAATTTCTTCGTACCCTAACCTCTTTCCATTCACGTGATCCTAATCAAAGTTTTCTATAAAACCATGCATTGGGACAGATTTGTACCTTTACAAATTTCTTCGTATCCTAACCTCTTTCCATTCATGTGATCCTAATCAAACTTTTCTACAAAACATGCATTGAGATAGATTTCTACCTTTACAAATTTCTTCGTATCCTAACCTCTTTGCATTCATGTGATCCTAATCAAACTTTTCTACAAAACAATGCGTTGGGATAGCTTCGTGCTTTAAAAATTTCTTCGTACCCTAACCTCTTTCTATTCATGTGATCCTAATCAAACTTTTCTACAAAACATGCATTGGGACAGATTTGTACCTTTACAAATTTCTTCGTATCCTAACCTCTTTCCATTCATGTGATCCTAATCAAACTTTTCTACAAAACATGCATTGAGATAGATTTGTACCTTTACAAATTTCTTCGTATCCTAACCTCTTTCCATTCATGTGATCCTAATCAAACTTTTCTACAAAACCATGCGTTGGGATAGATTCGTGCTTTAAAAATTTCTTCGTATCCTAACCTCTTTCCATTCATGTGATCCTAATCAAACTTTTCTACAAAAAATGCATTGGGATAGATTTGTACCTTTACAAATTTCTTCGTACACTAACCTCTTTCCATTAATCTGATCCTAATCAAACTTTTCTACAAAACCATGCGTTGGGATAGCTTCGTGCTTTAAAAATTTCTTCGTACCCTAACCTCTTTCCATTCATGTGATCCTAATCTAACTTTTCTACAAAACCATGCGTTGGGATAGCTTCGTGTTTTAAAAATTTCGTCGTACCCTAACATCTTTCCATTCACGTGATCCTAATCAAAGTTTTCTATAAAACCATGCATTGGGACAGATTTGTACCTTTACAAATTTCTTCGTATCCTAACCTCTTTCCATTCACGTGATCCTAATCAAAGTTTTCTATAAAACCATGCATTGGGACAGATTTGTACCTTTACAAATTTCTTCGTATCCTAACCTCTTTCCATTCATGTGATCCTAATCAAACTATTCTACAAAACATGCATTGAGATAGATTTGTACCTATACAAATTTCTTCGCTTCCTAACCTCTTTCCATTCATGTGATCCTAATCAAACTTTTCTACAAAACCATGCGTTGAGATAGCTTCGTACTTTAAAAATTTCTTCGTACTCTAACCTCTTTCCATTCATGTGATCCTAATCAAACTTTTCTACAAAACCATGCGTTGGGATAGCTTCGTGCTTTAAAAATTTCTTCGTACCCTAACCTCTTTCCATTCATGTGATCCTAATCGAACTTTTCTACAAAACAATGCCTTGGGATAGCTTCGTGCTTTAAAAATTTCTTCGTATCCTAACCTCTTTCCATTCATGTGATCCTAATCAAACTTTTCTACAAAACCATGCGTTGGGATAGCTTCGTGCTTTAAAAATTTCTTCGTATCCTAACCTCTTTCCATTCATGTGATCCTAATAAAACTTCTCTACAAAACATGCATTGGGATACATTTGTACCTTTACAAATTTCTTCGTATTCTAACCTCTTTCCATTCATGTGATCCTAATCAGAGTTTTCTACAAAACGTGCGTTGGGATAAATTTGTGCTTTTACAAACTGCATAGTAGCCTAACCTCTTTCCATTCATGTGATCCTAATCAAACTTTTCTACAAAACCATGCGTTGGGATAGCTTCGTGCTTGAAAAATTTCTTCGTATCCTAACCTCTTTTCATTCATGTGATCCTAATCAAACTTTTCTACAAAACATGCATTGGGATAGATTTGTACCTCTACAAATTTCTTCGTACCCTAACCTCTTTCCATTCATGTGATCCTAATCAAACCTTTCTACAAAACCATGCGTTGGCATAGCTTCGTGCTTTAAAAATTTCTTCGTACCCTAAACTCTTTTCATTCATGTGATCCTAATCAAACTTTTCTACAAAACATGCATTGAGATAGATTTGTACCTTTACAAATTTCTTCGTATCCTAACCTCTTTCCATTCATGTGATCCTAATCAAACTTTTCTACAAAACCATGCGTTGGTGTAGCTTCGTGCTATAAAAATTTCTTCGTACCCTAACCTCTGTCCATTCATGTGATCCTAATCAAACTTTTCTACAAAACCATGCGTTGGGATAGCTTCGTGCTTTAAAAATTTCTTCGTACCCTAACCTCTTTCCATTCATGTGATCCTAATCTAACTTTTCTACAAAACCATGCGTTGGGATAGCTTCGTGTTTTAAAAATTTCTTCGTACCCTAACCTCTTTCCATTCATGTGATCCTAATCAAACTTTTCTACAAAACATGCATTGAGATAGATTTCTACCTTTACAAATTTCTTCGTATCCTAACCTCTTTGCATTCATGTGATCCTAATCAAACTTTTCTACAAAACAATGCGTTGGGATAGCTTCGTGCTTTAAAAATTTCTTCGTACCCTAACCTCTTTCTATTCATGTGATCCTAATCAAACTTTTCTACAAAACATGCATTGGGACAGATTTGTACCTTTACAAATTTCTTTGTATCCTAACCTCTTTCCATTCATGTGATCCTAATCAAACTTTTCTACAAAACATGCATTGGGACAGATTTGTACCTTTACAAATTTCTTCGTATCCTAACCTCTTTCCATTCATGTGATCCTAATCAAACTTTTCTACAAAACCATGCGTTGGGATAGCTTCGTGCTTGAAAAATTTCTTCGTATCCTAACCTCTTTCCATTCATGTGATCCTAATCAAACTTTTCTACAAAACATGCATTGGGATAGATTTGTACCTCTACAAATTTCTTCGTACCCTAACCTCTTTCCATTCATGTGATCCTAATCAAACCTTTCTACAAAACCATGCGTTGGCATAGCTTCGTGCTTTAAAAATTTCTTCGTACCCTAACCTCTTTCTATTCATGTGATCCTAATCAAACTTTTCTACAAAACATGCATTGGGACAGATTTGTACCTTTACAAATTTCTTCGTATCCTAACCTCTTTCCATTCATGTGATCCTAATCAAACTTTTCTACAAAACATGCATTGAGATAGATTTGTACCTTTACAAATTTCTTCGTATCCTAACCTCTTTCCATTCATGTGATCCTAATCAAACTTTTCTACAAAACCATGCGTTGGGATAGATTCGTGCTTTAAAAATTTCTTCGTATCCTAACCTCTTTCCATTCATGTGATCCTAATCAAACTTTTCTACAAAAAATGCATTGGGATAGATTTGTACCTTTACAAATTTCTTCGTACACTAACCTCTTTCCATTAATCTGATCCTAATCAAACTTTTCTACAAAACCATGCGTTGGGATAGCTTCGTGCTTTAAAAATTTCTTCGTACCCTAACCTCTTTCCATTCATGTGATCCTAATCTAACTTTTCTACAAAACCATGCGTTGGGATAGCTTCGTGTTTTAAAAATTTCGTCGTACCCTAACATCTTTCCATTCACGTGATCCTAATCAAAGTTTTCTATAAAACCATGCATTGGGACAGATTTGTACCTTTACAAATTTCTTCGTATCCTAACCTCTTTCCATTCACGTGATCCTAATCAAAGTTTTCTATAAAACCATGCATTGGGACAGATTTGTACCTTTACAAATTTCTTCGTATCCTAACCTCTTTCCATTCATGTGATCCTAATCAAACTATTCTACAAAACATGCATTGAGATAGATTTGTACCTATACAAATTTCTTCGCTTCCTAACCTCTTTCCATTCATGTGATCCTAATCAAACTTTTCTACAAAACCATGCGTTGAGATAGCTTCGTACTTTAAAAATTTCTTCGTACTCTAACCTCTTTCCATTCATGTGATCCTAATCAAACTTTTCTACAAAACCATGCGTTGGGATAGCTTCGTGCTTTAAAAATTTCTTCGTACCCTAACCTCTTTCCATTCATGTGATCCTAATCGAACTTTTCTACAAAACAATGCCTTGGGATAGCTTCGTGCTTTAAAAATTTCTTCGTATCCTAACCTCTTTCCATTCATGTGATCCTAATCAAACTTTTCTACAAAACCATGCGTTGGGATAGCTTCGTGCTTTAAAAATTTCTTCGTATCCTAACCTCTTTCCATTCATGTGATCCTAATAAAACTTCTCTACAAAACATGCATTGGGATACATTTGTACCTTTACAAATTTCTTCGTATTCTAACCTCTTTCCATTCATGTGATCCTAATCAGAGTTTTCTACAAAACGTGCGTTGGGATAAATTTGTGCTTTTACAAACTGCATAGTAGCCTAACCTCTTTCCATTCATGTGATCCTAATCAAACTTTTCTACAAAACCATGCGTTGGGATAGCTTCGTGCTTGAAAAATTTCTTCGTATCCTAACCTCTTTTCATTCATGTGATCCTAATCAAACTTTTCTACAAAACATGCATTGGGATAGATTTGTACCTCTACAAATTTCTTCGTACCCTAACCTCTTTCCATTCATGTGATCCTAATCAAACCTTTCTACAAAACCATGCGTTGGCATAGCTTCGTGCTTTAAAAATTTCTTCGTACCCTAAACTCTTTTCATTCATGTGATCCTAATCAAACTTTTCTACAAAACATGCATTGAGATAGATTTGTACCTTTACAAATTTCTTCGTATCCTAACCTCTTTCCATTCATGTGATCCTAATCAAACTTTTCTACAAAACCATGCGTTGGTGTAGCTTCGTGCTATAAAAATTTCTTCGTACCCTAACCTCTGTCCATTCATGTGATCCTAATCAAACTTTTCTACAAAACCATGCGTTGGGATAGCTTCGTGCTTTAAAAATTTCTTCGTACCCTAACCTCTTTCCATTCATGTGATCCTAATCTAACTTTTCTACAAAACCATGCGTTGGGATAGCTTCGTGTTTTAAAAATTTCTTCGTACCCTAACCTCTTTCCATTCATGTGATCCTAATCAAACTTTTCTACAAAACATGCATTGAGATAGATTTCTACCTTTACAAATTTCTTCGTATCCTAACCTCTTTGCATTCATGTGATCCTAATCAAACTTTTCTACAAAACAATGCGTTGGGATAGCTTCGTGCTTTAAAAATTTCTTCGTACCCTAACCTCTTTCTATTCATGTGATCCTAATCAAACTTTTCTACAAAACATGCATTGGGACAGATTTGTACCTTTACAAATTTCTTTGTATCCTAACCTCTTTCCATTCATGTGATCCTAATCAAACTTTTCTACAAAACATGCATTGGGACAGATTTGTACCTTTACAAATTTCTTCGTATCCTAACCTCTTTCCATTCATGTGATCCTAATCAAACTTTTCTACAAAACCATGCGTTGGGATAGCTTCGTGCTTGAAAAATTTCTTCGTATCCTAACCTCTTTCCATTCATGTGATCCTAATCAAACTTTTCTACAAAACATGCATTGGGATAGATTTGTACCTCTACAAATTTCTTCGTACCCTAACCTCTTTCCATTCATGTGATCCTAATCAAACCTTTCTACAAAACCATGCGTTGGCATAGCTTCGTGCTTTAAAAATTTCTTCGTACCCTAAACTCTTTTCATTCATGTGATCCTAATCAAACTTTTCTACAAAACCATGAGTTGGGATAGCTTCGTGCTTTAAAAATTTCTTCGTACCCTAACCTCTTTCTATTCATGTGATCCTAATCAAACTTTTCTACAAAACATGCATTGGGACAGATTTGTACCTTTACAAATTTCTTCGTATCCTAACCTCTTTCCATTCATGTGATCCTAATCAAACTTTTCTACAAAACATGCATTGAGATAGATTTGTACCTTTACAAATTTCTTCGTATCCTAACCTCTTTCCATTCATGTGATCCTAATCAAACTTTTCTACAAAACCATGCGTTGGTGTAGCTTCGTGCTATAAAATTTTCTTCGTACCCTAACCTCTGTCCATTCATGTGATCCTAATCAAACTTTTCTACAAAACCATGCGTTGGGATAGCTTCGTGCTTTAAAAATTTCTTCGTACCCTAACCTCTTTCCATTCATGTGATCCTAATCTAACTTTTCTACAAAACCATGCGTTGAGATAGCTTCGTGTTTTAAAAATTTCTTCGTACCCTAACCTCTTTCCATTCACGTGATCCTAATCAAAGTTTTCTATAAAACCATGCATTGGGACAGATTTGTACCTTTACAAATTTCTTCGTATCCTAACCTCTTTCCATTCATGTGATCCTAATCAAACTTTTCTACAAAACATGCATTGAGATAGATTTCTACCTTTACAAATTTCTTCGTATCCTAACCTCTTTGCATTCATGTGATCCTAATCAAACTTTTCTACAAAACAATGCGTTGGGATAGCTTCGTGCTTTAAAAATTTCTTCGTACCCTAACCTCTTTCTATTCATGTGATCCTAATCAAACTTTTCTACAAAACATGCATTGGGACAGATTTGTACCTTTACAAATTTCTTCGTATCCTAACCTCTTTCCATTCATGTGATCCTAATCAAACTTTTCTACAAAACATGCATTGAGATAGATTTGTACCTTTACAAATTTCTTCGTATCCTAACCTCTTTCCATTCATGTGATCCTAATCAAACTTTTCTACAAAACCATGCGTTGGGATAGATTCGTGCTTTAAAAATTTCTTCGTATCCTAACCTCTTTCCATTCATGTGATCCTAATCAAACTTTTCTACAAAAAATGCATTGGGATAGATTTGTACCTTTACAAATTTCTTCGTACACTAACCTCTTTCCATTAATCTGATCCTAATCAAACTTTTCTACAAAACCATGCGTTGGGATAGCTTCGTGCTTTAAAAATTTCTTCGTACCCTAACCTCTTTCCATTCATGTGATCCTAATCTAACTTTTCTACAAAACCATGCGTTGGGATAGCTTCGTGTTTTAAAAATTTCGTCGTACCCTAACATCTTTCCATTCACGTGATCCTAATCAAAGTTTTCTATAAAACCATGCATTGGGACAGATTTGTACCTTTACAAATTTCTTCGTATCCTAACCTCTTTCCATTCACGTGATCCTAATCAAAGTTTTCTATAAAACCATGCATTGGGACAGATTTGTACCTTTACAAATTTCTTCGTATCCTAACCTCTTTCCATTCATGTGATCCTAATCAAACTATTCTACAAAACATGCATTGAGATAGATTTGTACCTATACAAATTTCTTCGCTTCCTAACCTCTTTCCATTCATGTGATCCTAATCAAACTTTTCTACAAAACCATGCGTTGAGATAGCTTCGTACTTTAAAAATTTCTTCGTACTCTAACCTCTTTCCATTCATGTGATCCTAATCAAACTTTTCTACAAAACCATGCGTTGGGATAGCTTCGTGCTTTAAAAATTTCTTCGTACCCTAACCTCTTTCCATTCATGTGATCCTAATCGAACTTTTCTACAAAACAATGCCTTGGGATAGCTTCGTGCTTTAAAAATTTCTTCGTATCCTAACCTCTTTCCATTCATGTGATCCTAATCTAACTTTTCTACAAAACCATGCGTTGGGATAGCTTCGTGCTTTAAAAATTTCTTCGTACCCTAACCTCTTTCCATTCATGTGATCCTAATAAAACTTCTCTACAAAACATGCATTGGGATACATTTGTACCTTTACAAATTTCTTCGTATTCTAACCTCTTTCCATTCATGTGATCCTAATCAGAGTTTTCTACAAAACGTGCGTTGGGATAAATTTGTGCTTTTACAAACTGCATAGTAGCCTAACCTCTTTCCATTCATGTAATCCTAATCAAACTTTTCTACAAAACCATGCGTTGGGATAGCTTCGTGCTTGAAAAATTTCTTCGTATCCTAACCTCTTTTCATTCATGTGATCCTAATCAAACTTTTCTACAAAACATGCATTGGGATAGATTTGTACCTCTACAAATTTCTTCGTACCCTAACCTCTTTCCATTCATGTGATCCTAATCAAACCTTTCTACAAAACCATGCGTTGGCATAGCTTCGTGCTTTAAAAATTTCTTCGTACCCTAAACTCTTTTCATTCATGTGATCCTAATCAAACTTTTCTACAAAACATGCATTGAGATAGATTTGTACCTTTACAAATTTCTTCGTATCCTAACCTCTTTCCATTCATGTGATCCTAATCAAACTTTTCTACAAAACCATGCGTTGGTGTAGCTTCGTGCTATAAAAATTTCTTCGTACCCTAACCTCTGTCCATTCATGTGATCCTAATCAAACTTTTCTACAAAACCATGCGTTGGGATAGCTTCGTGCTTTAAAAATTTCTTCGTACCCTAACCTCTTTCCATTCATGTGATCCTAATCTAACTTTTCTACAAAACCATGCGTTGGGATAGCTTCGTGTTTTAAAAATTTCTTCGTACCCTAACCTCTTTCCATTCATGTGATCCTAATCAAACTTTTCTACAAAACATGCATTGAGATAGATTTCTACCTTTACAAATTTCTTCGTATCCTAACCTCTTTGCATTCATGTGATCCTAATCAAACTTTTCTACAAAACAATGCGTTGGGATAGCTTCGTGCTTTAAAAATTTCTTCGTACCCTAACCTCTTTCTATTCATGTGATCCTAATCAAACTTTTCTACAAAACATGCATTGGGACAGATTTGTACCTTTACAAATTTCTTTGTATCCTAACCTCTTTCCATTCATGTGATCCTAATCAAACTTTTCTACAAAACATGCATTGGGACAGATTTGTACCTTTACAAATTTCTTCGTATCCTAACCTCTTTCCATTCATGTGATCCTAATCAAACTTTTCTACAAAACCATGCGTTGGGATAGCTTCGTGCTTGAAAAATTTCTTCGTATCCTAACCTCTTTCCATTCATGTGATCCTAATCAAACTTTTCTACAAAACATGCATTGGGATAGATTTGTACCTCTACAAATTTCTTCGTACCCTAACCTCTTTCCATTCATGTGATCCTAATCAAACCTTTCTACAAAACCATGCGTTGGCATAGCTTCGTGCTTTAAAAATTTCTTCGTACCCTAAACTCTTTTCATTCATGTGATCCTAATCAAACTTTTCTACAAAACCATGAGTTGGGATAGCTTCGTGCTTTAAAAATTTCTTCGTACCCTAACCTCTTTCTATTCATGTGATCCTAATCAAACTTTTCTACAAAACATGCATTGGGACAGATTTGTACCTTTACAAATTTCTTCGTATCCTAACCTCTTTCCATTCATGTGATCCTAATCAAACTTTTCTACAAAACATGCATTGAGATAGATTTGTACCTTTACAAATTTCTTCGTATCCTAACCTCTTTCCATTCATGTGATCCTAATCAAACTTTTCTACAAAACCATGCGTTGGTGTAGCTTCGTGCTATAAAATTTTCTTCGTACCCTAACCTCTGTCCATTCATGTGATCCTAATCAAACTTTTCTACAAAACCATGCGTTGGGATAGCTTCGTGCTTTAAAAATTTCTTCGTACCCTAACCTCTTTCCATTCATGTGATCCTAATCTAACTTTTCTACAAAACCATGCGTTGAGATAGCTTCGTGTTTTAAAAATTTCTTCGTACCCTAACCTCTTTCCATTCACGTGATCCTAATCAAAGTTTTCTATAAAACCATGCATTGGGACAGATTTGTACCTTTACAAATTTCTTCGTATCCTAACCTCTTTCCATTCATGTGATCCTAATCAAACTTTTCTACAAAACATGCATTGAGATAGATTTCTACCTTTACAAATTTCTTCGTATCCTAACCTCTTTGCATTCATGTGATCCTAATCAAACTTTTCTACAAAACAATGCGTTGGGATAGCTTCGTGCTTTAAAAATTTCTTCGTACCCTAACCTCTTTCTATTCATGTGATCCTAATCAAACTTTTCTACAAAACATGCATTGGGACAGATTTGTACCTTTACAAATTTCTTCGTATCCTAACCTCTTTCCATTCATGTGATCCTAATCAAACTTTTCTACAAAACATGCATTGAGATAGATTTGTACCTTTACAAATTTCTTCGTATCCTAACCTCTTTCCATTCATGTGATCCTAATCAAACTTTTCTACAAAACCATGCGTTGGGATAGATTCGTGCTTTAAAAATTTCTTCGTATCCTAACCTCTTTCCATTCATGTGATCCTAATCAAACTTTTCTACAAAAAATGCATTGGGATAGATTTGTACCTTTACAAATTTCTTCGTACACTAACCTCTTTCCATTAATCTGATCCTAATCAAACTTTTCTACAAAACCATGCGTTGGGATAGCTTCGTGTTTTAAAAATTTCTTCGTACCCTAACCTCTTTCCATTCACGTGATCCTAATCAAAGTTTTCTATAAAACCATGCATTGGGACAGATTTGTACCTTTACAAATTTCTTCGTATCCTAACCTCTTTCCATTCACGTGATCCTAATCAAAGTTTTCTATAAAACCATGCATTGGGACAGATTTGTACCTTTACAAAATTCTTCGTATCCTAACCTCTTTCCATTCATGTGATCCTAATCAAACTATTCTACAAAACATGCATTGAGATAGATTTGTACCTATACAAATTTCTTCGCTTCCTAACCTCTTTCCATTCATGTGATCCTAATAAAACTTCTCTACAAAACATGCATTGGGATACATTTGTACCTTTACAAATTTCTTCGTATTCTAACCTCTTTCCATTCATGTGATCCTAATCAGAGTTTTCTACAAAACGTGCGTTGGGATAAATTTGTGCTTTTACAAACTGCATAGTAGCCTAACCTCTTTCCATTCATGTGATCCTAATCAAACTTTTCTACAAAACCATGCGTTGGGATAGCTTCGTGCTTGAAAAATTTCTTCGTATCCTAACCTCTTTTCATTCATGTGATCCTAATCAAACTTTTCTACAAAACATGCATTGGGATAGATTTGTACCTCTACAAATTTCTTCGTACCCTAACCTCTTTCCATTCATGTGATCCTAATCAAACCTTTCTACAAAACCATGCGTTGGCATAGCTTCGTGCTTTAAAAATTTCTTCGTACCCTAAACTCTTTTCATTCATGTGATCCTAATCAAACTTTTCTACAAAACATGCATTGAGATAGATTTGTACCTTTACAAATTTCTTCGTATCCTAACCTCTTTCCATTCATGTGATCCTAATCAAACTTTTCTACAAAACCATGCGTTGGTGTAGCTTCGTGCTATAAAAATTTCTTCGTACCCTAACCTCTGTCCATTCATGTGATCCTAATCAAACTTTTCTACAAAACCATGCGTTGGGATAGCTTCGTGCTTTAAAAATTTCTTCGTACCCTAACCTCTTTCCATTCATGTGATCCTAATCTAACTTTTCTACAAAACCATGCGTTGGGATAGCTTCGTGTTTTAAAAATTTCTTCGTACCCTAACCTCTTTCCATTCATGTGATCCTAATCAAACTTTTCTACAAAACATGCATTGAGATAGATTTCTACCTTTACAAATTTCTTCGTATCCTAACCTCTTTGCATTCATGTGATCCTAATCAAACTTTTCTACAAAACAATGCGTTGGGATAGCTTCGTGCTTTAAAAATTTCTTCGTACCCTAACCTCTTTCTATTCATGTGATCCTAATCAAACTTTTCTACAAAACATGCATTGGGACAGATTTGTACCTTTACAAATTTCTTTGTATCCTAACCTCTTTCCATTCATGTGATCCTAATCAAACTTTTCTACAAAACATGCATTGGGACAGATTTGTACCTTTACAAATTTCTTCGTATCCTAACCTCTTTCCATTCATGTGATCCTAATCAAACTTTTCTACAAAACCATGCGTTGGGATAGCTTCGTGCTTGAAAAATTTCTTCGTATCCTAACCTCTTTCCATTCATGTGATCCTAATCAAACTTTTCTACAAAACATGCATTGGGATAGATTTGTACCTCTACAAATTTCTTCGTACCCTAACCTCTTTCCATTCATGTGATCCTAATCAAACCTTTCTACAAAACCATGCGTTGGCATAGCTTCGTGCTTTAAAAATTTCTTCGTAACCTAAACTCTTTTCATTCATGTGATCCTAATCAAACTTTTCTACAAAACCATGAGTTGGGATAGCTTCGTGCTTTAAAAATTTCTTCGTACCCTAACCTCTTTCTATTCATGTGATCCTAATCAAACTTTTCTACAAAACATGCATTGGGACAGATTTGTACCTTTACAAATTTCTTCGTATCCTAACCTCTTTCCATTCATGTGATCCTAATCAAACTTTTCTACAAAACATGCATTGAGATAGATTTGTACCTTTACAAATTTCTTCGTATCCTAACCTCTTTCCATTCATGTGATCCTAATCAAACTTTTCTACAAAACCATGCGTTGGTGTAGCTTCGTGCTATAAAATTTTCTTCGTACCCTAACCTCTGTCCATTCATGTGATCCTAATCAAACTTTTCTACAAAACCATGCGTTGGGATAGCTTCGTGCTTTAAAAATTTCTTCGTACCCTAACCTCTTTCCATTCATGTGATCCTAATCTAACTTTTCTACAAAACCATGCGTTGAGATAGCTTCGTGTTTTAAAAATTTCTTCGTACCCTAACCTCTTTCCATTCACGTGATCCTAATCAAAGTTTTCTATAAAACCATGCATTGGGACAGATTTGTACCTTTACAAATTTCTTCGTATCCTAACCTCTTTCCATTCATGTGATCCTAATCAAACTTTTCTACAAAACATGCATTGAGATAGATTTCTACCTTTACAAATTTCTTCGTATCCTAACCTCTTTGCATTCATGTGATCCTAATCAAACTTTTCTACAAAACAATGCGTTGGGATAGCTTCGTGCTTTAAAAATTTCTTCGTACCCTAACCTCTTTCTATTCATGTGATCCTAATCAAACTTTTCTACAAAACATGCATTGGGACAGATTTGTACCTTTACAAATTTCTTCGTATCCTAACCTCTTTCCATTCATGTGATCCTAATCAAACTTTTCTACAAAACATGCATTGAGATAGATTTGTACCTTTACAAATTTCTTCGTATCCTAACCTCTTTCCATTCATGTGATCCTAATCAAACTTTTCTACAAAACCATGCGTTGGGATAGATTCGTGCTTTAAAAATTTCTTCGTATCCTAACCTCTTTCCATTCATGTGATCCTAATCAAACTTTTCTACAAAAAATGCATTGGGATAGATTTGTACCTTTACAAATTTCTTCGTACACTAACCTCTTTCCATTAATCTGATCCTAATCAAACTTTTCTACAAAACCATGCGTTGGGATAGCTTCGTGTTTTAAAAATTTCTTCGTACCCTAACCTCTTTCCATTCACGTGATCCTAATCAAAGTTTTCTATAAAACCATGCATTGGGACAGATTTGTACCTTTACAAATTTCTTCGTATCCTAACCTCTTTCCATTCACGTGATCCTAATCAAAGTTTTCTATAAAACCATGCATTGGGACAGATTTGTACCTTTACAAAATTCTTCGTATCCTAACCTCTTTCCATTCATGTGATCCTAATCAAACTATTCTACAAAACATGCATTGAGATAGATTTGTACCTATACAAATTTCTTCGCTTCCTAACCTCTTTCCATTCATGTGATCCTAATCAAACTTTTCTACAAAACCATGCGTTGAGATAGCTTCGTACTTTAAAAATTTCTTCGTACTCTAACCTCTTTCCATTCATGTGATCCTAATCAAACTTTTCTACAAAACCATGCGTTGGGATAGCTTCGTGCTTTAAAAATTTCTTCGTACCCTAACCTCTTTCCATTCATGTGATCCTAATCGAACTTTTCTACAAAACCATGCGTTGGGATAGCTTCGTGCTTTAAAAATTTCTTTGTACCCTAACCTCTTCCCATTCATGTGATCCTAATCAGAGTTTTCTACAAAACATGCATTGGGATAGATTTGTTCCTTTATAAATTTCTTCGTAACTTAACCTATTCCCATTCATGTGATCATAATCAGAGTTTTCTACAAAACGTGCGTTGGGATAGATTTGTGCTTTTACAAATTTCTTTGTACCCTAACCTTTTTCCATTCATGTGATCCTAATCAAACTTTTCTACAAAACCATGCATTGGGATAGATTTGTACCTTTACAAATTTCTTCGTACCCTAACCTCTTTCCATTCATGTGATCCTAATCAAAGTTTTCTATAAAACCATGCATTGGGATAGATTTGTACCTTTACAAATTTCTTCGTACCCTAACCTGTTTCCAATCATGTGATCCTAATCAAACTTTTCTACAAAACCATGCGTTGGGATTGCTTCGTGCTTTAAAATTTCTTCGTACCCTAACCTCTTTCCATTCACGTGATCCTAATCAAAGTTTTCTATAAAACCATGCATTGGGACAGATTTGAACCTTTACAAACTTCTTCGTATCCTAACCTCTTTCCATTCATGTGATCCTAATCAAACTTTTCTACAAAACATGCATTCAGATAGATTTGTACCTTTACAAATTTCTTCGTATCCTAACCTCTTTCCATTCATGTGATCCTAATCAAACTTTTCTACAAAACCATGCGTTGGGATAGCTTCGTGCTTTAAAAATTTCTTCGTATCCTAACCTCTTTCCATTCATGTTATCCTAATCAAAGTTTTCTATAAAACCATGCATTGGGATAGATTTGTACCTTTACAAATTTCATCGTATCCTAACCTCTTTCCATTCATGTGATTCTAATCAGAGTTTTGTACAAAACGTGCGTTGGGATAAATTTGTGCTTTTACAAACTTCATAGTAGCCTAACCTCTTTCCCATCATGTGATCCTAATCAGAGTTTTCTACAAAATGTGCGTTGGGATAAATTTGTGCTTTTACAAATTTCTTCGTACCCTAACCTCTTTCCATTCATGTGATCCTTATCACATTTTTCTACAACATGTGCGTTGGGATAGATTTGTGCTTTTACAAATTTCTTCCTACCCTAACCTCTATTCATTCATCTGATCCTAATCAAAGTTTTCTACAAAACGTGCGTTGGGATAGATTTGTGCTTTTACAAATATCTTCGTACCCTAACCTCTTTCCATTCATGTGATCCTAATCAAAGTTTTCTACAAAACATGCGCTGGGATAGATTTGTACCTTTACAAATTTCTTCGTATCCTAACCTCTTTCCATTCATGTGATCCTAATAAAACTTTTCTTCAAAACATGCATTGGGATAGATTTGCACCTTTACAAATTTCTTCGTATCCTAACCTCTTTTCATTCATCTGATCCTAATTAGAGTTTTCTACAAAACATGCATTGGGATAGATTTGTACCTTTACAAATTTCTTCGTATCTTAACCTCTTCCCATTCATGTGATCCTAATCAGAGTTTTCTACAAAACATGCATTGGGATAGATTTGTACCTTTACAAATTTCTTCGTATCTTAACCTCTTCCCATTCATGTGATCCTAATCAGAGTTTTCTACAAAACGTGAGTTGGGATAGATTTTTGCTTTTACAAATTTCTTCGTACCCTAACCTTTTTCCATGCATGTGATCCTAATCAAACTTTTCTACAAAACCATGCATTGGGATAGATTTGTACCTTTACAAATTTCTTCGTACCCTAACCTCTTTCCATTCATGTGATCCTAATCAAACCTATAAAACCATGCATTTGGATAGATTTGTACCTTTACAAATTTCTTCGTATCCTAACCTCTTTCCATTCATGTGATCCTAATCAGAGTTTTCTACAAAACGTGCGTTGGGATAGATTTGTACTTTTACAAATTTCTTCGTACCCTAACCTTTTTCCGTTCATGTGATCCTAATCAAACTTTTCTACAAAACCATGCATTGGGATAGATTTGTACCTTTAGAAATTTCTTCGTACCCTAACCTCTTTCCATTCATGTGATCCTAATCAAAGTTTTCTATAAAACCATGCATTGGGATAGATTTGTACCTTTACAAATTTCTTCGAATCCTAACCTCTTTCCATTCATGTGATCCTAATCAAACTTTTCTACAAAACCATGCGTTGGGATAGCTTCTTGCTTTAAAAATTTCTTCGTACCCTAACCTCTTTCCATTCATTTGATCCTAATCAAACTTTTCTACAAAACCATGCATTGGGATAGCTTCGTGCTTTAAAAATTTGTTCGTACCCTAACCTCTTTCCATTCACGTGATCCTAATCAAAGTTTTCTATAAAACCATGCATTGGGACAGATTTGTACCTTTACAAATTTCTTCGTAACCTAACCTCTTCCCCATTCATGTGATCCTAATCAAACTATTCTACAAAACATGCATTGAGATAGATTTGTACCTATACAAATTTCTTCGTATCCTAACCTCTTTCCATTCACGTGATCCTAATCAAAGTTTTCTATAAAACCATGCGTTAGGATAGCTTCGTGCTTTAAAAATTTCTTCGTACCCTAACCTCTTTCCATTCATGTGATCCTAATCAAACTTTTCTACAAAACCATACGTTAGGATAGCTTTGTGCTTTAAAAATTTCATCGTACCCTAACCTCTTTCCTTTCACGTGATCCTAATCAAAGTTTTCTATAAAACCATGCGTTAGGATAGCTTCGTGCTTTAAAAATTTCTTCGTACCCTAACCTCTGTCCATTCATGTGATCCTAATCAAACTTTTCTACAAAACCATGCGTTGGGATAGCTTCGTGCTTTAAAAATTTCTTCGTACCCTAACCTCTTTCCATTCATGTGATCCTAATCTAACTTTTCTACAAAACCATGCGTTGAGATAGCTTCGTGTTTTAAAAATTTCTTCGTACCCTAACCTCTTTCCATTCACGTGATCCTAATCAAAGTTTTCTATAAAACCATGCATTGGGACAGATTTGTACCTTTACAAAATTTTTCTTTTCCTAACCTTTTTGCATTCATGTGATCCTAATCTAACTTTTCTACAAAACCATGCGTTGAGATAGCTTCGTGTTTTAAAAATTTCTTCGTACCCTAACCTCTTTCCATTCATGTGATCCTAATCTAACTTTTCTACAAAACCATGCGTTGAGATAGCTTCGTGTTTTAAAAATTTCTTCGTACCCTAACCTCTTTCCATTCACGTGATCCTAATCAAACTTTTCTACAAAACATGCATTGAGATAGATTTCTACCTTTACAAATTTCTTCGTATCCTAACCTCTTTGCATTCATGTGATCCTAATCAAACTTTTCTACAAAACAATGCGTTGGGATAGCTTCGTGCTTTAAAAATTTCTTCGTACCCTAACCTCTTTCTATTCATGTGATCCTAATCAAACTTTTCTACAAAACATGCATTGGGACAGATTTGTACCTTTACAAATTTCTTCGTATCCTAACCTCTTTCCATTCATGTGATCCTAATCAAACTTTTCTACAAAACATGCATTGAGATAGATTTGTACCTTTACAAATTTCTTCGTATCCTAACCTCTTTCCATTCATGTGAACCTAATCAAACTTTTCTACAAAACCATGCGTTGGGATAGATTCGTGCTTTAAAAATTTCTTCGTATCCTAACCTCTTTCCATTCATGTGATCCTAATCAAACTTTTCTACAAAAAATGCATTGGGATAGATTTGTACCTTTACAAATTTCTTCGTACACTAACCTCTTTCCATTAATCTGATCCTAATCAAACTTTTCTACAAAACCATGCGTTGGGATAGCTTCGTGCTTTAAAAATTTCTTCGTACCCTAATCTCTTTCCATTCATGTGATCCTAATCTAACTTTTCTACAAAACCATGCGTTGGGATAGCTTCGTGTTTTAAAAATTTCGTCGTACCCTAACATCTTTCCATTCACGTGATCCTAATCAAAGTTTTCTATAAAACCATGCATTGGGACAGATTTGTACCTTTACAAATTTCTTCGTATCCTAACCTCTTTCCATTCACGTGATCCTAATCAAAGTTTTCTATTAAACCATGCATTGGGACAGATTTGTACCTTTACAAATTTCTTCGTATCCTAACCTCTTTCCATTCATGTGATCCTAATCAAACTTTTCTACAAAACATGCATTGAGATAGATTTGTACCTATACAAATTTCTTCGCTTCCTAACCTCTTTCCATTCATGTGATCCTAATCAAACTTTTCTACAAAACCATGCGTTGAGATAGCTTCGTACTTTAAAAATTTCTTCGTACTCTAACCTCTTTCCATTCATGTGATCCTAATCAAACTTTTCTACAAAACCATGCGTTGGGATAGCTTCGTGCTTTAAAAATTTCTTCGTACCCTAACCTCTTTCCATTCATGTGATCCTAATCGAACTTTTCTACAAAACCATGCGTTGGGATAGCTTCGTGCTTTAAAAATTTCTTTGTACCCTAACCTCTTCCCATTCATGTGATCCTAATCAGAGTTTTCTACAAAACATGCATTGGGATAGATTTGTTCCTTTATAAATTTCTTCGTAACTTAACCTATTCCCATTCATGTGATCATAATCAGAGTTTTCTACAAAACGTGCGTTGGGATAGATTTGTGCTTTTACAAATTTCTTTGTACCCTAACCTTTTTCCATTCATGTGATCCTAATCAAACTTTTCTACAAAACCATGCATTGGGATAGATTTGTACCTTTACAAATTTCTTCGTACCCTAACCTCTTTCCATTCATTTGATCCTAATCAAAGTTTTCTATAAAACCATGCATTGGGATAGATTTGTACCTTTACAAATTTCTTCGTACCCTAACCTGTTTCCAATCATGTGATCCTAATCAAACTTTTCTACAAAACCATGCGTTGGGATTGCTTCGTGCTTTAAAATTTCTTCGTACCCTAACCTCTTTCCATTCACGTGATCCTAATCAAAGTTTTCTATAAAACCATGCATTGGGACAGATTTGAACCTTTACAAACTTCTTCGTATCCTAACCTCTTTCCATTCATGTGATCCTAATCAAACTTTTCTACAAAACATGCATTCAGATAGATTTGTACCTTTACAAATTTCTTCGTATCCTAACCTCTTTCCATTCATGTGATCCTAATCAAACTTTTCTACAAAACCATGCGTTGGGATAGCTTCGTGCTTTAAAAATTTCTTCGTATCCTAACCTCTTTCCATTCATTTTATCCTAATCAAAGTTTTCTATAAAACCATGCATTGGGATAGATTTGTACCTTTACAAATTTCATCGTATCCTAACCTCTTTCCATTCATGTGATTCTAATCAGAGTTTTGTACAAAACGTGCGTTGGGATAAATTTGTGCTTTTACAAACTTCATAGTAGCCTAACCTCTTTCCCACCATGTGATCCTAATCAGAGTTTTCTACAAAATGTGCGTTGGGATAAATTTGTGCTTTTACAAATTTCTTCGTACCCTAACCTCTTTCCATTCATGTGATCCTTATCACATTTTTCTACAACATGTGCGTTGGGATAGATTTGTGCTTTTACAAATTTCTTCCTACCCTAACCTCTATTCATTCATCTGATCCTAATCAAAGTTTTCTACAAAACATGCGTTGGGATAGATTTGTACCTTTACAAATTTCTTCGTATCCTAACCTCTTTCCATTCATGTGATCCTAATAAAACTTTTCTTCAAAACATGCATTGGGATAGATTTGCACCTTTACAAATTTCTTCGTATCCTAACCTCTTTTCATTCATCTGATCCTAATTAGAGTTTTCTACAAAACATGCATTGGGATAGATTTGTACCTTTACAAATTTCTTCGTATCTTAACCTCTTCCCATTCATGTGATCCTAATCAGAGTTTTCTACAAAACATGCATTGGGATAGATTTGTACCTTTACAAATTTCTTCGTATCTTAACCTCTTCCCATTCATGTGATCCTAATCAGAGTTTTCTACAAAACGTGAGTTGGGATACATTTTTGCTTTTACAAATTTCTTCGTACCCTAACCTTTTTCCATGCATGTGATCCTAATCAAACTTTTCTACAAAACCATGCATTGGGATAGATTTGTACCTTTACAAATTTCTTCGTACCCTAACCTCTTTCCATTCATGTGATCCTAATCAAACCTATAAAACCATGCATTTGGATAGATTTGTACCTTTACAAATTTCTTCGTATCCTAACCTCTTTCCATTCATGTGATCCTAATCAGAGTTTTCTACAAAACGTGCGTTGGGATAGATTTGTACTTTTACAAATTTCTTCGTACCCTAACCTTTTTCCGTTCATGTGATCCTAATCAAACTTTTCTACAAAACCATGCATTGGGATAGATTTGTACCTTTAGAAATTTCTTCGTACCCTAACCTCTTTCCATTCATGTGATCCTAATCAAAGTTTTCTATAAAACCATGCATTGGGATAGATTTGTACCTTTACAAATTTCTTCGAATCCTAACCTCTTTCCATTCATGTGATCCTAATCAAACTTTTCTACAAAACCATGCGTTGGTATAGCTTCTTGCTTTAAAAATTTCTTCGTACCCTAACCTCTTTCCATTCACGTGATCCTAATCAAAGTTTTCTATAAAACCATGCATTGAGATAGATTTGTACCTATACAAATTTCTTCGTATCCTAACCTCTTTCCATTCACGTGATCCTAATCAAAGTTTTCTATAAAACCATGCGTTAGGATAGCTTCGTGCTTTAAAAATTTCTTCGTACCCTAACCTCTTTCCATTCATGTGATCCTAATCAAACTTTTCTACAAAACCATACGTTAGGATAGCTTTGTGCTTTAAAAATTTCATCGTACCCTAACCTCTTTCCTTTCACGTGATCCTAATCAAAGTTTTCTATAAAACCATGCGTTAGGATAGCTTCGTGCTTTAAAAATTTCTTCGTACCCTAACCTCTTTCCATTCATGTGATCCTAATCAAACTTTTCTACAAAACCATACGTTAGGATAGCTTCGTGCTTTAAAAATTTCTTCGTACCCTAACCTCTTTCCATTCATGTGATCCTAATCAAACTTTTCTACAAAACCATGCATTGGGATAGCTTCGTACTTTAAACATTTCTATGTAACCGAACCTCTTCCCATTCATCTGGTCCTAATCAGAGTTTTCTACAAAACGTGCGTTGGGATAGATTTGTGCTTTTACAAATTTCTTCGTACCCTAACCTCTTGCCATTCATGTGATCCTAATCAAAGATTTCTATAAAACCATGCATTGGGATAGAATTGTACCTTTATAAATTTCTTCGTACCCTAACCTCTTTCCATTCATGTGATCCTAATCAGAGTTTTCTACAAAACGTGCGTTGGGCTAGATTTGTGCTTTTACAAATTTCTTCGTACCCTAACCTTTTTCCATTCATGTGATCCTAATCAAACTTTTCTACAAAACCATGCATTGGGATAGATTTGTACCTTTACAAATTTCTTCGTACCCTAACCTCTTTCCGTTCATGTGATCCTAATCAAAGTTTTCTATAAAACCATGCATTGGGATTGATTTGTACCTTTACAAATTTCTTCGTACCCTAACCTCTTTTCATTCATGTGATCCTAATCAAACTTTTCTACAAAACCATGCGTTGGGATAGCTTCGTGCTTTAAAAATTTCTTCGTACCCTAACCTCTTTCCATTCATGTGATCCTAATCAAACTTTTCTACAAAACATGCATTGGGACAGATATCCTAACCTCTTTCCATTCATGTGATCCTAATCAAACTTTTCTACAAAACCATGCGTTGGGATAGCTTCGTGCTTTAAAAATTTCTTCGTACCCTAACCTCTTTCCATTCATGTGATCCTAATCAAACTTTTCTACAAAACATGCATTGGGACAGATATCCTAACCTCTTTCCATTCATGTGATCCTAATCAAACTTTTCTACAAAACATGCATTGGGACAGATATCCTTACCTCTTTCCATTCATGTGATCCTAATCAAACTTTTCTACAAAACCATGCGTTGGGATAGCTTCGTGCTTTAAAAATTTCTTCGTATCCTAACCTCTTTCCATTCATGTGATCCTAATAAAACTTCTCTACAAAACATGCATTGGGATACATTTGTACCTTTACAAATTTCTTCGTATTCTAACCTCTTTCCATTCATGTGATCCTAATCAGAGTTTTCTACAAAACGTGCGTTGGGATAAATTTGTGCTTTTACAAACTTCATAGTAGCCTAACCTCTTTCCATTCATGTGATCCTAATCAAACTTTTCTACAAAACCATGCATTGGGATAGATTTGTACCTTTACAAATTTCTTCGTACCCTAACCTCTTTTCATTCATCTGATCCTAATCAGAGTTATCTACAAAACATGCGTTGGGATAGCTTCTTGCTTTAAAAATTTCTTCTTACCCTAACCTCTTTCCATTCATGTGATCCTAATCAAACTTTTCTGCAAAACATGCATTCGGATAGATTTGTACCTTTACAAATTTCTTCGTACCATAACCTCTTTCCAATCATGTGATCCTAATCAAACTTTTCTATAAAACCATGCGTTGGGATTGCTTCGTGCTTTAACAATTTCTTCGTACCCTAACCTCTATCCATTCACGTGATCCTAATCAAAGTTTTCTATAAAACCATGCATTGGGACAGATTTGAACCTTTACAAATTTCTTTGTATCCTAACCTCTTTCCATTCATGTGATCCTAATCAAACTTTTCTACAAAATATGCATTCATATAGATTTGTACCTTTACATATTTCTTCGTATCCTAACCTCTTTCCATTCATTTGATCCTAATCAAACTTTTCTACAAAACCATGCATTGGGATAGCTTTGTGCTTTAAAAATTTCTTAGTACCCTAACCTCTTTCAATTCACGTGAAACAAATCAAAGTTTTCTATAAAACCATGCATTGGGACAGATTTGTACCTTTACAAATTTCTTCGTATCCTAACCTCTTTCCATTCATGAGATCCTAATCAAACTTTTCTACAAAACCATGCATTGGGATAGCTTCGTACTTTAAACATTTCTTTGTAACCTAACCTCTTCCCATTCATCTGGTCCTAATCAGAGTTTTCTACAAAACGTGCGTTGGGATAGATTTGTGCTTTTACAAATTTCTTCGTACCCTAACCTCTTGCCATTCATGTGATCCTAATCAAAGTTTTCTATAAAACCATGCATTGGGATAGAATTGTACCTTTACAAATTTCTTCGTACCCTAACCTCTTTCCATTCATGTGATCCTAATCAGAGTTTTCTACAAAACGTGCGTTGGGCTAGATTTGTGCTTTTACAAATTTCTTCGTACCCTAACCTTTTTCCATTCATGTGATCCTAATCAAACTTTTCTACAAAACCATGAATTGGGATAGATTTGTACCTTTACAAATTTCTTCGTACCCTAACCTCTTTTCATTCATGTGATCCTAATCAAACTTTTCTACAAAACCATGCGTTGGGATAGCTTCGTGCTTTAAAAATTTCTTCGTACCCTAACCTCTTTCCATTCATGTGATCCTAATCAAACTTTTCTACAAAACATGCATTGGGACAGATATCCTAACCTCTTTCCATTCATGTAATCCTAATCAAACTTTTCTACAAAACCATGCGTTGGGATAGCTTCGTGCTTTAAAAATTTCTTCGTACCCTAACCTCTTTCCATTCATGTGATCCTAATCAAACTTTTCTACAAAACATGCATTGGGACAGATTTGTACCTTTACAAATTTCTTCGTATCTTAACCTCTTCCCATTCATGTGATCCTAATCAGAGTTTTCTACAAAACGTGAGTTGGGATAGATTTTTGCTTTTACAAATTTCTTCGTACCCTAACCTTTTTCCATGCATGTGATCCTAATCAAACTTTTCTACAAAACCATGCATTGGGATAGATTTGTACCTTTACAAATTTCTTCGTACCCTAACCTCTTTCCATTCATGTGATCCTAATCAAACCTATAAAACCATGCATTTGGATAGATTTGTACCTTTACAAATTTCTTCGTATCCTAACCTCTTTCCATTCATGTGATCCTAATCAGAGTTTTCTACAAAACGTGCGTTGGGATAGATTTGTACTTTTACAAATTTCTTCGTACCCTAACCTTTTTCCGTTCATGTGATCCTAATCAAACTTTTCTACAAAACCATGCATTGGGATAGATTTGTACCTTTAGAAATTTCTTCGTACCCTAACCTGTTTCCATTCATGTGATCCTAATCAAAGTTTTCTATAAAACCATGCATTGGGATAGATTTGTACCTTTACAAATTTCTTCGAATCCTAACCTCTTTCCATTCATGTGATCCTAATCAAACTTTTCTACAAAACCATGCGTTGGGATAGCTTCTTGCTTTAAAAATTTCTTCGTACCCTAACCTCTTTCCATTCATTTGATCCTAATCAAACTTTTCTACAAAACCATGCATTGGGATAGCTTCGTGCTTTAAAAATTTGTTCGTACCCTAACCTCTTTCCATTCACGTGATCCTAATCAAAGTTTTCTATAAAACCATGCATTGGGACAGATTTGTACCTTTACAAATTTCTTCGTAACCTAACCTCTTCCCCATTCATGTGATCCTAATCAAACTATTCTACAAAACATGCATTGAGATAGATTTGTACCTATACAAATTTCTTCGTATCCTAACCTCTTTCCATTCACGTGATCCTAATCAAAGTTTTCTATAAAACCATGCGTTAGGATAGCTTCGTGCTTTAAAAATTTCTTCGTACCCTAACCTCTTTCCATTCATGTGATCCTAATCAAACTTTTCTACAAAACCATACGTTAGGATAGCTTTGTGCTTTAAAAATTTCATCGTACCCTAACCTCTTTCCTTTCACGTGATCCTAATCAAAGTTTTCTATAAAACCATGCGTTAGGATAGCTTCGTGCTTTAAAAATTTCTTCGTACCCTAACCTCTGTCCATTCATGTGATCCTAATCAAACTTTTCTACAAAACCATGCGTTGGGATAGCTTCGTGCTTTAAAAATTTCTTCGTACCCTAACCTCTTTCCATTCATGTGATCCTAATCTAACTTTTCTACAAAACCATGCGTTGAGATAGCTTCGTGTTTTAAAAATTTCTTCGTACCCTAACCTCTTTCCATTCACGTGATCCTAATCAAAGTTTTCTATAAAACCATGCATTGGGACAGATTTGTACCTTTACAAATTTCTTCGTATCCTAACCTCTTTCCATTCATGTGATCCTAATCAAACTTTTCTACAAAACATGCATTGAGATAGATTTCTACCTTTACAAATTTCTTCGTATCCTAACCTCTTTGCATTCATGTGATCCTAATCAAACTTTTCTACAAAACAATGCGTTGGGATAGCTTCGTGCTTTAAAAATTTCTTCGTACCCTAACCTCTTTCTATTCATGTGATCCTAATCAAACTTTTCTACAAAACATGCATTGGGACAGATTTGTACCTTTACAAATTTCTTCGTATCCTAACCTCTTTCCATTCATGTGATCCTAATCAAACTTTTCTACAAAACATGCATTGGGATAGATTTGTACCTCTACAAATTTCTTCGTACCCTAACCTCTTTCCATTCATGTGATCCTAATCAAACCTTTCTACAAAACCATGCGTTGGCATAGCTTCGTGCTTTAAAAATTTCTTCGTACCCTAAACTCTTTTCATTCATGTGATCCTAATCAAACTTTTCTACAAAACCATGAGTTGGGATAGCTTCGTGCTTTAAAAATTTCTTCGTACCCTAACCTCTTTCTATTCATGTGATCCTAATCAAACTTTTCTACAAAACATGCATTGGGACAGATTTGTACCTTTACAAATTTCTTCGTATCCTAACCTCTTTCCATTCATGTGATCCTAATCAAACTTTTCTACAAAACATGCATTGAGATAGATTTGTACCTTTACAAATTTCTTCGTATCCTAACCTCTTTCCATTCATGTGATCCTAATCAAACTTTTCTACAAAACCATGCGTTGGTATAGCTTCGTGCTATAAAAATTTCTTCGTACCCTAACCTCTGTCCATTCATGTGATCCTAATCAAACTTTTCTACAAAACCATGCGTTGGGATAGCTTCGTGCTTTAAAAATTTCTTCGTACCCTAACCTCTTTCCATTCATGTGATCCTAATCTAACTTTTCTACAAAACCATGCTTTGGGATAGCTTCGTGTTTTAAAAATTTCTTCGTACCCTAACCTCTTTCCATTCACGTGATCCTAATCAAAGTTTTCTATAAAACCATGCATTGGGACAGATTTGTACCTTTACAAATTTCTTCGTATCCTAACCTCTTTCCATTCATGTGATCCTAATCAAACTTTTCTACAAAACATGCATTGAGATAGATTTCTACCTTTACAAATTTCTTCGTATCCTAACCTCTTTGCATTCATGTGATCCTAATCAAACTTTTCTACAAAACAATGCGTTGGGATAGCTTCGTGCTTTAAAAATTTCTTCGTACCCTAACCTCTTTCTATTCATGTGATCCTAATCAGAGTTTTCTACAAAACCTGCGTTGGGATAGATTTGTGCTTTTACAAATTTCTTTGTACCCTAACCTCTTCCCATTCATGTGATCCTAATCAGAGTTTTCTACAAAACCTGCGTTGGGATAGATTTGTGCTTTTACAAATTTCTTCGTACCCTAACCTTTTTCCATTCATGTGATCCTAATCAAACTTTTCTACAAAACCATGCATTGGGATAGATTTGTACCTTTACAAATTTCTTTGTACCCTAACCTCTTTCCATTCATGTGATCCTAATCAAAGTTTTCTATAAAACCATGCATTGGGATAGATTTGTACCTTTACAAATTTCTTCGTATCCTAACCTCTTTTCATTAATCTGATCCTAATCAGAGTTTTCTACAAAACATGCGTTGGGATAGATTTGTGCTTTAAAAATTTCTTTGTACCCTAACCTCTTCCCATTCATGTGATCCTAATCAGAGTTTTCTACAAAACCTGCGTTGGGATAGATTTGTGCTTTTACAAATTTCTTCGTACCCTAACCTTTTTCCATTCATGTGATCCTAATCAAACTTTTCTACAAAACCATGCATTGGGATAGATTTGTACCTTTACAAATTTCTTTGTACCCTAACCTCTTTCCATTCATGTGATCCTAATCAAAGTTTTCTATAAAACCATGCATTGGGATAGATTTGTACCTTTACAAATTTCTTTGTATCCTAACCTCTTTCCATTCATGTGATCCTAATCACAGTTTTTACAAAACACACGATGGGATAGATTTCTGCTTTTACAAATTTCTTTGTATCCTACCCTCTTTCCATTCATGTGATCCTAATCAGAGTTTTCTACAAAACGTGCGTTCGATAGATTTGTGGTTTTACAAATCTCTTCGTACCCTAACCTCTTTCCATTCATGTGATCCTAATCAAATTTTTCTACAAAACATGCATTGGGATAGATTTGTAACTTTAAAAATTTCTTCCTATCCTAACCTCTTTCCATTCACGTGATCCTAATCAAATTTTTCTACAAAACATGCATTGGGATAGATTTGTACCTTTAAAAATTTCTTCATACCCTAACCTCTTTCCATTCATGTGATTCTAATCAAACTTTTCTACAAAACGTGCGTTGGGATAGATTTGTACTTTTACAAATTTCTTCCTACCATAACCTCTTTTCATTAATCTGATCCTAATCAAATTGTTCTATAAAACCATGCATTGGGATATATTTGTACCTTTACAAATTTCTTCGTACCCTAACCTCTTTCCATTCATGTGATCCTAATCAGAGTTTTCTACAAAACGTGCGTTGGGATAAATTTGTGCTTCTACAAACTTCATAGTAGCCTAACCTCTTTCCATTCATGTGATCCTAATCAAACTTTTCTACAAAACATGCAATGGGATAGATTTGTAGCTTTACAAATTTCTTCGTATCCTAACATCTTTTCATTCATGTGATCCTAATCAGAGTTTTTACAAAACACACGATGGGATAGATTTGTGCTTTTACAAATTTCTTCGTACCCTAACCTCTTTCCATTCATGTGATCCTTATCACATTTTTCTACAACATGTGCGTTGGGATAGATTTGTGCTTTTACAAATTTCTTCCTACCCTAACCTCTTTTCATTCATCTGATCCTAATCAGAGTTTTCTACAAAACGTGCGTTGGGATAGATTTGTGCTTTTACAAATATCTTCGTACCCTAACCTCTTTCCATTCATGTGATCCTAATCAAAGTTTTCTACAAAACATGCGTTGGGATAGATTTGTACCTTTACAAATTTCTTCGTATCCTAACCTCTTTCCATTCATGTGATCCTAATAAAACTTTTCTTCAAAACATGCATTGGGTTAGATTTGCACCTTTACAAATTTCTTCGTATCCTAACCTCTTTTCATTCATCTGATCCTAATTAGAGTTTTCTACAAAACATGCGTTGGGATAGATTTGTGTTTTAAAAATTTCTTTGTACCATAACCTATTCCCATTCATGTGATCCTAATCCGAGTTTTCTACAAAACATGCATTGGGATAGATTTGTACCTTTACAAATTTCTTCGTATCTTAACCTCTTCCCATTCATGTGATCCTAATCAGACTTTTCTACAAAACGTGAGTTGGGATAGATTTTTGCTTTTACAAATTTCTTCGTACCCTAACCTTTTTCCTTGCATGTGATCCTAATCAAACTTTTCTACAAAACCATGCATTGGGATAGATTTGTACCTTTACAAATTTCTTCGTACCCTAACCTCTTTCCATTCATGTGATCCTAATCAAACCTATAAAACCATGCATTTGGATAGATTTGTACCTTTACAAATTTCTTCGTATCCTAACCTCTTTCCATTCATGTGATCCTAATCAGAGTTTTCTACAAAACGTGAGTTGGGATAGATTTTTGCTTTTACAAATTTCTTCGTACCCTAACCTTTTTCCATGCATGTGATCCTAATCAAACTTTTCTACAAAACCATGCATTGGGATAGATTTGTACCTTTACAAATTTCTTCGTACCCTAACCTCTTTCCATTCATGTGATCCTAATCAAATCTATAAAACCATGCATTTGGATAGATTTGTACCTTTACAAATTTCTTCGTATCCTAACCTCTTTCCATTCATGTGATCCTAATCAGAGTTTTCTACAAAACGAGAGTTGGGATAGATTTTTGCTTTTACAAATTTCTTCGTACCCTAACCTTTTTCCATGCATGTGATCCTAATCAAACTTTTCTACAAAACCATGCATTGGGATAGATTTGTACCTTTACAAATTTCTTCGTACCCTAACCTTTTTCCGTTCATGTGATCCTAATCAAACTTTTCTACAAAAGCATGCATTGGGATAGATTTGTACCTTTAGAAATTTCTTCGTACCCTAACCTCTTTCCATTCATGTGATCCTAATCAAAGTTTTCTATAAAACCATGCATTGGGATAGATTTGTACCCTTACAAATTTCTTCGAATCCTAACCTCTTTCCATTCATGTGATCCTAATCAAACTTTTCTACAAAACCATGCGTTGGGATAGCTTCTTGCTTTAAAAATTTCTTCGTACCCTAACCTCTTTCCATTCATTTGATCCTAATCAAACTTTTCTACAAAACCATGCATTGGGATAGCTTTGTGCTTTAAAAATTTCTTCGTACCCTAACCTCTTTCAATTCACGTGAAACAAATCAAAGTTTTCTATAAAACCATGCATTGGGACAGATTTGTACCTTTACAAATTTCTTCGTTTCCTAACCTCTTTCCATTCATGAGATCCTAATCAAACTTTTATACAAAACCATGCATTGGGATAGCTTCGTACTTTAAACATTTCTTTGTAACCTAACCTCTTCCCATTCATCTGGTCCTAATCAGAGTTTTCTACAAAACGTGCGTTGGGATAGATTTGTGCTTTTACAAATTTCTTCGTACCCTAACCTCTTGCCATTCATGTGATCCTAATCAAAGTTTTCTATAAAACCATGCATTGGGATAGATTTGTACCTTTACAAATTTCTTCGTACCCTAACCTCTTTCCATTCATGTGATCCTAATCAAAGTTTTCTATAAAACCATGCATTGGGATAGATTTGTACCTTTACAAATTTCTTCGTACCCTAACCTCTTTTCATTCATGTGATCCTAATCAAACTTTTCTACAAAACCATGCGTTGGGATAGCTTCGTGCTTTAAAAATTTCTTCGTACCCTAACCTCTTTTCATTCATGTGATCCTAATCAAACTTTTCTACAAAACATGCATTGGGACAGATATCCTAACCTCTTTCCATTCATGTAATCCTAATCAAACTTTTCTACAAAACCATGCGTTGGGATAGCTTCGTGCTTTAAAAATTTCTTCGTATCCTAACCTCTTTCCATTCATGTGATCCTAATCAAACTTTTCTACAAAACCATGCGTTGGGATAGCTTCGTGCTTTAAAAATTTCTTCGTATCCTAACCTCTTTCCATTCATGTGATCCTAATAAAACTTCTCTACAAAACATGCATTGGGATACATTTGTACCTTTACAAATTTCTTCGTATTCTAACCTCTTTCCATTCATGTGATCCTAATCAGAGTTTTCTACAAAACGTGCGTTGGGATAAATTTGTGCTTTTACAAACTGCATAGTAGCCTAACCTCTTTCCATTCATGTGATCCTAATCAAACTTTTCTACAAAACCATGCATTGGGATAGATTTGTACCTTTACAAATTTCTTCGTACCCTAACCTCTTTTCATTCATCTGATCCTAATCAGAGTTATCTACAAAACATGCGTTGGGATAGCTTCTTGCTTTAAAAATTTCTTCGTACCCTAACCTCTTTCCATTCATGTGATCCTAATCAAACTTTTCTGCAAAACATGCATTCGGATAGATTTGTACCTTTACAAATTTCTTCGTACCATAACCTCTTTCCAATCATGTGATCCTAATCAAACTTTACTACAAAACCATGCGTTGGGATTGCTTCGTGCTTTAAAAATTTCTTCGTACCCTAACCTCTATCCATTCACGTGATCCTAATCAAAGTTTTCTATAAAACCATGCATTGGGACGGATTTGTACCTTTACAAATTTCTTCGTACCCTAACCTCTTTTCATTCATCTGATCCTAATCAGAGTTATCTACAAAACATGCGTTGGGATAGCTTCTTGCTTTAAAAATTTCTTCGTACCCTAACCTCTTTCCATTCATGTGATCCTAATCAAACTTTTCTGCAAAACATGCATTCGGATAGATTTGTACCTTTACAAATTTCTTCGTACCATAACCTCTTTCCATTCATGTGATCCTAATCAAACTTTTCTACAAAACATGCATTCATATAGATTTGTACCTTTACATATTTCTTCGTATCCTATCCTCTTTCCATTCATTTGATCCTAATCAAATTTTTCTACAAAACCATGCGTTGGGATAGCTTCGTGCTTGAAAAATTTCTTCGTATCCTAACCTCTTTCCATTCATGTGATCCTAATCAAACTTTTCTACAAAACATGCATTGGGATAGATTTGTACCTCTACAAATTTCTTCGTACCCTAACCTCTTTCCATTCATGTGATCCTAATCAAATCTTTCTACAAAACCATGCATTGGGATAGATTTTTACCTTTACAAATTTCTTTGTATCCTAACCTCTTTCCATTCATGTGATCCTAATCAAACTTTTCTACAAAACATGCATTGGGATAGATTTGTACCTTTACAAATTTCTTCGTATCCTAACCTCTTTTCATTAATCTGATTCTAATCACAGTTTTCTACAAAACATGTGTTGGGATAGATTTGTGCTTTTACAAATTTTTTCATACCCTAACCTCTTTTCCTTCATGTGATCCTAATCACAGTTTTTACAAAACACACAATGGGATAGATTTCTGCTTTTACAAATTTCTTTGTATCCTAACCTCTTTCCATTCATGTGATCCTAATCAGAGTTTTCTACAAAACGTGCGTTCGATAGATTTGTGGTTTTACAAATCTCTTCGTACCCTAACCTCTTTCCATTCATGTGATCCTAATCAAATTTTTCTACAAAACATGCATTGGGATAGATTTGTACCTTTAAAAATTTCTTCATACCCTAACCTCTTTCCATTCATGTGATTCTAATCAAACTTTTCTACAAAACGTGCGTTGGGATAGATTTGTACTTTTACAAATTTCTTCCTACCGTAACCTCTTTTCATTAATCTGATCCTAATCAAATTGTTCTATAAAACCATGCATTCGGATAGATTTGTACCTTTACAAATTTCTTCGTACCATAACCTCTTTCCAATCATGTGATCCTAATCAAACTTTTCTACAAAACCATGCGTTGGGATTGCTTCGTGCTTTAAAAATTTCTTCGTACCCTAACCTCTATCCATTCACGTGATCCTAATCAAAGTTTTCTATAAAACCATGCATTGGGACAGATTTGTACCTTTACAAATTTCTTCGTACCCTAACCTCTTTTCATTCATCTGATCCTAATCAGAGTTATCTACAAAACATGCGTTGGGATAGCTTCTTGCTTTAAAAATTTCTTCGTACCCTAACCTCTTTCCATTCATGTGATCCTAATCAAACTTTTCTGCAAAACATGCATTCGGATAGATTTGTACCTTTACAAATTTCTTCGTACCATAACCTCTTTCCATTCATGTGATCCTAATCAAACTTTTCTACAAAACATGCATTCATATAGATTTGTACCTTTACATATTTCTTCGTATCCTATCCTCTTTCCATTCATTTGATCCTAATCAAACTTTTCTACAAAACCATGCGTTGGGATAGCTTCGTGCTTGAAAAATTTCTTCGTATCCTAACCTCTTTCCATTCATGTGATCCTAATCAAACTTTTCTACAAAACATGCATTGGGATAGATTTGTACCTCTACAAATTTCTTCGTACCCTAACCTCTTTCCATTCATGTGATCCTAATCAAACCTTTCTACAAAACCATGCGTTGGCATAGCTTCGTGCTTTAAAAATTTCTTCGTACCCTAAACTCTTTTCATTCATGTGATCCTAATCAAACTTTTCTACAAAACCATGAGTTGGGATAGCTTCGTGCTTTAAAAATTTCTTCGTACCCTAACCTCTTTCTATTCATGTGATCCTAATCAAACTTTTCTACAAAACATGCATTGGGACAGATTTGTACCTTTACAAATTTCTTCGTATCCTAACCTCTTTCCATTCATGTGATCCTAATCAAACTTTTCTACAAAACATGCATTGAGATAGATTTGTACCTTTACAAATTTCTTCGTATCCTAACCTCTTTCCATTCATGTGATCCTAATCAAACTTTTCTACAAAACCATGCGTTGGTATAGCTTCGTGCTATAAAAATTTCTTCGTACCCTAACCTCTGTCCATTCATGTGATCCTAATCAAACTTTTCTACAAAACCATGCGTTGGGATAGCTTCGTGCTTTAAAAATTTCTTCGTACCCTAACCTCTTTCCATTCATGTGATCCTAATCTAACTTTTCTACAAAACCATGCGTTGGGATAGCTTCGTGTTTTAAAAATTTCTTCGTACCCTAACCTCTTTCCATTCACGTGATCCTAATCAAAGTTTTCTATAAAACCATGCATTGGGACAGATTTGTACCTTTACAAATTTCTTCGTATCCTAACCTCTTTCCATTCATGTGATCCTAATCAAACTTTTCTACAAAACAATGCGTTGGGATAGCTTCGTGCTTTAAAAATTTCTTCGTACCCTAACCTCTTTCTATTCATGTGATCCTAATCAAACTTTTCTACAAAACATGCATTGGGACAGATTTGTACCTTTACAAATTTCTTCGTATCCTAACCTCTTTTCATTAATCTGATCCTAATCAGAGTTTTCTACAAAACATGCGTTGGGATAGATTTGTGCTTTAAAAATTTCTTTGTACCCTAACCTCTTCCCATTCATGTGATCCTAATCAGAGTTTTCTACAAAACCTGCGTTGGGATAGATTTGTGCTTTTACAAATTTCTTCGTACCCTAACCTTTTTCCATTCATGTGATCCTAATCAAACTTTTCTACAAAACCATGCATTGGGATAGATTTGTACCTTTACAAATTTCTTCGTACCCTAACCTCTTTCCATTCATGTGATCCTAATCAAAGTTTTCTATAAAACCATGCATTGGGATAGATTTTTACCTTTACAAATTTCTTTGTATCCTAACCTCTTTCCATTCATGTGATCCTAATCAAACTTTTCTACAAAACATGCATTGGGATAGATTTGTACCTTTACAAATTTCTTCGTATCCTAACCTCTTTTCATTAATCTGATTCTAATCACAGTTTTCTACAAAACATGTGTTGGGATAGATTTGTGCTTTTACAAATTTTTTCATACCCTAACCTCTTTTCCTTCATGTGATCCTAATCACAGTTTTTACAAAACACACGATGGGATAGATTTCTGCTTTTACAAATTTCTTTGTATCCTAACCTCTTTCCATTCATGTGATCCTAATCAGAGTTTTCTACAAAACGTGCGTTCGATAGATTTGTGGTTTTACAAATCTCTTCGTACCCTAACCTCTTTCCATTCATGTGATCCTAATCAAACCTACAAAACCATGCATTTGGATAGATTTGTACCTTTAAAAATTTCTTCGTATCCTAACCTCTTTCCATTCACGTGATCCTAATCAAATTTTTCTACAAAACATGCATTGGGATAGATTTGTACCTTTAAAAATTTCTTCATACCCTAACCTCTTTCCATTCATGTGATTCTAATCAAACTTTTCTACAAAACGTGCGTTGGGATAGATTTGTACTTTTACAAATTTCTTCCTACCATAACCTCTTTTCATTAATCTGATCCTAATCAAATTGTTCTATAAAACCATGCATTCGGATAGATTTGTACCTTTACAAATTTCTTCGTACCATAACCTCTTTCCAATCATGTGATCCTAATCAAACTTTTCTACAAAACCATGCGTTGGGATTGCTTTGTGCTTTAAAAATTTCTTCGTACCCTAACCTCTATCCATTCACGTGATCCTAATCAAAGTTTTCTATAAAACCATGCATTGGGACAGATTTGTACCTTTACAAATTTCTTCGTACCCTAACCTCTTTTCATTCATCTGATCCTAATCAGAGTTATCTACAAAACATGCGTTGGGATAGCTTCTTGCTTTAAAAATTTCTTCGTACCCTAACCTCTTTCCATTCATGTGATCCTAATCAAACTTTTCTGCAAAACATGCATTCGGATAGATTTGTACCTTTACAAATTTCTTCGTATCCTATCCTCTTTCCATTCATTTGATCCTAATCAAACTTTTCTACAAAACCATGCGTTGGGATAGCTTCGTGCTTGAAAAATTTCTTCGTATCCTAACCTCTTTCCATTCATGTGATCCTAATCAAACTTTTCTACAAAACATGCATTGGGATAGATTTGTACCTCTACAAATTTCTTCGTACCCTAACCTCTTTCCATTCATGTGATCCTAATCAAACCTTTCTACAAAACCATGCGTTGGCATAGCTTCGTGCTTTAAAAATTTCTTCGTACCCTAAACTCTTTTCATTCATGTGATCCTAATCAAACTTTTCTACAAAACCATGAGTTGGGATAGCTTCGTGCTTTAAAAATTTCTTCGTACCCTAACCTCTTTCTATTCATGTGATCCTAATCAAACTTTTCTACAAAACATGCATTGGGACAGATTTGTACCTTTACAAATTTCTTCGTATCCTAACCTCTTTCCATTCATGTGATCCTAATCAAACTTTTCTACAAAACATGCATTGAGATAGATTTGTACCTTTACAAATTTCTTCGTATCCTAACCTCTTTCCATTCATGTGATCCTAATCAAACTTTTCTACAAAACCATGCGTTGGTATAGCTTCGTGCTATAAAAATTTCTTCGTACCCTAACCTCTGTCCATTCATGTGATCCTAATCAAACTTTTCTACAAAACCATGCGTTGGGATAGCTTCGTGCTTTAAAAATTTCTTCGTACCCTAACCTCTTTCCATTCATGTGATCCTAATCTAACTTTTCTACAAAACCATGCTTTGGGATAGCTTCGTGTTTTAAAAATTTCTTCGTACCCTAACCTCTTTCCATTCACGTGATCCTAATCAAAGTTTTCTATAAAACCATGCATTGGGACAGATTTGTACCTTTACAAATTTCTTCGTATCCTAACCTCTTTCCATTCATGTGATCCTAATCAAACTTTTCTACAAAACATGCATTGAGATAGATTTCTACCTTTACAAATTTCTTCGTATCCTAACCTCTTTGCATTCATGTGATCCTAATCAAACTTTTCTACAAAACAATGCGTTGGGATAGCTTCGTGCTTTAAAAATTTCTTCGTACCCTAACCTCTTTCTATTCATGTGATCCTAATCAAACTTTTCTACAAAACATGCATTGGGACAGATTTGTACCTTTACAAATTTCTTCGTATCCTAACCTCTTTTCATTAATCTGATCCTAATCAGAGTTTTCTACAAAACATGCGTTGGGATAGATTTGTGCTTTAAAAATTTCTTTGTACCCTAACCTCTTCCCATTCATGTGATCCTAATCAGAGTTTTCTACAAAACCTGCGTTGGGATAGATTTGTGCTTTTACAAATTTCTTCGTACCCTAACCTTTTTCCATTCATGTGATCCTAATCAAACTTTTCTACAAAACCATGCATTGGGATAGATTTGTACCTTTACAAATTTCTTTGTACCCTAACCTCTTTCCATTCATGTGATCCTAATCAAAGTTTTCTATAAAACCATGCATTGGGATAGATTTGTACCTTTACAAATTTCTTTGTATCCTAACCTCTTTCCATTCATGTGATCCTAATCACAGTTTTTACAAAACACACGATGGGATAGATTTCTGCTTTTACAAATTTCTTTGTATCCTAACCTCTTTCCATTCATGTGATCCTAATCAGAGTTTTCTACAAAACGTGCGTTCGATAGATTTGTGGTTTTACAAATCTCTTCGTACCCTAACCTCTTTCCATTCATGTGATCCTAATCAAATTTTTCTCCAAAACATGAATTGGGATAGATTTGTAACTTTAAAAATTTCTTCGTATCCTAACCTCTTTCCATTCACGTGATCCTAATCAAATTTTTCTACAAAACATGCATTGGGATAGATTTGTACCTTTAAAAATTTCTTCATACCCTAACCTCTTTCCATTCATGTGATTCTAATCAAACTTTTCTACAAAACGTGCGTTGGGATAGATTTGTACTTTTACAAATTTCTTCCTACCATAACCTCTTTTCATTAATCTGATCCTAATCAAATTGTTCTATTAAAACCATGCATTGGGATATATTTGTACCTTTACAAATTTCTTCGTACCCTAACCTCTTTCCATTCATGTGATCCTAATCAGAGTTTTCTACAAAACGTGCGTTGGGATAAATTTGTGCTTCTACAAACTTCATAGTAGCCTAACCTCTTTCCATTCATGTGATCCTAATCAAACTTTTCTACAAAACATGCAATGGGATAGATTTGTAGCTTTACAAATTTCTTCGTATCCTAACATCTTTTCATTCATGTGATCCTAATCAGAGTTTTTACAAAACACACGATGGGATAGATTTGTGCTTTTACAAATTTCTTCGTACCCTAACCTCTTTCCATTCATGTGATCCTTATCACATTTTTCTACAACATGTGCGTTGGGATAGATTTGTGCTTTTACAAATTTCTTCCTACCCTAACCTCTTTTCATTCATCTGATCCTAATCAGAGTTTTCTACAAAACGTGCGTTGGGATAGATTTGTGCTTTTACAAATATCTTCGTACCCTAACCTCTTTCCATTCATGTGATCCTAATCAAAGTTTTCTACAAAACATGCGTTGGGATAGATTTGTACCTTTACAAATTTCTTCGTATCCTAACCTCTTTCCATTCATGTGATCCTAATAAAACTTTTCTTCAAAACATGCATTGGGTTAGATTTGCACCTTTACAAATTTCTTCGTATCCTAACCTCTTTTCATTCATCTGATCCTAATTAGAGTTTTCTACAAAACATGCGTTGGGATAGATTTGTGTTTTAAAAATTTCTTTGTACCATAACCTCTTCCCATTCATGTGATCCTAATCAGAGTTTTCTACAAAACATGCATTGGGATAGATTTGTACCTTTACAAATTTCTTCGTATCTTAACCTCTTCCCATTCATGTGATCCTAATCAGACTTTTCTACAAAACGTGAGTTGGGATAGATTTTTGCTTTTACAAATTTCTTCGTACCCTAACCTTTTTCCATGCATGTGATCCTAATCAAACTTTTCTACAAAACCATGCATTGGGATAGATTTGTACCTTTACAAATTTCTTCGTACCCTAACCTCTTTCCATTCATGTGATCCTAATCAAACCTATAAAACCATGCATTTGGATAGATTTGTACCTTTACAAATTTCTTCGTATCCTAACCTCTTTCCATTCATGTGATCCTAATCAGAGTTTTCTACAAAACGTGAGTTGGGATAGATTTTTGCTTTTACAAATTTCTTCGTACCCTAACCTTTTTCCATGCATGTGATCCTAATCAAACTTTTCTACAAAACCATGCATTGGGATAGATTTGTACCTTTACAAATTTCTTCGTACCCTAACCTCTTTCCATTCATGTGATCCTAATCAAACCTATAAAACCATGCATTTGGATAGATTTGTACCTTTACAAATTTCTTCGTATCCTAACCTCTTTCCATTCATGTGATCCTAATCAGAGTTTTCTACAAAACGAGAGTTGGGATAGATTTTTGCTTTTACAAATTTCTTCGTACCCTAACCTTTTTCCATGCATGTGATCCTAATCAAACTTTTCTACAAAACCATGCATTGGGATAGATTTGTACCTTTACAAATTTCTTCGTATCCTAACCTCTTTTCATTAATCTGATTCTAATCACAGTTTTCTACAAAACATGTGTTGGGATAGATTTGTGCTTTTACAAATTTTTTCATACCCTAACCTCTTTTCCTTCATGTGATCCTAATCACAGTTTTTACAAAACACACAATGGGATAGATTTCTGCTTTTACAAATTTCTTTGTATCCTAACCTCTTTCCATTCATGTGATCCTAATCAGAGTTTTCTACAAAACGTGCGTTCGATAGATTTGTGGTTTTACAAATCTCTTCGTACCCTAACCTCTTTCCATTCATGTGATCCTAATCAAATTTTTCTACAAAACATGCATTGGGATAGATTTGTACCTTTAAAAATTTCTTCATACCCTAACCTCTTTCCATTCATGTGATTCTAATCAAACTTTTCTACAAAACGTGCGTTGGGATAGATTTGTACTTTTACAAATTTCTTCCTACCGTAACCTCTTTTCATTAATCTGATCCTAATCAAATTGTTCTATAAAACCATGCATTCGGATAGATTTGTACCTTTACAAATTTCTTCGTACCATAACCTCTTTCCAATCATGTGATCCTAATCAAACTTTTCTACAAAACCATGCGTTGGGATTGCTTCGTGCTTTAAAAATTTCTTCGTACCCTAACCTCTATCCATTCACGTGATCCTAATCAAAGTTTTCTATAAAACCATGCATTGGGACAGATTTGTACCTTTACAAATTTCTTCGTACCCTAACCTCTTTTCATTCATCTGATCCTAATCAGAGTTATCTACAAAACATGCGTTGGGATAGCTTCTTGCTTTAAAAATTTCTTCGTACCCTAACCTCTTTCCATTCATGTGATCCTAATCAAACTTTTCTGCAAAACATGCATTCGGATAGATTTGTACCTTTACAAATTTCTTCGTACCATAACCTCTTTCCATTCATGTGATCCTAATCAAACTTTTCTACAAAACATGCATTCATATAGATTTGTACCTTTACATATTTCTTCGTATCCTATCCTCTTTCCATTCATTTGATCCTAATCAAACTTTTCTACAAAACCATGCGTTGGGATAGCTTCGTGCTTGAAAAATTTCTTCGTATCCTAACCTCTTTCCATTCATGTGATCCTAATCAAACTTTTCTACAAAACATGCATTGGGATAGATTTGTACCTCTACAAATTTCTTCGTACCCTAACCTCTTTCCATTCATGTGATCCTAATCAAACCTTTCTACAAAACCATGCGTTGGCATAGCTTCGTGCTTTAAAAATTTCTTCGTACCCTAAACTCTTTTCATTCATGTGATCCTAATCAAACTTTTCTACAAAACCATGAGTTGGGATAGCTTCGTGCTTTAAAAATTTCTTCGTACCCTAACCTCTTTCTATTCATGTGATCCTAATCAAACTTTTCTACAAAACATGCATTGGGACAGATTTGTACCTTTACAAATTTCTTCGTATCCTAACCTCTTTCCATTCATGTGATCCTAATCAAACTTTTCTACAAAACATGCATTGAGATAGATTTGTACCTTTACAAATTTCTTCGTATCCTAACCTCTTTCCATTCATGTGATCCTAATCAAACTTTTCTACAAAACCATGCGTTGGTATAGCTTCGTGCTATAAAAATTTCTTCGTACCCTAACCTCTGTCCATTCATGTGATCCTAATCAAACTTTTCTACAAAACCATGCGTTGGGATAGCTTCGTGCTTTAAAAATTTCTTCGTACCCTAACCTCTTTCCATTCATGTGATCCTAATCTAACTTTTCTACAAAACCATGCGTTGGGATAGCTTCGTGTTTTAAAAATTTCTTCGTACCCTAACCTCTTTCCATTCACGTGATCCTAATCAAAGTTTTCTATAAAACCATGCATTGGGACAGATTTGTACCTTTACAAATTTCTTCGTATCCTAACCTCTTTCCATTCATGTGATCCTAATCAAACTTTTCTACAAAACATGCATTGAGATAGATTTCTACCTTTACAAATTTCTTCGTATCCTAACCTCTTTGCATTCATGTGATCCTAATCAAACTTTTCTACAAAACAATGCGTTGGGATAGCTTCGTGCTTTAAAAATTTCTTCGTACCCTAACCTCTTTCTATTCATGTGATCCTAATCAAACTTTTCTACAAAACATGCATTGGGACAGATTTGTACCTTTACAAATTTCTTCGTATCCTAACCTCTTTTCATTAATCTGATCCTAATCAGAGTTTTCTACAAAACATGCGTTGGGATAGATTTGTGCTTTAAAAATTTCTTTGTACCCTAACCTCTTCCCATTCATGTGATCCTAATCAGAGTTTTCTACAAAACCTGCGTTGGGATAGATTTGTGCTTTTACAAATTTCTTCGTACCCTAACCTTTTTCCATTCATGTGATCCTAATCAAACTTTTCTACAAAACCATGCATTGGGATAGATTTGTACCTTTACAAATTTCTTCGTACCCTAACCTCTTTCCATTCATGTGATCCTAATCAAAGTTTTCTATAAAACCATGCATTGGGATAGATTTTTACCTTTACAAATTTCTTTGTATCCTAACCTCTTTCCATTCATGTGATCCTAATCAAACTTTTCTACAAAACATGCATTGGGATAGATTTGTACCTTTACAAATTTCTTCGTATCCTAACCTCTTTTCATTAATCTGATTCTAATCACAGTTTTCTACAAAACATGTGTTGGGATAGATTTGTGCTTTTACAAATTTTTTCATACCCTAACCTCTTTTCCTTCATGTGATCCTAATCACAGTTTTTACAAAACACACGATGGGATAGATTTCTGCTTTTACAAATTTCTTTGTATCCTAACCTCTTTCCATTCATGTGATCCTAATCAGAGTTTTCTACAAAACGTGCGTTCGATAGATTTGTGGTTTTACAAATCTCTTCGTACCCTAACCTCTTTCCATTCATGTGATCCTAATCAAATTTTTCTACAAAACATGCATTGGGATAGATTTGTACCTTTAAAAATTTCTTCGTATCCTAACCTCTTTCCATTCACGTGATCCTAATCAAATTTTTCTACAAAACATGCATTGGGATAGATTTGTACCTTTACAAATTTCTTCATACCCTAACCTCTTTCCATTCATGTGATTCTAATCAAACTTTTCTACAAAACGTGCGTTGGGATAGATTTGTACTTTTACAAATTTCTTCCTACCATAACCTCTTTTCATTAATCTGATCCTAATCAAATTGTTCTATAAAACCATGCATTCGGATAGATTTGTACCTTTACAAATTTCTTCGTACCATAACCTCTTTCCAATCATGTGATCCTAATCAAACTTTTCTACAAAACCATGCGTTGGGATTGCTTCGTGCTTTAAAAATTTCTTCGTACCCTAACCTCTATCCATTCACGTGATCCTAATCAAAGTTTTCTATAAAACCATGCATTGGGACAGATTTGTACCTTTACAAATTTCTTCGTACCCTAACCTCTTTTCATTCATCTGATCCTAATCAGAGTTATCTACAAAACATGCGTTGGGATAGCTTCTTGCTTTAAAAATTTCTTCGTACCCTAACCTCTTTCCATTCATGTGATCCTAATCAAACTTTTCTGCAAAACATGCATTCGGATAGATTTGTACCTTTACAAATTTCTTCGTATCCTATCCTCTTTCCATTCATTTGATCCTAATCAAACTTTTCTACAAAACCATGCGTTGGGATAGCTTCGTGCTTGAAAAATTTCTTCGTATCCTAACCTCTTTCCATTCATGTGATCCTAATCAAACTTTTCTACAAAACATGCATTGGGATAGATTTGTACCTCTACAAATTTCTTCGTACCCTAACCTCTTTCCATTCATGTGATCCTAATCAAACCTTTCTACAAAACCATGCGTTGGCATAGCTTCGTGCTTTAAAAATTTCTTCGTACCCTAAACTCTTTTCATTCATGTGATCCTAATCAAACTTTTCTACAAAACCATGAGTTGGGATAGCTTCGTGCTTTAAAAATTTCTTCGTACCCTAACCTCTTTCTATTCATGTGATCCTAATCAAACTTTTCTACAAAACATGCATTGGGACAGATTTGTACCTTTACAAATTTCTTCGTATCCTAACCTCTTTCCATTCATGTGATCCTAATCAAACTTTTCTACAAAACATGCATTGAGATAGATTTGTACCTTTACAAATTTCTTCGTATCCTAACCTCTTTCCATTCATGTGATCCTAATCAAACTTTTCTACAAAACCATGCGTTGGTATAGCTTCGTGCTATAAAAATTTCTTCGTACCCTAACCTCTGTCCATTCATGTGATCCTAATCAAACTTTTCTACAAAACCATGCGTTGGGATAGCTTCGTGCTTTAAAAATTTCTTCGTACCCTAACCTCTTTCCATTCATGTGATCCTAATCTAACTTTTCTACAAAACCATGCTTTGGGATAGCTTCGTGTTTTAAAAATTTCTTCGTACCCTAACCTCTTTCCATTCACGTGATCCTAATCAAAGTTTTCTATAAAACCATGCATTGGGACAGATTTGTACCTTTACAAATTTCTTCGTATCCTAACCTCTTTCCATTCATGTGATCCTAATCAAACTTTTCTACAAAACATGCATTGAGATAGATTTCTACCTTTACAAATTTCTTCGTATCCTAACCTCTTTGCATTCATGTGATCCTAATCAAACTTTTCTACAAAACAATGCGTTGGGATAGCTTCGTGCTTTAAAAATTTCTTCGTACCCTAACCTCTTTCTATTCATGTGATCCTAATCAAACTTTTCTACAAAACATGCATTGGGACAGATTTGTACCTTTACAAATTTCTTCGTATCCTAACCTCTTTTCATTAATCTGATCCTAATCAGAGTTTTCTACAAAACATGCGTTGGGATAGATTTGTGCTTTAAAAATTTCTTTGTACCCTAACCTCTTCCCATTCATGTGATCCTAATCAGAGTTTTCTACAAAACCTGCGTTGGGATAGATTTGTGCTTTTACAAATTTCTTCGTACCCTAACCTTTTTCCATTCATGTGATCCTAATCAAACTTTTCTACAAAACCATGCATTGGGATAGATTTGTACCTTTACAAATTTCTTTGTACCCTAACCTCTTTCCATTCATGTGATCCTAATCAAAGTTTTCTATAAAACCATGCATTGGGATAGATTTGTACCTTTACAAATTTCTTTGTATCCTAACCTCTTTCCATTCATGTGATCCTAATCACAGTTTTTACAAAACACACGATGGGATAGATTTCTGCTTTTACAAATTTCTTTGTATCCTAACCTCTTTCCATTCATGTGATCCTAATCAGAGTTTTCTACAAAACGTGCGTTCGATAGATTTGTGGTTTTACAAATCTCTACGTACCCTAACCTCTTTCCATTCATGTGATCCTAATCAAATTTTTCTCCAAAACATGAATTGGGATAGATTTGTAACTTTAAAAATTTCTTCGTATCCTAACCTCTTTCCATTCACGTGATCCTAATCAAATTTTTCTACAAAACATGCATTGGGATAGATTTGTACCTTTAAAAATTTCTTCATACCCTAACCTCTTTCCATTCATGTGATTCTAATCAAACTTTTCTACAAAACGTGCGTTGGGATAGATTTGTACTTTTACAAATTTCTTCCTACCATAACCTCTTTTCATTAATCTGATCCTAATCAAATTGTTCTATAAAACCATGCATTGGGATATATTTGTACCTTTACAAATTTCTTCGTACCCTAACCTCTTTCCATTCATGTGATCCTAATCAGAGTTTTCTACAAAACGTGCGTTGGGATAAATTTGTGCTTCTACAAACTTCATAGTAGCCTAACCTCTTTCCATTCATGTGATCCTAATCAAACTTTTCTACAAAACATGCAATGGGATAGATTTGTAGCTTTACAAATTTCTTCGTATCCTAACATCTTTTCATTCATGTGATCCTAATCAGAGTTTTTACAAAACACACGATGGGATAGATTTGTGCTTTTACAAATTTCTTCGTACCCTAACCTCTTTCCATTCATGTGATCCTTATCACATTTTTCTACAACATGTGCGTTGGGATAGATTTGTGCTTTTACAAATTTCTTCCTACCCTAACCTCTTTTCATTCATCTGATCCTAATCAGAGTTTTCTACAAAACGTGCGTTGGGATAGATTTGTGCTTTTACAAATATCTTCGTACCCTAACCTCTTTCCATTCATGTGATCCTAATCAAAGTTTTCTACAAAACATGCGTTGGGATAGATTTGTACCTTTACAAATTTCTTCGTATCCTAACCTCTTTCCATTCATGTGATCCTAATAAAACTTTTCTTCAAAACATGCATTGGGTTAGATTTGCACCTTTACAAATTTCTTCGTATCCTAACCTCTTTTCATTCATCTGATCCTAATTAGAGTTTTCTACAAAACATGCGTTGGGATAGATTTGTGTTTTAAAAATTTCTTTGTACCATAACCTCTTCCCATTCATGTGATCCTAATCAGAGTTTTCTACAAAACATGCATTGGGATAGATTTGTACCTTTACAAATTTCTTCGTATCTTAACCTCTTCCCATTCATGTGATCCTAATCAGACTTTTCTACAAAACGTGAGTTGGGATAGATTTTTGCTTTTACAAATTTCTTCGTACCCTAACCTTTTTCCATGCATGTGATCCTAATCAAACTTTTCTACAAAACCATGCATTGGGATAGATTTGTACCTTTACAAATTTCTTCGTACCCTAACCTCTTTCCATTCATGTGATCCTAATCAAACCTATAAAACCATGCATTTGGATAGATTTGTACCTTTACAAATTTCTTCGTATCCTAACCTCTTTCCATTCATGTGATCCTAATCAGAGTTTTCTACAAAACGTGAGTTGGGATAGATTTTTGCTTTTACAAATTTCTTCGTACCCTAACCTTTTTCCATGCATGTGATCCTAATCAAACTTTTCTACAAAACCATGCATTGGGACAGATTTGTACCTTTACAAATTTCTTCGTACCCTAACCTCTTTCCATTCATGTGATCCTAATCAAACCTATAAAACCATGCATTTGGATAGATTTGTACCTTTACAAATTTCTTCGTATCCTAACCTCTTTCCATTCATGTGATCCTAATCAGAGTTTTCTACAAAACGAGAGTTGGGATAGATTTTTGATTTTACAAATTTCTTCGTACCCTAACCTTTTTCCATGCATGTGATCCTAATCAAACTTTTCTACAAAACCATGCATTGGGATAGATTTGTACCTTTACAAATTTCTTCGTACCCTAACCTTTTTCCGTTCATGTGATCCTAATCAAACTTTTCTACAAAAGCATGCATTGGGATAGATTTGTACCTTTAGAAATTTCTTCGTACCCTAACCTCTTTCCATTCATGTGATCCTAATCAAAGTTTTCTATAAAACCATGCATTGGGATAGATTTGTACCCTTACAAATTTCTTCGAATCCTAACCTCTTTCCATTCATGTGATCCTAATCAAACTTTTCTACAAAACCATGCGTTGGGATAGCTTCTTGCTTTAAAAATTTCTTCGTACCCTAACCTCTTTCCATTCATTTGATCCTAATCAATCTTTTCTACAAAACCATGCATTGGGATAGCTTTGTGCTTTAAAAATTTCTTCGTACCCTAACCTCTTTCAATTCACGTGAAACAAATCAAAGTTTTCTATAAAACCATGCATTGGGACAGATTTGTACCTTTACAAATTTCTTCGTATCCTAACCTCTTTCCATTCATGAGATCCTAATCAAACTTTTCTACAAAACCATGCATTGGGATAGCTTCGTACTTTAAACATTTCTTTGTAACCTAACCTCTTCCCATTCATCTGGTCCTAATCAGAGTTTTCTACAAAACGTGCGTTGGGATAGATTTGTGCTTTTACAAATTTCTTCGTACCCTAACCTCTTGCCATTCATGTGATCCTAATCAAAGTTTTCTATAAAACCATGCATTGGGATAGATTTGTACCTTTACAAATTTCTTCGTACCCTAACCTCTTTCCATTCATGTGATCCTAATCAAAGTTTTCTATAAAACCATGCATTGGGATAGATTTGTACCTTTACAAATTTCTTCGTACCCTAACCTCTTTTCATTCATGTGATCCTAATCAAACTTTTCTACAAAACCATGCGTTGGGATAGCTTCGTGCTTTAAAAATTTCTTCGTACCCTAACCTCTTTCCATTCATGTGATCCTAATCAAACTTTTCTACAAAACATGCATTGGGACAGATATCCTAACCTCTTTCCATTCATGTAATCCTAATCAAACTTTTCTACAAAACCATGCGTTGGGATAGCTTCGTGCTTTAAAAATTTCTTCGTATCCTAACCTCTTTCCATTCATGTGATCCTAATCAAACTTTTCTACAAAACCATGCGTTGGGATAGCTTCGAGCTTTAAAAATTTCTTCGTATCCTAACCTCTTTCCATTCATGTGATCCTAATAAAACTTCTCTACAAAACATGCATTGGGATACATTTGTACCTTTACAAATTTCTTCGTATCCTAACCTCTTTCCATTCATGTGATCCTAATCAAACTTTTCTACAAAACCATGCATTGGGATAGATTTGTACATTTACAAATTTCTTCGTACCCTAACCTCTTTTCATTCATCTGATCCTAATCAGAGTTATCTACAAAACATGCGTTGGGATAGCTTCTTGCTTTAAAAATTTCTTCGTACCCTAACCTCTTTCCATTCATGTGATCCTAATCAAACTTTTCTGCAAAACATGCATTCGGATAGATTTGTACCTTTACAAATTTCTTCGTACCATAACCTCTTTCCAATCATGTGATCCTAATCAAACTTTTCTACAAAACCATGCGTTGGGATTGCTTCGTGCTTTAAAAATTTCTTCGTACCCTAACCTCTATCCATTCACGTGATCCTAATCAAAGTTTTCTATAAAACCATGCATTGGGACGGATTTGTACCTTTACAAATTTCTTCGTACCCTAACCTCTTTTCATTCATCTGATCCTAATCAGAGTTATCTACAAAACATGCGTTGGGATAGCTTCTTGCTTTAAAAATTTCTTCGTACCCTAACCTCTTTCCATTCATGTGATCCTAATCAAACTTTTCTGCAAAACATGCATTCGGATAGATTTGTACCTTTACAAATTTCTTCGTACCATAACCTCTTTCCATTCATGTGATCCTAATCAAACTTTTCTACAAAACATGCATTCATATAGATTTGTACCTTTACATATTTCTTCGTATCCTATCCTCTTTCCATTCATTTGATCCTAATCAAACTTTTCTACAAAACCATGCGTTGGGATAGCTTCGTGCTTGAAAAATTTCTTCGTATCCTAACCTCTTTCCATTCATGTGATCCTAATCAAACTTTTCTACAAAACATGCATTGGGATAGATTTGTACCTCTACAAATTTCTTCGTACCCTAACCTCTTTCCATTCATGTGATCCTAATCAAATCTTTCTACAAAACCATGCGTTGGCATAGCTTCGTGCTTTAAAAATTTCTTCGTACCCTAAACTCTTTTCATTTATGTGATCCTAATCAAACTTTTCTACAAAACCATGCATTGGGATAGATTTGTACCTTTACAAATTTCTTCGTACCCTAACCTCTTTCCATTCATGTGATCCTAATCAAAGTTTTCTATAAAACCATGCATTGGGATAGATTTTTACCTTTACAAATTTCTTTGTATCCTAACCTCTTTCCATTCATGTGATCCTAATCAAACTTTTCTACAAAACATGCATTGGGATAGATTTGTACCTTTACAAATTTCTTCGTATCCTAACCTCTTTTCATTAATCTGATTCTAATCACAGTTTTCTACAAAACATGTGTTGGGATAGATTTGTGCTTTTACAAATTTTTTCATACCCTAACCTCTTTTCCTTCATGTGATCCTAATCACAGTTTTTACAAAACACACAATGGGATAGATTTCTGCTTTTACAAATTTCTTTGTATCCTAACCTCTTTCCATTCATGTGATCCTAATCAGAGTTTTCTACAAAACGTGCGTTCGATAGATTTGTGGTTTTACAAATCTCTTCGTACCCTAACCTCTTTCCATTCATGTGATCCTAATCAAATTTTTCTACAAAACATGCATTGGGATAGATTTGTACCTTTAAAAATTTCTTCATACCCTAACCTCTTTCCATTCATGTGATTCTAATCAAACTTTTCTACAAAACGTGCGTTGGGATAGATTTGTACTTTTACAAATTTCTTCCTACCGTAACCTCTTTTCATTAATCTGATCCTAATCAAATTGTTCTATAAAACCATGCATTCGGATAGATTTGTACCTTTACAAATTTCTTCGTACCATAACCTCTTTCCAATCATGTGATCCTAATCAAACTTTTCTACAAAACCATGCGTTGGGATTGCTTCGTGCTTTAAAAATTTCTTCGTACCCTAACCTCTATCCATTCACGTGATCCTAATCAAAGTTTTCTATAAAACCATGCATTGGGACAGATTTGTACCTTTACAAATTTCTTCGTACCCTAACCTCTTTTCATTCATCTGATCCTAATCAGAGTTATCTACAAAACATGCGTTGGGATAGCTTCTTGCTTTAAAAATTTCTTCGTACCCTAACCTCTTTCCATTCATGTGATCCTAATCAAACTTTTCTGCAAACCATGCATTGGGATAGATTTGTACCTTTACAAATTTCTTCGTACCCTAACCTCTTTCCATTCATGTGATCCTAATCAAACTTTTCTACAAAACATGCATTCATATAGATTTGTACCTTTACATATTTCTTCGTATCCTATCCTCTTTCCATTCATTTGATCCTAATCAAACTTTTCTACAAAACCATGCGTTGGGATAGCTTCGTGCTTGAAAAATTTCTTCGTATCCTAACCTCTTTCCATTCATGTGATCCTAATCAAACTTTTCTACAAAACATGCATTGGGATAGATTTGTACCTCTACAAATTTCTTCGTACCCTAACCTCTTTCCATTCATGTGATCCTAATCAAACCTTTCTACAAAACCATGCGTTGGCATAGCTTCGTGCTTTAAAAATTTCTTCGTACCCTAAACTCTTTTCATTCATGTGATCCTAATCAAACTTTTCTACAAAACCATGAGTTGGGATAGCTTCGTGCTTTAAAAATTTCTTCGTACCCTAACCTCTTTCTATTCATGTGATCCTAATCAAACTTTTCTACAAAACATGCATTGGGACAGATTTGTACCTTTACAAATTTCTTCGTATCCTAACCTCTTTCCATTCATGTGATCCTAATCAAACTTTTCTACAAAACATGCATTGAGATAGATTTGTACCTTTACAAATTTCTTCGTATCCTAACCTCTTTCCATTCATGTGATCCTAATCAAACTTTTCTACAAAACCATGCGTTGGTATAGCTTCGTGCTATAAAAATTTCTTCGTACCCTAACCTCTGTCCATTCATGTAATCCTAATCAAACTTTTCTACAAAACCATGCGTTGGGATAGCTTCGTGCTTTAAAAATTTCTTCGTACCCTAACCTCTTTCCATTCATGTGATCCTAATCTAACTTTTCTACAAAACCATGCGTTGGGATAGCTTCGTGTTTTAAAAATTTCTTCGTACCCTAACCTCTTTCCATTCACGTGATCCTAATCAAAGTTTTCTATAAAACCATGCATTGGGACAGATTTGTACCTTTACAAATTTCTTCGTATCCTAACCTCTTTCCATTCATGTGATCCTAATCAAACTTTTCTACAAAACATGCATTGAGATAGATTTCTACCTTTACAAATTTCTTCGTATCCTAACCTCTTTGCATTCATGTGATCCTAATCAAACTTTTCTACAAAACAATGCGTTGGGATAGCTTCGTGCTTTAAAAATTTCTTCGTAGCCTAACCTCTTTCTATTCATGTGATCCTAATCAAACTTTTCTACAAAACATGCATTGGGACAGATTTGTACCTTTACAAATTTCTTCGTATCCTAACCTCTTTTCATTAATCTGATCCTAATCAGAGTTTTCTACAAAACATGCGTTGGGATAGATTTGTGCTTTAAAAATTTCTTTGTACCCTAACCTCTTCCCATTCATGTGATCCTAATCAGAGTTTTCTACAAAACCTGCGTTGGGATAGATTTGTGCTTTTACAAATTTCTTCGTACCCTAACCTTTTTCCATTCATGTGATCCTAATCAAACTTTTCTACAAAACCATGCATTGGGATAGATTTGTACCTTTACAAATTTCTTCGTACCCTAACCTCTTTCCATTCATGTGATCCTAATCAAAGTTTTCTATAAAACCATGCATTGGTATAGATTTGTACCTTTACAAATTTCTTTGTATCCTAACCTCTTTCCATTCATGTGATCCTAATCAAACTTTTCTACAAAACATGCATTGGGATAGATTTGTACCTTTACAAATTTCTTCGTATCCTAACCTCTTTTCATTAATCTGATTCTAATCACAGTTTTCTACAAAACATGTGTTGGGATAGATTTGTGCTTTTACAAATTTTTTCATACCCTAACCTCTTTTCCTTCATGTGATCCTAATCACAGTTTTTACAAAACACACGATGGGATAGATTTCTGCTTTTACAAATTTCTTTGTATCCTAACCTCTTTCCATTCATGTGATCCTAATCAGAGTTTTCTACAAAACGTGCGTTCGATAGATTTGTGGTTTTACAAATCTCTTCGTACCCTAACCTCTTTCCATTCATGTGATCCTAATCAAATTTTTCTACAAAACATGCATTGGGATAGATTTGTAACTTTAAAAATTTCTTCGTATCCTAACCTCTTTCCATTCACGTGATCCTAATCAAATTTTTCTACAAAACATGCATTGGGATAGATTTGTACCTTTAAAAATTTCTTCATACCCTAACCTCTTTCCATTCATGTGATTCTAATCAAACTTTTCTACAAAACGTGCGTTGGGATAGATTTGTACTTTTACAAATTTCTTCCTACCATAACCTCTTTTCATTAATCTGATCCTAATCAAATTGTTCTATAAAACCATGCATTGGGATATATTTGTACCTTTACAAATTTCTTCGTACCCTAACCTCTTTCCATTCATGTGATCCTAATCAGAGTTTTCTACAAAAAGTGCGTTGGGATAAATTTGTGCTTCTACAAACTTCATAGTAGCCTAACCTCTTTCCATTCATGTGATCCTAATCAAACTTTTCTACAAAACATGCAATGGGATAGATTTGTAGCTTTACAAATTTCTTCGTATCCTAACATCTTTTCATTCATGTGATCCTAATCAGAGTTTTTACAAAACACACGATGGGATAGATTTGTGCTTTTACAAATTTCTTCGTACCCTAACCGCTTTCCATTCATGTGATCCTTATCACATTTTTCTACAACATGTGCGTTGGGATAGATTTGTGCTTTTACAAATTTCTTCCTACCCTAACCTCTATTCATTCATCTGATCCTAATCAGAGTTTTCTACAAAACGTGCGTTGGGATAGATTTGTGCTTTTACAAATATCTTCGTACCCTAACCTCTTTCCATTCATGTGATCCTAATCAAAGTTTTCTACAAAACATGCGTTGGGATAGATTTGTACCTTTACAAATTTCTTCGTATCCTAACCTCTTTTCATTCATCTGATCCTAATTAGAGTTTTCTACAAAACATGCGTTGGGATAGATTTGTGTTTTAAAAATTTCTTTGTACCATAACCTCTTCCCATTCATGTGATCCTAATCAGAGTTTTCTACAAAACATGCATTGGGATAGATTTGTACCTTTACAAATTTCTTCGTATCTTAACCTCTTCCCATTCATGTGATCCTAATCAGAGTTTTCTACAAAACGTGAGTTGGGATAGATTTTTGCTTTTACAAATTTCTTCGTACCCTAACCTTTTTCCATGCATGTGATCCTAATCAAACTTTTCTACAAAACCATGCATTGGGATAGATTTGTACCTTTACAAATTTCTTCGTACCCTAACCTCTTTTCATTCATCTGATCCTAATTAGAGTTTTCTACAAAACATGCGTTGGGATAGATTTGTGTTTTAAAAATTTCTTTGTACCATAACCTCTTCCCATTCATGTGATCCTAATCAGAGTTTTCTACAAAACATGCATTGGGATAGATTTGTACCTTTACAAATTTCTTCGTATCCTAACCTCTTTTCATTCATCTGATCCTAATTAGAGTTTTCTACAAAACATGCGTTGGGATAGATTTGTGTTTTAAAAATTTCTTTGTACCATAACCTCTTCCCATTCATGTGATCCTAATCAGAGTTTTCTACAAAACATGCATTGGGATAGATTTGTACCTTTACAAATTTCTTCGTATCTTAACCTCTTCCCATTCATGTGATCCTAATCAGAGTTTTCTACAAAACGTGAGTTGGGATAGATTTTTGCTTTTACAAATTTCTTCGTACCCTAACCTTTTTCCATGCATGTGATCCTAATCAAACTTTCCTACAAAACCATGCATTGGGATAGATTTGTACCTTTACAAATTTCTTCGTACCCTAACCTCTTTTCATTCATCTGATCCTAATTAGAGTTTTCTACAAAACATGCGTTGGGATAGATTTGTGTTTTAAAAATTTCTTTGTACCATAACCTCTTCCCATTCATGTGATCCTAATCAGAGTTTTCTACAAAACATGCATTGGGATAGATTTGCACCTTTACAAATTTCTTCGTATCCTAACCTCTTTTCATTCATCTGATCCTAATTAGAGTTTTCTACAAAACATGCGTTGGGATAGATTTGTGTTTTAAAAATTTCTTTGTACCATAACCTCTTCCCATTCATGTGATCCTAATCAGAGTTTTCTACAAAACGTGAGTTGGGATAGATTTTTGCTTTTACAAATTTCTTCGTACCCTAACCTCTTTTCATTCATCTGATCCTAATTAGAGTTTTCTACAAAACATGCGTTGGGATAGATTTGTGTTTTAAAAATTTCTTTGTACCATAACCTCTTCCCATTCATGTGATCCTAATCAGAGTTTTCTACAAAACATGCATTGGGATAGATTTGCACCTTTACAAATTTCTTCGTATCCTAACCTCTTTTCATTCATCTGATCCTAATTAGAGTTTTCTACAAAACATGCGTTGGGATAGATTTGTGTTTTAAAAATTTCTTTGTACCATAACCTCTTCCCATTCATGTGATCCTAATCAGAGTTTTCTACAAAACATGCATTGGGATAGATTTGTACCTTTACAAATTTCTTCGTATCTTAACCTCTTCCCATTCATGTGATCCTAATCAGAGTTTTCTACAAAACGTGAGTTGGGATAGATTTTTGCTTTTACAAATTTCTTCGTACCCTAACCTTTTTCCATGCATGTGATCCTAATCAAACTTTTCTACAAAACCATGCATTGGGATAGATTTGTACCTTTACAAATTTCTTCGTACCCTAACCTCTTTCCATTCATGTGATCCTAATCAAAGTTTTCTATAAAACCATGCATTGGGATAGATTTTTACCTTTACAAATTTCTTTGTATCCTAACCTCTTTCCATTCATGTGATCCTAATCAAACTTTTCTACAAAACATGCATTGGGATAGATTTGTACCTTTACAAATTTCTTCGTATCCTAACCTCTTTTCATTAATCTGATTCTAATCACAGTTTTCTACAAAACATGTGTTGGGATAGATTTGTGCTTTTACAAATTTTTTCATACCCTAACCTCTTTTCCTTCATGTGATCCTAATCACAGTTTTTACAAAACACACAATGGGATAGATTTCTGCTTTTACAAATTTCTTTGTATCCTAACCTCTTTCCATTCATGTGATCCTAATCAGAGTTTTCTACAAAACGTGCGTTCGATAGATTTGTGGTTTTACAAATCTCTTCGTACCCTAACCTCTTTCCATTCATGTGATCCTAATCAAATTTTTCTACAAAACATGCATTGGGATAGATTTGTACCTTTAAAAATTTCTTCATACCCTAACCTCTTTCCATTCATGTGATTCTAATCAAACTTTTCTACAAAACGTGCGTTGGGATAGATTTGTACTTTTACAAAATTCTTCCTACCGTAACCTCTTTTCATTAATCTGATCCTAATCAAATTGTTCTATAACACCATGCATTCGGATAGATTTGTACCTTTACAAATTTCTTCGTACCATAACCTCTTTCCAATCATGTGATCCTAATCAAACCTTTCTACAAAACCATGCGTTGGGATTGCTTCGTGCTTTAAAAATTTCTTCGTACCCTAACCTCTATCCATTCACGTGATCCTAATCAAAGTTTTCTATAAAACCATGCATTGGGACAGATTTGTACCTTTACAAATTTCTTCGTACCCTAACCTCTTTTCATTCATCTGATCCTAATCAGAGTTATCTACAAAACATGCGTTGGGATAGCTTCTTGCTTTAAAAATTTCTTCGTACCCTAACCTCTTTCCATTCATGTGATCCTAATCAAACTTTTCTGCAAAACATGCATTCGGATAGATTTGTACCTTTACAAATTTCTTCGTACCATAACCTCTTTCCATTCATGTGATCCTAATCAAACTTTTCTACAAAACATGCATTCATATAGATTTGTACCTTTACATATTTCTTCGTATCCTATCCTCTTTCCATTCATTTGATCCTAATCAAACTTTTCTACAAAACCATGCGTTGGGATAGCTTCGTGCTTGAAAAATTTCTTCGTATCCTAACCTCTTTCCATTCATGTGATCCTAATCAAACTTTTCTACAAAACATGCATTGGGATAGATTTGTACCTCTACAAATTTCTTCGTACCCTAACCTCTTTCCATTCATGTGATCCTAATCAAACCTTTCTACAAAACCATGCGTTGGCATAGCTTCGTGCTTTAAAAATTTCTTCGTACCCTAAACTCTTTTCATTCATGTGATCCTAATCAAACTTTTCTACAAAACCATGAGTTGGGATAGCTTCGTGCTTTAAAAATTTCTTCGTACCCTAACCTCTTTCTATTCATGTGATCCTAATCAAACTTTTCTACAAAACATGCATTGGGACAGATTTGTACCTTTACAAATTTCTTCGTATCCTAACCTCTTTCCATTCATGTGATCCTAATCAAACTTTTCTACAAAACATGCATTGAGATAGATTTGTACCTTTACAAATTTCTTCGTATCCTAACCTCTTTCCATTCATGTGATCCTAATCAAACTTTTCTACAAAACCATGCGTTGGTATAGCTTCGTGCTATAAAAATTTCTTCGTACCCTAACCTCTGTCCATTCATGTGATCCTAATCAAACTTTTCTACAAAACCATGCGTTGGGATAGCTTCGTGCTTTAAAAATTTCTTCGTACCCTAACCTCTTTCCATTCATGTGATCCTAATCTAACTTTTCTACAAAACCATGCGTTGGGATAGCTTCGTGTTTTAAAAATTTCTTCGTACCCTAACCTCTTTCCATTCACGTGATCCTAATCAAAGTTATCTATAAAACCATGCATTGGGACAGATTTGTACCTTTACAAATTTCTTCGTATCCTAACCTCTTTCCATTCATGTGATCCTAATCAAACTTTTCTACAAAACATGCATTGAGATAGATTTCTACCTTTACAAATTTCTTCGTATCCTAACCTCTTTGCATTCATGTGATCCTAATCAAACTTTTCTACAAAACAATGCGTTGGGATAGCTTCGTGCTTTAAAAATTTCTTCGTAGCCTAACCTCTTTCTATTCATGTGATCCTAATCAAACTTTTCTACAAAACATGCATTGGGACAGATTTGTACCTTTACAAATTTCTTCGTATCCTAACCTCTTTTCATTAATCTGATCCTAATCAGAGTTTTCTACAAAACATGCGTTGGGATAGATTTGTGCTTTAAAAATTTCTTTGTACCCTAACCTCTTCCCATTCATGTGATCCTAATCAGAGTTTTCTACAAAACCTGCGTTGGGATAGATTTGTGCTTTTACAAATTTCTTCGTACCCTAACCTTTTTCCATTCATGTGATCCTAATCAAACTTTTCTACAAAACCATGCATTGGGATAGATTTGTACCTTTACAAATTTCTTCGTACCCTAACCTCTTTCCATTCATGTGATCCTAATCAAAGTTTTCTATAAAACCATGCATTGGGATAGATTTGTACCTTTACAAATTTCTTTGTATCCTAACCTCTTTCCATTCATGTGATCCTAATCAAACTTTTCTACAAAACATGCATTGGGATAGATTTGTACCTTTACAAATTTCTTCGTATCCTAACCTCTTTTCATTAATCTGATTCTAATCACAGTTTTCTACAAAACATGTGTTGGGATAGATTTGTGCTTTTACAAATTTTTTCATACCCTAACCTCTTTTCCTTCATGTGATCCTAATCACAGTTTTTACAAAACACACGATGGGATAGATTTCTGCTTTTACAAATTTCTTTGTATCCTAACCTCTTTCCATTCATGTGATCCTAATCAGAGTTTTCTACAAAACGTGCGTTCGATAGATTTGTGGTTTTACAAATCTCTTCGTACCCTAACCTCTTTCCATTCATGTGATCCTAATCAAATTTTTCTACAAAACATGCATTGGGATAGATTTGTAACTTTAAAAATTTCTTCGTATCCTAACCTCTTTCCATTCACGTGATCCTAATCAAATTTTTCTACAAAACATGCATTGGGATAGATTTGTACCTTTAAAAATTTCTTCATACCCTAACCTCTTTCCATTCATGTGATTCTAATCAAACTTTTCTACAAAACGTGCGTTGGGATAGATTTGTACTTTTACAAATTTCTTCCTACCATAACCTCTTTTCATTAATCTGATCCTAATCAAATTGTTCTATAAAACCATGCATTGGGATATATTTGTACCTTTACAAATTTCTTCGTACCCTAACCTCTTTCCATTCATGTGATCCTAATCAGAGTTTTCTACAAAACGTGCGTTGGGATAAATTTGTGCTTCTACAAACTTCATAGTAGCCTAACCTCTTTCCATTCATGTGATCCTAATCAAACTTTTCTACAAAACATGCAATGGGATAGATTTGTAGCTTTACAAATTTCTTCGTATCCTAACATCTTTTCATTCATGTGATCCTAATCAGAGTTTTTACAAAACACACGATGGGATAGATTTGTGCTTTTACAAATTTCTTCGTACCCTAACCTCTTTCCATTCATGTGATCCTTATCACATTTTTCTACAACATGTGCGTTGGGATAGATTTGTGCTTTTACAAATTTCTTCCTACCCTAACCTCTATTCATTCATCTGATCCTAATCAGAGTTTTCTACAAAACGTGCGTTGGGATAGATTTGTGCTTTTACAAATATCTTCGTACCCTAACCTCTTTCCATTCATGTGATCCTAATCAAAGTTTTCTACAAAACATGCGTTGGGATAGATTTGTACCTTTACAAATTTCTTCGTATCCTAACCTCTTTTCATTCATCTGATCCTAATTAGAGTTTTCTACAAAACATGCGTTGGGATAGATTTGTGTTTTAAAAATTTCTTTGTACCATAACCTCTTCCCATTCATGTGATCCTAATCAGAGTTTTCTACAAAACATGCATTGGGATAGATTTGTACCTTTACAAATTTCTTCGTATCTTAACCTCTTCCCATTCATGTGATCCTAATCAGAGTTTTCTACAAAACGTGAGTTGGGATAGATTTTTGCTTTTACAAATTTCTTCGTACCCTAACCTTTTTCCATGCATGTGATCCTAATCAAACTTTTCTACAAAACCATGCATTGGGATAGATTTGTACCTTTACAAATTTCTTCGTACCCTAACCTCTTTTCATTCATCTGATCCTAATTAGAGTTTTCTACAAAACATGCGTTGGGATAGATTTGTGTTTTAAAAATTTCCTTGTACCATAACCTCTTCCCATTCATGTGATCCTAATCAGAGTTTTCTACAAAACATGCATTGGGATAGATTTGTACCTTTACAAATTTCTTCGTATCCTAACCTCTTTTCATTCATCTGATCCTAATTAGAGTTTTCTACAAAACATGCGTTGGGATAGATTTGTGTTTTAAAAATTTCTTTGTACCATAACCTCTTCCCATTCATGTGATCCTAATCAGAGTTTTCTACAAAACATGCATTGGGATAGATTTGTACCTTTACAAATTTCTTCGTATCTTAACCTCTTCCCATTCATGTGATCCTAATCAGAGTTTTCTACAAAACGTGAGTTGGGATAGATTTTTGCTTTTACAAATTTCTTCGTACCCTAACCTTTTTCCATGCATGTGATCCTAATCAAACTTTCCTACAAAACCATGCATTGGGATAGATTTGTACCTTTACAAATTTCTTCGTACCCTAACCTCTTTTCATTCATCTGATCCTAGTTAGAGTTTTCTACAAAACATGCGTTGGGATAGATTTGTGTTTTAAAAATTTCTTTGTACCATAACCTCTTCCCATTCATGTGATCCTAATCAGAGTTTTCTACAAAACATGCATTGGGATAGATTTGCACCTTTACAAATTTCTTCGTATCCTAACCTCTTTTCATTCATCTGATCCTAATTAGAGTTTTCTACAAAACATGCGTTGGGATAGATTTGTGTTTTAAAAATTTCTTTGTACCATAACCTCTTCCCATTCATGTGATCCTAATCAGAGTTTTCTACAAAACATGCATTGGGATAGATTTGTACCTTTACAAATTTCTTCGTATCTTAACCTCTTCCCATTCATGTGATCCTAATCAGAGTTTTCTACAAAACGTGAGTTGGGATAGATTTTTGCTTTTACAAATTTCTTCGTACCCTAACCTTTTTCCATGCATGTGATCCTAATCAAACTTTTCTACAAAACCATGCATTGGGATAGATTTGTACCTTTACAAATTTCTTCGTACCCTAACCTCTTTCCATTCATGTGATCCTAATCAAACCTATAAAACCATGCATTTGGATAGATTTGTACCTTTACAAATTTCTTCGTATCCTAACCTCTTTCCATTCATGTGATCCTAATCAGAGTTTTCTACAAAACGTGAGTTGGGATAGATTTTTGCTTTTACAAATTTCTTCGTACCCTAACCTTTTTCCATGCATGTGATCCTAATCAAACTTTTCTACAAAACCATGCATTGGGATAGATTTGTACCTTTACAAATTTCTTCGTACCCTAACCTCTTTCCATTCATGTGATCCTAATCAAACCTATAAAACCATGCATTTGGATAGATTTGTACCTTTACAAATTTCTTCGTATCCTAACCTCTTTCCATTCATGTGATCCTAATCAGAGTTTTCTACAAAACGAGAGTTGGGATAGATTTTTGCTTTTACAAATTTCTTCGTACCCTAACCTTTTTCCATGCATGTGATCCTAATCAAACTTTTCTACAAAACCATGCATTGGGATAGATTTGTACCTTTACAAATTTCTTCGTACCCTAACCTCTTCACATTCATGTGATCCTAATCAAAGTTTTCTATAAAACCATGCATTGGGATAGATTTGTACCCTTACAAATTTCTTCGAATCCTAACCTCTTTCCATTCATGTGATCCTAATCAAACTTTTCTACAAAACCATGCGTTGGGATAGCTTCTTGCTTTAAAAATTTCTTCGTACCCTAACCTCTTTCCATTCATTTGATCCTAATCAAACTTTTCTACAAAACCATGCATTGGGATAGCTTTGTGCTTTAAAAATTTCTTCGTACCCTAACCTCTTTCAATTCACGTGAAACAAATCAAAGTTTTCTATAAAACCATGCATTGGGACAGATTTGTACCTTTACAAATTTCTTCGTATCCTAACCTTTTTCCATTCATGAGATCCTAATCAAACTTTTCTACAAAACCATGCATTGGGATAGCTTCGTACTTTAAACATTTCTTTGTAACCTAACCTCTTCCCATTCATCTGGTCCTAATCAGAGTTTTCTACAAAACGTGCGTTGGGATAGATTTGTGCTTTTACAAATTTCTTCGTACCCTAACCTCTTGCCATTCATGTGATCCTAATCAAAGTTTTCTATAAAACCATGCATTGGGATAGATTTGTACCTTTACAAATTTCTTCGTACCCTAACCTCTTTCCATTCATGTGATCCTAATCAAAGTTTTCTATAAAACCATGCATTGGGATAGATTTGTACCTTTACAAATTTCTTCGTACCCTAACCTCTTTTCATTCATGTGATCCTAATCAAACTTTTCTACAAAACCATGCGTTGGGATAGCTTCGTGCTTTAAAAATTTCTTCGTACCCTAACCTCTTTCCATTCATGTGATCCTAATCAAACTTTTCTACAAAACATGCCTTGGGACAGATATCCTAACCTCTTTCCATTCATGTAATCCTAATCAAACTTTTCTACAAAACCATGCGTTGGGATAGCTTCGTGCTTTAAAAATTTCTTCGTATCCTAACCTCTTTCCATTCATGTGATCCTAATCAAACTTTTCTACAAAACCATGCGTTGGGATAGCTTCGTGCTTTAAAAATTTCTTCGTATCCTATCCTCTTTCCATTCATGTGATCCTAATAAAACTTCTCTACAAAACATGCATTGGGATACATTTGTACCTTTACAAATTTCTTCGTATTCTAACCTCTTTCCATTCATGTGATCCTAATCAAACTTTTCTACAAAACCATGCATTGGGATAGATTTGTACCTTTACAAATTTCTTCGTACCCTAACCTCTTTACATTCATCTGATCCTAATCAGAGTTATCTACAAAACATGCGTTGGGATAGCTTCTTGCTTTAAAAATTTCTTCGTACCCTAACCTCTTTCCATTCATGTGATCCTAATCAAACTTTTCTGCAAAACATGCATTCGGATAGATTTGTACCTTTACAAATTTCTTCGTACCATAACCTCTTTCCAATCATGTGATCCTAATCAAACTTTTCTACAAAACCATGCGTTGGGATTGCTTCGTGCTTTAAAAATTTCTTCGTACCCTAACCTCTATCCATTCACGTGATCCTAATCAAAGTTTTCTATAAAACCATGCATTGGGACAGATTTGAACCTTTACAAATTTCTTTGTATCCTAACCTCTTTCCATTCATGTGATCCTAATCAAACTTTTCTACAAAACATGCATTCATATAGATTTGTACCTTTACATATTTCTTCGTATCCTATCCTCTTTCCATTCATTTGATCCTAATCAAACTTTTCTACAAAACCATGCGTTGGGATAGCTTCGTGCTTGAAAAATTTCTTCGTATCCTAACCTCTTTCCATTCATGTGATCCTAATCAAACTTTTCTACAAAACATGCATTGGGATAGATTTGTACCTCTACAAATTTCTTCGTACCCTAACCTCTTTCCATTCATGTGATCCTAATCAAACCTTTCTACAAAACCATGCGTTGGCATAGCTTCGTGCTTTAAAAATTTCTTCGTACCCTAAACTCTTTTCATTCATGTGATCCTAATCAAACTTTTCTACAAAACCATGAGTTGGGATAGCTTCGTGCTTTAAAAATTTCTTCGTACCCTAACCTCTTTCTATTCATGTGATCCTAATCAAACTTTTCTACAAAACATGCATTGGGACAGATTTGTACCTTTACAAATTTCTTCGTATCCTAACCTCTTTCCATTCATGTGATCCTAATCAAACTTTTCTACAAAACATGCATTGAGATAGATTTGTACCTTTACAAATTTCTTCGTATCCTAACCTCTTTCCATTCATGTGATCCTAATCAAACTTTTCTACAAAACCATGCGTTGGTATAGCTTCGTGCTATAAAAATTTCTTCGTACCCTAACCTCTGTCCATTCATGTGATCCTAATCAAACTTTTCTACAAAACCATGCATTGGGATAGATTTGTACCTTTACAAATTTCTTCGTACCATAACCTCTTTCCATTCATGTGATCCTAATCAAAGTTTTCTATAAAACCATGCATTGGGATAGATTTGTACCTTTACAAATTTCTTCGTACCCTAACCTCTTTTCATTCATGTGATCCTAATCAGAGTTTTCTACAAAACGTGCGTTGGGATAGATTTGTACTTTTACAAATTTCTTCCTACCGTAACCTCTTTTCATTAATCTGATCCTAATCAAATTGTTCTATAAAACCATGCATTCGGATAGATTTGTACCTTTACAAATTTCTTCGTACCATAACCTCTTTCCAATCATGTGATCCTAATCAAACTTTTCTACAAAACCATGCGTTGGGATTGCTTCGTGCTTTAAAAATTTCTTCGTACCCTAACCTCTATCCATTCACGTGATCCTAATCAAAGTTTTCTATAAAACCATGCATTGGGACAGATTTGTACCTTTACAAATTTCTTCGTACCCTAACCTCTTTTCATTCATCTGATCCTAATCAGAGTTATCTACAAAACATGCGTTGGGATAGCTTCTTGCTTTAAAAATTTCTTCGTACCCTAACCTCTTTCCATTCATGTGATCCTAATCAAACTTTTCTGCAAAACATGCATTGGGATAGATTTGTACCTTTACAAATTTCTTCGTACCCTAACCTCTTTCCATTCATGTGATCCTAATCAAACTTTTCTACAAAACATGCATTCATATAGATTTGTACCTTTACATATTTCTTCGTATCCTATCCTCTTTCCATTCATTTGATCCTAATCAAACTTTTCTACAAAACCATGCGTTGGGATAGCTTCGTGCTTGAAAAATTTCTTCGTATCCTAACCTCTTTCCATTCATGTGATCCTAATCAAACTTTTCTACAAAACATGCATTGGGATAGATTTGTACCTCTACAAATTTCTTCGTACCCTAACCTCTTTCCATTCATGTGATCCTAATCAAACCTTTCTACAAAACCATGCGTTGGCATAGCTTCGTGCTTTAAAAATTTCTTCGTACCCTAAACTCTTTTCATTCATGTGATCCTAATCAAACTTTTCTACAAAACCATGAGTTGGGATAGCTTCGTGCTTTAAAAATTTCTTCGTACCCTAACCTCTTTCTATTCATGTGATCCTAATCAAACTTTTCTACAAAACATGCATTGGGACAGATTTGTACCTTTACAAATTTCTTCGTATCCTAACCTCTTTCCATTCATGTGATCCTAATCAAACTTTTCTACAAAACATGCATTGAGATAGATTTGTACCTTTACAAATTTCTTCGTATCCTAACCTCTTTCCATTCATGTGATCCTAATCAAACTTTTCTACAAAACCATGCGTTGGTATAGCTTCGTGCTATAAAAATTTCTTCGTACCCTAACCTCTGTCCATTCATGTAATCCTAATCAAACTTTTCTACAAAACCATGCGTTGGGATAGCTTCGTGCTTTAAAAATTTCTTCGTACCCTAACCTCTTTCCATTCATGTGATCCTAATCTAACTTTTCTACAAAACCATGCGTTGGGATAGCTTCGTGTTTTAAAAATTTCTTCGTACCCTAACCTCTTTCCATTCACGTGATCCTAATCAAAGTTTTCTATAAAACCATGCATTGGGACAGATTTGTACCTTTACAAATTTCTTCGTATCCTAACCTCTTTCCATTCATGTGATCCTAATCAAACTTTTCTACAAAACATGCATTGAGATAGATTTCTACCTTTACAAATTTCTTCGTATCCTAACCTCTTTGCATTCATGTGATCCTAATCAAACTTTTCTACAAAACAATGCGTTGGGATAGCTTCGTGCTTTAAAAATTTCTTCGTAGCCTAACCTCTTTCTATTCATGTGATCCTAATCAAACTTTTCTACAAAACATGCATTGGGACAGATTTGTACCTTTACAAATTTCTTCGTATCCTAACCTCTTTTCATTAATCTGATCCTAATCAGAGTTTTCTACAAAACATGCGTTGGGATAGATTTGTGCTTTAAAAATTTCTTTGTACCCTAACCTCTTCCCATTCATGTGATCCTAATCAGAGTTTTCTACAAAACCTGCGTTGGGATAGATTTGTGCTTTTACAAATTTCTTCGTACCCTAACCTTTTTCCATTCATGTGATCCTAATCAAACTTTTCTACAAAACCATGCATTGGGATAGATTTGTACCTTTACAAATTTCTTCGTACCCTAACCTCTTTCCATTCATGTGATCCTAATCAAAGTTTTCTATAAAACCATGCATTGGGATAGATTTGTACCTTTACAAATTTCTTTGTATCCTAACCTCTTTCCATTCATGTGATCCTAATCAAACTTTTCTACAAAACATGCATTGGGATAGATTTGTACCTTTACAAATTTCTTCGTATCCTAACCTCTTTTCATTAATCTGATTCTAATCACAGTTTTCTACAAAACATGTGTTGGGATAGATTTGTGCTTTTACAAATTTTTTCATACCCTAACCTCTTTTCCTTCATGTGATCCTAATCACAGTTTTTACAAAACACACGATGGGATAGATTTCTGCTTTTACAAATTTCTTTGTATCCTAACCTCTTTCCATTCATGTGATCCTAATCAGAGTTTTCTACAAAACGTGCGTTCGATAGATTTGTGGTTTTACAAATCTCTTCGTACCCTAACCTCTTTCCATTCATGTGATCCTAATCAAATTTTTCTACAAAACATGCATTGGGATAGATTTGTAACTTTAAAAATTTCTTCGTATCCTAACCTCTATCCATTCACGTGATCCTAATCAAATTTTTCTACAAAACATGCATTGGGATAGATTTGTACCTTTAAAAATTTCTTCATACCCTAACCTCTTTCCATTCATGTGATTCTAATCAAACTTTTCTACAAAACGTGCGTTGGGATAGATTTGTACTTTTACAAATTTCTTCCTACCATAACCTCTTTTCATTAATCTGATCCTAATCAAATTGTTCTATAAAACCATGCATTGGGATATATTTGTACCTTTACAAATTTCTTCGTACCCTAACCTCTTTCCATTCATGTGATCCTAATCAGAGTTTTCTACAAAAAGTGCGTTGGGATAAATTTGTGCTTCTACAAACTTCATAGTAGCCTAACCTCTTTCCATTCATGTGATCCTAATCAAACTTTTCTACAAAACATGCAATGGGATAGATTTGTAGCTTTACAAATTTCTTCGTATCCTAACATCTTTTCATTCATGTGATCCTAATCAGAGTTTTTACAAAACACACGATGGGATAGATTTGTGCTTTTACAAATTTCTTCGTACCCTAACCGCTTTCCATTCATGTGATCCTTATCACATTTTTCTACAACATGTGCGTTGGGATAGATTTGTGCTTTTACAAATTTCTTCCTACCCTAACCTCTATTCATTCATCTGATCCTAATCAGAGTTTTCTACAAAACGTGCGTTGGGATAGATTTGTGCTTTTACAAATATCTTCGTACCCTAACCTCTTTCCATTCATGTGATCCTAATCAAAGTTTTCTACAAAACATGCGTTGGGATAGATTTGTACCTTTACAAATTTCTTCGTATCCTAACCTCTTTTCATTCATCTGATCCTAATTAGAGTTTTCTACAAAACATGCGTTGGGATAGATTTGTGTTTTAAAAATTTCTTTGTACCATAACCTCTTCCCATTCATGTGATCCTAATCAGAGTTTTCTACAAAACATGCATTGGGATAGATTTGTACCTTTACAAATTTCTTCGTATCATAACCTCTTCCCATTCATGTGATCCTAATCAGAGTTTTCTACAAAACGTGAGTTGGGATAGATTTTTGCTTTTACAAATTTCTTCGTACCCTAACCTTTTTCCATGCATGTGATCCTAATCAAACTTTTCTACAAAACCATGCATTGGGATAGATTTGTACCTTTACAAATTTCTTCGTACCCTAACCTCTTTTCATTCATCTGATCCTAATTAGAGTTTTCTACAAAACATGCGTTGGGATAGATTTGTGTTTTAAAAATTTCTTTGTACCATAACCTCTTCCCATTCATGTGATCCTAATCAGAGTTTTCTACAAAACATGCATTGGGATAGATTTGTACCTTTACAAATTTCTTCGTATCCTAACCTCTTTTCATTCATCTGATCCTAATTAGAGTTTTCTACAAAACATGCGTTGGGATAGATTTGTGTTTTAAAAATTTCTTTGTACCATAACCTCTTCCCATTCATGTGATCCTAATCAGAGTTTTCTACAAAACATGCATTGGGATAGATTTGTACCTTTACAAATTTCTTCGTATCTTAACCTCTTCCCATTCATGTGATCCTAATCAGAGTTTTCTACAAAACGTGAGTTGGGATAGATTTTTGCTTTTACAAATTTCTTCGTACCCTAACCTTTTTCCATGCATGTGATCCTAATCAAACTTTCCTACAAAACCATGCATTGGGATAGATTTGTACCTTTACAAATTTCTTCGTACCCTAACCTCTTTTCATTCATCTGATCCTAATTAGAGTTTTCTACAAAACATGCGTTGGGATAGATTTGTGTTTTAAAAATTTCTTTGTACCATAACCTCTTCCCATTCATGTGATCCTAATCAGAGTTTTCTACAAAACATGCATTGGGATAGATTTGCACCTTTACAAATTTCTTCGTATCCTAACCTCTTTTCATTCATCTGATCCTAATTAGAGTTTTCTACAAAACATGCGTTGGGATAGATTTGTGTTTTAAAAATTTCTTTGTACCATAACCTCTTCCCATTCATGTGATCCTAATCAGAGTTTTCTACAAAACGTGAGTTGGGATAGATTTTTGCTTTTACAAATTTCTTCGTACCCTAACCTCTTTTCATTCATCTGATCCTAATTAGAGTTTTCTACAAAACATGCGTTGGGATAGATTTGTGTTTTAAAAATTTCTTTGTACCATAACCTCTTCCCATTCATGTGATCCTAATCAGAGTTTTCTACAAAACATGCATTGGGATAGATTTGCACCTTTACAAATTTCTTCGTATCCTAACCTCTTTTCATTCATCTGATCCTAATTAGAGTTTTCTACAAAACATGCGTTGGGATAGATTTGTGTTTTAAAAATTTCTTTGTACCATAACCTCTTCCCATTCATGTGATCCTAATCAGAGTTTTCTACAAAACATGCATTGGGATAGATTTGTACCTTTACAAATTTCTTCGTATCTTAACCTCTTCCCATTCATGTGATCCTAATCAGAGTTTTCTACAAAACGTGAGTTGGGATAGATTTTTGCTTTTACAAATTTCTTCGTACCCTAACCTTTTTCCATGCATGTGATCCTAATCAAACTTTTCTACAAAACCATGCATTGGGATAGATTTGTACCTTTACAAATTTCTTCGTACCCTAACCTCTTTCCATTCATGTGATCCTAATCAAAGTTTTCTATAAAACCATGCATTGGGATAGATTTTTACCTTTACAAATTTCTTTGTATCCTAACCTCTTTCCATTCATGTGATCCTAATCAAACTTTTCTACAAAACATGCATTGGGATAGATTTGTACCTTTACAAATTTCTTCGTATCCTAACCTCTTTTCATTAATCTGATTCTAATCACAGTTTTCTACAAAACATGTGTTGGGATAGATTTGTGCTTTTACAAATTTTTTCATACCCTAACCTCTTTTCCTTCATGTGATCCTAATCACAGTTTTTACAAAACACACAATGGGATAGATTTCTGCTTTTACAAATTTCTTTGTATCCTAACCTCTTTCCATTCATGTGATCCTAATCAGAGTTTTCTACAAAACGTGCGTTCGATAGATTTGTGGTTTTACAAATCTCTTCGTACCCTAACCTCTTTCCATTCATGTGATCCTAATCAAATTTTTCTACAAAACATGCATTGGGATAGATTTGTACCTTTAAAAATTTCTTCATACCCTAACCTCTTTCCATTCATGTGATTCTAATCAAACTTTTCTACAAAACGTGCGTTGGGATAGATTTGTACTTTTACAAATTTCTTCCTACCGTAACCTCTTTTCATTAATCTGATCCTAATCAAATTGTTCTATAACACCATGCATTCGGATAGATTTGTACCTTTACAAATTTCTTCGTACCATAACCTCTTTCCAATCATGTGATCCTAATCAAACCTTTCTACAAAACCATGCGTTGGGATTGCTTCGTGCTTTAAAAATTTCTTCGTACCCTAACCTCTATCCATTCACGTGATCCTAATCAAAGTTTTCTATAAAACCATGCATTGGGACAGATTTGTACCTTTACAAATTTCTTCGTACCCTAACCTCTTTTCATTCATCTGATCCTAATCAGAGTTATCTACAAAACATGCGTTGGGATAGCTTCTTGCTTTAAAAATTTCTTCGTACCCTAACCTCTTTCCATTCATGTGATCCTAATCAAACTTTTCTGCAAAACATGCATTCGGATAGATTTGTACCTTTACAAATTTCTTCGTACCATAACCTCTTTCCATTCATGTGATCCTAATCAAACTTTTCTACAAAACATGCATTCATATAGATTTGTACCTTTACATATTTCTTCGTATCCTATCCTCTTTCCATTCATTTGATCCTAATCAAACTTTTCTACAAAACCATGCGTTGGGATAGCTTCGTGCTTGAAAAATTTCTTCGTATCCTAACCTCTTTCCATTCATGTGATCCTAATCAAACTTTTCTACAAAACATGCATTGGGATAGATTTGTACCTCTACAAATTTCTTCGTACCCTAACCTCTTTCCATTCATGTGATCCTAATCAAACCTTTCTACAAAACCATGCGTTGGCATAGCTTCGTGCTTTAAAAATTTCTTCGTACCCTAAACTCTTTTCATTCATGTGATCCTAATCAAACTTTTCTACAAAACCATGAGTTGGGATAGCTTCGTGCTTTAAAAATTTCTTCGTACCCTAACCTCTTTCTATTCATGTGATCCTAATCAAACTTTTCTACAAAACATGCATTGGGACAGATTTGTACCTTTACAAATTTCTTCGTATCCTAACCTCTTTCCATTCATGTGATCCTAATCAAACTTTTCTACAAAACATGCATTGAGATAGATTTGTACCTTTACAAATTTCTTCGTATCCTAACCTCTTTCCATTCATGTGATCCTAATCAAACTTTTCTACAAAACCATGCGTTGGTATAGCTTCGTGCTATAAAAATTTCTTCGTACCCTAACCTCTGTCCATTCATGTGATCCTAATCAAACTTTTCTACAAAACCATGCGTTGGGATAGCTTCGTGCTTTAAAAATTTCTTCGTACCCTAACCTCTTTCCATTCATGTGATCCTAATCTAACTTTTCTACAAAACCATGCGTTGGGATAGCTTCGTGTTTTAAAAATTTCTTCGTACCCTAACCTCTTTCCATTCACGTGATCCTAATCAAAGTTATCTATAAAACCATGCATTGGGACAGATTTGTACCTTTACAAATTTCTTCGTATCCTAACCTCTTTCCATTCATGTGATCCTAATCAAACTTTTCTACAAAACATGCATTGAGATAGATTTCTACCTTTACAAATTTCTTCGTATCCTAACCTCTTTGCATTCATGTGATCCTAATCAAACTTTTCTACAAAACAATGCGTTGGGATAGCTTCGTGCTTTAAAAATTTCTTCGTAGCCTAACCTCTTTCTATTCATGTGATCCTAATCAAACTTTTCTACAAAACATGCATTGGGACAGATTTGTACCTTTACAAATTTCTTCGTATCCTAACCTCTTTTCATTAATCTGATCCTAATCAGAGTTTTCTACAAAACATGCGTTGGGATAGATTTGTGCTTTAAAAATTTCTTTGTACCCTAACCTCTTCCCATTCATGTGATCCTAATCAGAGTTTTCTACAAAACCTGCGTTGGGATAGATTTGTGCTTTTACAAATTTCTTCGTACCCTAACCTTTTTCCATTCATGTGATCCTAATCAAACTTTTCTACAAAACCATGCATTGGGATAGATTTGTACCTTTACAAATTTCTTCGTACCCTAACCTCTTTCCATTCATGTGATCCTAATCAAAGTTTTCTATAAAACCATGCATTGGGATAGATTTGTACCTTTACAAATTTCTTTGTATCCTAACCTCTTTCCATTCATGTGATCCTAATCAAACTTTTCTACAAAACATGCATTGGGATAGATTTGTACCTTTACAAATTTCTTCGTATCCTAACCTCTTTTCATTAATCTGATTCTAATCACAGTTTTCTACAAAACATGTGTTGGGATAGATTTGTGCTTTTACAAATTTTTTCATACCCTAACCTCTTTTCCTTCATGTGATCCTAATCACAGTTTTTACAAAACACACGATGGGATAGATTTCTGCTTTTACAAATTTCTTTGTATCCTAACCTCTTTCCATTCATGTGATCCTAATCAGAGTTTTCTACAAAACGTGCGTTCGATAGATTTGTGGTTTTACAAATCTCTTCGTACCCTAACCTCTTTCCATTCATGTGATCCTAATCAAATTTTTCTACAAAACATGCATTGGGATAGATTTGTAACTTTAAAAATTTCTTCGTATCCTAACCTCTTTCCATTCACGTGATCCTAATCAAATTTTTCTACAAAACATGCATTGGGATAGATTTGTACCTTTAAAAATTTCTTCATACCCTAACCTCTTTCCATTCATGTGATTCTAATCAAACTTTTCTACAAAACGTGCGTTGGGATAGATTTGTACTTTTACAAATTTCTTCCTACCATAACCTCTTTTCATTAATCTGATCCTAATCAAATTGTTCTATAAAACCATGCATTGGGATATATTTGTACCTTTACAAATTTCTTCGTACCCTAACCTCTTTCCATTCATGTGATCCTAATCAGAGTTTTCTACAAAACGTGCGTTGGGATAAATTTGTGCTTCTACAAACTTCATAGTAGCCTAACCTCTTTCCATTCATGTGATCCTAATCAAACTTTTCTACAAAACATGCAATGGGATAGATTTGTAGCTTTACAAATTTCTTCGTATCCTAACATCTTTTCATTCATGTGATCCTAATCAGAGTTTTTACAAAACACACGATGGGATAGATTTGTGCTTTTACAAATTTCTTCGTACCCTAACCTCTTTCCATTCATGTGATCCTTATCACATTTTTCTACAACATGTGCGTTGGGATAGATTTGTGCTTTTACAAATTTCTTCCTACCCTAACCTCTATTCATTCATCTGATCCTAATCAGAGTTTTCTACAAAACGTGCGTTGGGATAGATTTGTGCTTTTACAAATATCTTCGTACCCTAACCTCTTTCCATTCATGTGATCCTAATCAAAGTTTTCTACAAAACATGCGTTGGGATAGATTTGTACCTTTACAAATTTCTTCGTATCCTAACCTCTTTTCATTCATCTGATCCTAATTAGAGTTTTCTACAAAACATGCGTTGGGATAGATTTGTGTTTTAAAAATTTCTTTGTACCATAACCTCTTCCCATTCATGTGATCCTAATCAGAGTTTTCTACAAAACATGCATTGGGATAGATTTGTACCTTTACAAATTTCTTCGTATCTTAACCTCTTCCCATTCATGTGATCCTAATCAGAGTTTTCTACAAAACGTGAGTTGGGATAGATTTTTGCTTTTACAAATTTCTTCGTACCCTAACCTTTTTCCATGCATGTGATCCTAATCAAACTTTTCTACAAAACCATGCATTGGGATAGATTTGTACCTTTACAAATTTCTTCGTACCCTAACCTCTTTTCATTCATCTGATCCTAATTAGAGTTTTCTACAAAACATGCGTTGGGATAGATTTGTGTTTTAAAAATTTCCTTGTACCATAACCTCTTCCCATTCATGTGATCCTAATCAGAGTTTTCTACAAAACATGCATTGGGATAGATTTGTACCTTTACAAATTTCTTCGTATCCTAACCTCTTTTCATTCATCTGATCCTAATTAGAGTTTTCTACAAAACATGCGTTGGGATAGATTTGTGTTTTAAAAATTTCTTTGTACCATAACCTCTTCCCATTCATGTGATCCTAATCAGAGTTTTCTACAAAACATGCATTGGGATAGATTTGTACCTTTACAAATTTCTTCGTATCTTAACCTCTTCCCATTCATGTGATCCTAATCAGAGTTTTCTACAAAACGTGAGTTGGGATAGATTTTTGCTTTTACAAATTTCTTCGTACCCTAACCTTTTTCCATGCATGTGATCCTAATCAAACTTTCCTACAAAACCATGCATTGGGATAGATTTGTACCTTTACAAATTTCTTCGTACCCTAACCTCTTTTCATTCATCTGATCCTAGTTAGAGTTTTCTACAAAACATGCGTTGGGATAGATTTGTGTTTTAAAAATTTCTTTGTACCATAACCTCTTCCCATTCATGTGATCCTAATCAGAGTTTTCTACAAAACATGCATTGGGATAGATTTGCACCTTTACAAATTTCTTCGTATCCTAACCTCTTTTCATTCATCTGATCCTAATTAGAGTTTTCTACAAAACATGCGTTGGGATAGATTTGTGTTTTAAAAATTTCTTTGTACCATAACCTCTTCCCATTCATGTGATCCTAATCAGAGTTTTCTACAAAACATGCATTGGGATAGATTTGTACCTTTACAAATTTCTTCGTATCTTAACCTCTTTCCATTCATGTGATCCTAATCAGAGTTTTCTACAAAACGTGAGTTGGGATAGATTTTTGCTTTTACAAATTTCTTCGTACCCTAACCTTTTTCCATGCATGTGATCCTAATCAAACTTTTCTACAAAACCATGCATTGGGATAGATTTGTACCTTTACAAATTTCTTCGTACCCTAACCTCTTTCCATTCATGTGATCCTAATCAAACCTATAAAACCATGCATTTGGATAGATTTGTACCTTTACAAATTTCTTCGTATCCTAACCTCTTTCCATTCATGTGATCCTAATCAGAGTTTTCTACAAAACGTGAGTTGGGATAGATTTTTGCTTTTACAAATTTCTTCGTACCCTAACCTTTTTCCATGCATGTGATCCTAATCAAACTTTTCTACAAAACCATGCATTGGGATAGATTTGTACCTTTACAAATTTCTTCGTACCCTAACCTCTTTCCATTCATGTGATCCTAATCAAACCTATAAAACCATGCATTTGGATAGATTTGTACCTTTACAAATTTCTTCGTATCCTAACCTCTTTCCATTCATGTGATCCTAATCAGAGTTTTCTACAAAACGAGAGTTGGGATAGATTTTTGCTTTTACAAATTTCTTCGTACCCTAACCTTTTTCCATGCATGTGATCCTAATCAAACTTTTCTACAAAACCATGCATTGGGATAGATTTGTACCTTTACAAATTTCTTCGTACCCTAACCTCTTCACATTCATGTGATCCTAATCAAAGTTTTCTATAAAACCATGCATTGGGATAGATTTGTACCCTTACAAATTTCTTCGAATCCTAACCTCTTTCCATTCATGTGATCCTAATCAAACTTTTCTACAAAACCATGCGTTGGGATAGCTTCTTGCTTTAAAAATTTCTTCGTACCCTAACCTCTTTCCATTCATTTGATCCTAATCAAACTTTTCTACAAAACCATGCATTGGGATAGCTTTGTGCTTTAAAAATTTCTTCGTACCCTAACCTCTTTCAATTCACGTGAAACAAATCAAAGTTTTCTATAAAACCATGCATTGGGACAGATTTGTACCTTTACAAATTTCTTCGTATCCTAACCTTTTTCCATTCATGAGATCCTAATCAAACTTTTCTACAAAACCATGCATTGGGATAGCTTCGTACTTTAAACATTTCTTTGTAACCTAACCTCTTCCCATTCATCTGGTCCTAATCAGAGTTTTCTACAAAACGTGCGTTGGGATAGATTTGTGCTTTTACAAATTTCTTCGTACCCTAACCTCTTGCCATTCATGTGATCCTAATCAAAGTTTTCTATAAAACCATGCATTGGGATAGATTTGTACCTTTACAAATTTCTTCGTACCCTAACCTCTTTCCATTCATGTGATCCTAATCAAAGTTTTCTATAAAACCATGCATTGGGATAGATTTGTACCTTTACAAATTTCTTCGTACCCTAACCTCTTTTCATTCATGTGATCCTAATCAAACTTTTCTACAAAACCATGCGTTGGGATAGCTTCGTGCTTTAAAAATTTCTTCGTACCCTAACCTCTTTCCATTCATGTGATCCTAATCAAACTTTTCTACAAAACATGCATTGGGACAGATATCCTAACCTCTTTCCATTCATGTAATCCTAATCAAACTTTTCTACAAAACCATGCGTTGGGATAGCTTCGTGCTTTAAAAATTTCTTCGTATCCTAACCTCTTTCCATTCATGTGATCCTAATCAAACTTTTCTACAAAACCATGCGTTGGGATAGCTTCGTGCTTTAAAAATTTCTTCGTATCCTAACCTCTTTCCATTCATGTGATCCTAATAAAACTTCTCTACAAAACATGCATTGGGATACATTTGTACCTTTACAAATTTCTTCGTATTCTAACCTCTTTCCATTCATGTGATCCTAATCAAACTTTTCTACAAAACCATGCATTGGGATAGATTTGTACCTTTACAAATTTCTTCGTACCCTAACCTCTTTTCATTCATCTGATCCTAATCAGAGTTATCTACAAAACATGCGTTGGGATAGCTTCTTGCTTTAAAAATTTCTTCGTACCCTAACCTCTTTCCATTCATGTGATCCTAATCAAACTTTTCTGCAAAACATGCATTCGGATAGATTTGTACCTTTACAAATTTCTTCGTACCATAACCTCTTTCCAATCATGTGATCCTAATCAAACTTTTCTACAAAACCATGCGTTGGGATTGCTTCGTGCTTTAAAAATTTCTTCGTACCCTAACCTCTATCCATTCACGTGATCCTAATCAAAGTTTTCTATAAAACCATGCATTGGGACAGATTTGAACCTTTACAAATTTCTTTGTATCCTAACCTCTTTCCATTCATGTGATCCTAATCAAACTTTTCTACAAAACATGCATTCATATAGATTTGTACCTTTACATATTTCTTCGTATCCTATCCTCTTTCCATTCATTTGATCCTAATCAAACTTTTCTACAAAACCATGCGTTGGGATAGCTTCGTGCTTGAAAAATTTCTTCGTATCCTAACCTCTTTCCATTCATGTGATCCTAATCAAACTTTTCTACAAAACATGCATTGGGATAGATTTGTACCTCTACAAATTTCTTCGTACCCTAACCTCTTTCCATTCATGTGATCCTAATCAAACCTTTCTACAAAACCATGCGTTGGCATAGCTTCGTGCTTTAAAAATTTCTTCGTACCCTAAACTCTTTTCATTCATGTGATCCTAATCAAACTTTTCTACAAAACCATGAGTTGGGATAGCTTCGTGCTTTAAAAATTTCTTCGTACCCTAACCTCTTTCTATTCATGTGATCCTAATCAAACTTTTCTACAAAACATGCATTGGGACAGATTTGTACCTTTACAAATTTCTTCGTATCCTAACCTCTTTCCATTCATGTGATCCTAATCAAACTTTTCTACAAAACATGCATTGAGATAGATTTGTACCTTTACAAATTTCTTCGTATCCTAACCTCTTTCCATTCATGTGATCCTAATCAAACTTTTCTACAAAACCATGCGTTGGTATAGCTTCGTGCTATAAAAATTTCTTCGTACCCTAACCTCTGTCCATTCATGTGATCCTAATCAAACTTTTCTACAAAACCATGCATTGGGATAGATTTGTACCTTTACAAATTTCTTCGTACCATAACCTCTTTCCATTCATGTGATCCTAATCAAAGTTTTCTATAAAACCATGCATTGGGATAGATTTGTACCTTTACAAATTTCTTCGTACCCTAACCTCTTTTCATTCATGTGATCCTAATCAGAGTTTTCTACAAAACGTGCGTTGGGATAGATTTGTGCTTTTACAAATGTCTTCGTACCCTATCCTCTTTCCATTCATGTAATCCTAATAAAACTTCTCTACAAAACATGCATTGGGATACATTTGTACCTTTACAAATTTCTTCGTATCCTAAGCTCTTTCCATTCATGTGATCCTAATCAGAGTTTTCTACAAAACATGCATTGGGATAGATTTGTACCTTTACAAATTTCTTCATACCCTAACCTCTTTCCATTCAGGTGATCCTAATCAAACCTTTCTACAAAACCATGCGTTGGGATAGCTTCGTGCTTTAAAAATTTCTTCGCACCCTAAACTCTTTTCATTCATGTGATCCTAATCAAACTTTTCTACAAAACCATGCGTTGGGATAGCTTCGTGCTTTAGAAATTTCTTCGTACCCTAACCTCTTTCCATTCATGTGATCCTAATCAAACTTTTCTAGAAAACATGCATTGGGACAGATTTGTACCTTTACAAATTTCTTCGTATCTTAACCTCTTTCCATTCATGTGATCCTAATCAAACTTTTCTACAAAACATGCATTGAGATAGATTTGTACCATTACAAATTTCTTCGTATCCTAACCTCTTTCCATTCATGTGATCCTAATCAAACTTTTCAACAAAACCGTGCGTTGGGATAGCTTCGTGCTTTAAAAATTTCTTCGTACCCTAACCTCTTTCCATTCATGTGATCCTAATCAAACTTTTTTACAAAACATGAATTGAGATAGATTTGTACCTTTACAAATTTCTTCGTATCCTAACCTCTTTCCATTCCTCTGATCCTAATGAAACTTTTCTACAAAATCATGCGTTGGGATAGCTTCGTGCTTTAAAAATTTCTTCGTACCCTAACCTCTTTCCATTCATGTGATCCTAATCAAACTTTTCTACAAAACATGCATTGGGACAGATTTGTACCTTTACAAATTTCTTCGTATCCTAACCTCTTTCCATTCATGTGATCCTAATCAAACTTTTCTACAAAACATGCATTGAGATAGATTTGTACCTTTACAAATTTCTTCGTATCCTAACCTCTTTCCATTCATGTGATCCTAATCAAACTTTTCAACAAAACCATGCGTTGGGATAGCTTCGTGCTTTAAAAATTTCTTCGTGCCCTAACCTCTGTCCATTCATGTGATCCTAATCAAACTTTTCTACAAAACCATGCGTTAGGATAGCTTCGTGCTTTAAAAATTTCTTCGTACCCTAACCTCTTTCCATTCACGTGATCCTAATCAAACTTTTCTACAAAACTTGCATTAGGATAGATTTGTACCTTTACAAATTTCTTCGTACCCTAACCTCTTTCCAATCATGTGATCATAATCAAACTTTTCTACAAAACCATGCGTTGGCATAGCTTCGTGCTTTAAAAATTTCTTCGTACCCTAACCTCTTTCCATTCATGTGATCCTAATCAAACTTTTTTACAAAACATGAATTGAGATAGATTTGTACCTTTACAAATTTCTTCGTATCCTAACCTCTTACCATTCATGTGATCCTAATCAAACTTTTCTACAAAACCATGCGTTGGGATAGCTTCGTGCTTTGAAAATTTCTTCGTATCCTAACCTCTTTTCATTAATCTGATCCTAATCAGAGTTTTCTACAAAACATGTGTTGGTATAGATTTGTGTTTTTACAAATTTTTTCATACCCTAACCTCTTTTCCTTCATGTGATCCTAATCAGAGTTTTTACAAAACACACGATGGGATAGATTTGTGCTTTTACAAATTTCTTTGTATCCTAACCTCTTTCCATTCATGTGATCCTAATCAGAGTTTTCTACAAAACATGCATTGGGATAGATTTGTACCTTTACAAATTTCTTCGTACCCTAACCTCTTTCCATTCATGTGATCCTAATCAAACTTTTCTATAAAGCCATGCATTGGCATAGATTTGCACCTTTACAAATTTCTTTGTATCCTAACCACTTTTCATTCATCTGATCCTAATCAGAGTTTTCTACAAAACATGCGTTGGAATAGATTTGTGCGTTAAAAATTTCTTCGTACCCTAACCTCTTTCCATTCATGTGATCCTAATCAAACTTTTCTACAAAACATGCATTGGGACAGATATCCTAACCTCTTTCCATTCATGTGATCCTAATCAAACTTTTCTACAAAACCATGCGTTGGGATAGCTTCGTTCTTTTAAAATTTCTTCGTATCCTAACCTCTTTCCATTCATGTGATCCTAATCAAACTTTTCTACAAAACATGCATTGGGATAGATTTGTACCTTTACAAATTTCTTCGTACCCTAACCTCTTTCCATTCATGTGATCCTAATCAAACTTTTCCACAAAACCATGCGTTGGGATAGCTTCGTGCTTTAAAAATTTCTTCGTACCCTAAACTCTTTCCATTCATGTGATCCTAATCATTTTTTTTTACAAAACATGCATTGGGACAGATTTGTACCTTTACAAATTTCTTCGTATCCTAACCTCTTTCCATTCATGTGATCCTAATCAAACTTTTCTACAAAACATGCATTGAGATAGATTTGTACCTTTACAAATTTCTAACCTCTTTCCATTCATGTGATCCTAATCAAGCTTTTCTACAAAACCATGCATTGGGATTGCTTCGTGCTTTAAAAATTTCTTCGTACCCTAACCTCTTTCCATTCATGTGATCCTAATCAAACTTTTCTACAAAACCATGCGTTAGGATAGCTTCGTGCTTTAAAAATTTCTTCGTATCCTAACCTCTTTCCATTCATGTGATCCTAATCAAACTTTTCTGCAAAACATGCATTGGGATAGTTTGTACCTTTACAAATTTCTTCGTACCATAACCTCTTTCCAATCATGTGATCCTAATCAAACTTTTCTACAAAACCATGCGTTGGGATTGCTTCGTGCTTTAAAAATTTCTTCGTACCCTAACCTCTTTCCATTCACGTGATCATAATCAAAGTTTTCTATAACACCATGCATTGGGACAGATTTGAACCTTTACAAATTTCTTTGTATCCTAACCTCTTTCCATTCATGTGATCCTAATCAAACTTTTCTACAAAACATGCATTCAGATAGATTTGTACCTTTTCAAATTTCTTCGTATCCTAACCTCTTTCCATTCATTTGATCCTAATCAAACTTTTCTACAAAACCATGCGTTGGGATAGCTTCGTGCTTTAAAAATTTGTTCGTACCCTAACCTCTTTTCATTCACGTGATCCTAATCAAACTTTTCTACAAAACATGCATTAGGATAGATTTGTACCTTTACAAATTTCTTCGTACCCTAACCTCTTTCCAATCATGTGATCATAATCAAACTTTTCTACAAAACCATGCGTTGGCATAGCTTCGTGCTTTAAAAATTTCTTCGTACCCTAACCTCTTTCCATTCCCGTGATCCTAATCAAACTTTTCTACAAAACAGGCATTGGGATAGATTTGTACCTTTACAAATTTCTTCGTATCCTAACCTATTTTCATTAATCTGATCCTAATCAGTTTTCTACCAAGCATGTGTTGGTATAGATTTGTGTTTTTACAAATTTCTTTGTATCCTAACCTCTTTCCATTCATGTGATCCTAATCAAACTTTTCTACAAAACCATGCATTGGGATAGATTTGTACCTTTACAAATTTCTTCGTACCCTAACCTCTTTCCATTCATGTGATCCTAAACACATTTTTCTACAACACGTGCGTTGGGATAGATTTGTGCTTTTACAAATTTCTTCCTACCCTAACCTCTTTTCATTCATCTGATCCTAATCAGAGTTTTCTACAAAACGTGCGTTGGGATAGATTTGTGCTTTTACAAATATTTTCGTACCCTAACCTCTTTCCATTCATGTGATCCTAATCAAAGTTTTCTATAAAACCATGCATTGGCATAGATTTGCACCTTTACAAATTTCTTTGTATCCTAACCTCTTTTCATTCATCTGATCCTAATCAGAGTTTTCTACAAAACATGCGTTGGAATAGATTTGTGCGTTAAAAATTTCTTCGTACCCTAACCTCTTTCCATTCATCTGATCCTAATGAAACTTTTCTACAAAATCATTCGTTGGGATAGCTTCGTGCTTTAAAAATTTCTTCGTACCCTAACCTCTTTCCATTCATGTGATCCTAATCAAACTTTTCTACAAAACATGCATTGGGACAGATTTGTACCTTTACAAATTTCTTCGTATCCTAACCTCTTTCCATTCATGTGATCCTAATCAAACTTTTCTACAAAACATGCATTGAGAGAGATTTGTACCTTTACAAATTTCTTCGTATCCTAACCTCTTTCCATTCATGTGATCCTAATCAAACTTTTCAACAAAACCATGCGTTGGGATAGCTTCGTGCTTTAAAAATTTCTTCGTGCCCTAACCTCTGTCCATTCATGTGATCCTAATCAAACTTTTCTACAAAACCATGCGTTAGGATAGCTTCGTGCTTTAAAAATTTCTTCGTACCCTAACCTCTTTCCATTCACGTGATCCTAATCAAACTTTTCTACAAAACATGCATTGGGATAGATTTGTACTTTTACAAATTTCTTCGTATCCTAACCTCTTTTCATTAATCTGGTCCTAATCACAGTTTTCTACAAAACATGTGTTGGGATAGATTTGTGCTTTTACAAATTTTTTCATACCCTAACCTCTTTTCCTTGATGTGATCCTAATCACAGTTTTTACAAAACACACGATGGGATAGATTTGTGCTTTTACAAATTTCATAGTACCCTAACCTCTTTCCATTCATGTGATCCTAATCAAACTTTTCTACAAAACATGCAATGGGATAGATTTGTAGCTTTACAAATTTCTTCGTATCCTAACATCTTTTCATTCATGTGATCCTAATCAGAGTTTTTACAAAACACACGATGGGATAGATTTGTGCTTTTACAAATTTCTTCGTACCCTAACCTCTTTCCATTCATGTGATCCTTATCACATTTTTCTACAACATGTGCGTTGGGATAGATTTGTGCTTTTACAAATTTCTTCCTACCCTAACCTCTATTCATTCATCTGATCCTAATCAGAGTTTTCTACAAAACGTGCGTTGGGATAGATTTGTGCTTTTACAAATATCTTCGTACCCTAACCTCTTTCCATTCATGTGATCCTAATCAAACTTTTCTACAAAACATGCATTGGGATAGATTTGCACCTTTACAAATTTCTTCGTATCCTAACCTCTTTTCATTCATCTGATCCTAATTAGAGTTTTCTACAAAACATGCGTTGGGATAGATTTGTGTTTTAAAAATTTCTTTGTACCATAACCTCTTCCCATTCATGTGATCCTAATCAGAGTTTTCTACAAAACATGCGATGGGATAGATTTGTACCTTTACAAATTTCTTCGTATCCTAACCTCTTTCCATTCATGTGATCCTAATAAAACTTTTCTTCAAAACATGCATTGGGATAGATTTGCACCTTTACAAATTTCTTCGTATCTTAACCTCTTCCCATTCATGTGATCCTAATCAGAGTTTTCTACAAAACGTGAGTTGGGATAGATTTTTGCTTTTACAAATTTCTTCGTACCCTAACCTTTTTCCATGCATGTGATCCTAATCAAACTTTTCTACAAAACCATGCATTGGGATAGATTTGTACCTTTACAAATTTCTTCGTACCCTAACCTCTTTCCATTCATGTGATCCTAATCAAACCTATAAAACCATGCATTTGGATAGATTTGTACCTTTACAAATTTCTTCGTATCCTAACCTCTTTCCATTCATGTGATCCTAATCAGAGTTTTCTACAAAACGTGAGTTGGGATAGATTTTTGCTTTTACAAATTTCTTCGTACCCTAACCTTTTTCCATGCATGTGATCCTAATCAAACTTTTCTACAAAACCATGCATTGGGATAGATTTGTACCTTTACAAATTTCTTCGTACCCTAACCTCTTTCCATTCATGTGATCCTAATCAAACCTATAAAACCATGCATTTGGATAGATTTGTACCTTTACAAATTTCTTCGTATCCTAACCTCTTTCCATTCATATGATACTAATCAGAGTTTTCTACAAAACGAGAGTTGGGATAGATTTTTGCTTTTACAAATTTCTTCGTACCCTAACCTTTTTCCATGCATGTGATCCTAATCAAACTTTTCTACAAAACCATGCATTGGGATAGATTTGTACCTTTACAAATTTCTTCGTACCCTAACCTCTTTCCATTCATGTGATCCTAATCAAACCTATAAAACCATGCATTTGGATAGATTTGTACCTTTACAAATTTCTTCGTATCCTAACCTCTTTCCATTCATGTGATCCTAATCAGAGTTTTCTACAAAACGTGCGTTGGGATAGATTTGTACTTTTACAAATTTCTTCGTACCCTAACCTTTTTCCGTTCATGTTATCCTAATCAAACTTTTCTACAAAACCATGCATTGGGATAGATTTGTACCTTTAGAAATTTCTTCGTACCCTAACCTCTTTCCATTCATGTGATCCTAATCAAAGTTTTCTATAAAACCATGCATTGGGATAGATTTGTACCTTTACAAATTTCTTCGAATCCTAACCTCTTTCCATTCACGTGATCCTAATCAAAGTTTTCTATAAAACCATGCATTGGGACAGATTTGTACCTTTACAAATTTCTTCGTAACCTAACCTCTTCCCCATTCATGTGATCCTAATCAAACTATTCTACAAAACATGCATTGAGATAGATTTGTACCTATACAAATTTCATCGTATCCTAACCTCTTTCCATTCATGTGATCCTAATCAAACTTTTCTACAAAACCATGCGTTGGGATAGCTTCGAGCTTTAAAAATTTCTTCGTACCCTAACCTCTTTCCATTCATGTGATCCTAATCAAACTTTTCTACAAAACCATGCATTGGGATAGCTTTGTGCTTTAAAAATTTCTTCGTACCCTAACCTCTTTCCATTCACGTGATCCTAATCAAAGTTTTCTATAAAACCATGCGTTAGGATAGCTTCGTGCTTTAAAAATTTCTTCTTACCCTAACCTCTTTCCATTCATGTGATCCTAATCAAACTTTTCTACAAAACCATGCGTTAGGATAGCTTCGTGCTTTAAAAATTTCTTCGTACCCTAACCTCATTCCATTCATGTGATCCTAATCAAACTTTTCTACAAAACCATGCGTTAGGATAGCTTCGTGCTTTAAAAATTTCTTCGTACCCTAACCTCTTTCCATTCATGTGATCCTAATCACACTTTTCTACAAAACCATGCATTGGGATAGCTTTGTGCTTTAAAAATTTCATCGTACCCTAACCTCTTTCCATTCACGTGATCCTAATCAAAGTTTTCTATAAAAACATGCGTTAGGATAGCTTCGTGCTTTAAAAATTTCTTCGTACCCTAACCTCTTTCCATTCATGTGATCCTAATCAAACTTTTCTACAAAACCATGCATTGGCATAGCTTCGTACTTTAAACATTTCTTTGTAACCTAACCTCTTCCCATTCATCTGGTCCTAATCAGAGTTTTCTACAAAACGTGCGTTGGGATAGATTTGTGCTTTTACAAATTTCTTCGTACCCTAACCTCTTGCCATTCATGTGATCCTAATCAAAGTTTTCTATAAAACCATGCATTGGGATAGAATTGTACCTTTACAAATTTCTTCGTACCCTAACCTCTTTCCATTCATGTGATCCTAATCAGAGTTTTCTACAAAACGTGCGTTGGGATAGATTTGTACCTTTACAAATTTCTTCGTACCCTAACCTTTTTCCATTCATGTGATCCTAATCAAACTTTTCTACAAAACCATGCATTGGGATAGATTTGTACCTTTACAAATTTCTTCGTACCCTAACCTCTTTCCGTTCATGTGATCCTAATCAAAGTTTTCTATAAAACCATGCATTGGGATAGATTTGTACCTTTACAAATTTCTTCCTACCCTAACCTCTTTTCATTCATGTGATCCTAATCAAACTTTTCTACAAAACCATGCGTTGGGATAGCTTCATGCTTTAAAAATTTCTTCGTACCCTAACCTCTTTCCATTCATGTGATCCTAATCAAACTTTTCTACAAAACATGCATTGGGACAGATATCCTAACCTCTTTCCATTCATGTGATCCTAATCAAACTTTTCTACAAAACCATGCGTTGGGATAGCTTCGTGCTTTAAAAATTTCTTCGTATCCTAACCTCTTTCCATTCATGTGATCCTAATAAAACTTCTCTACAAAACATGCATTGGGATACATTTGTACCTATACAAATTTCTTCGTATTCTAACCTCTTTCCATTCATGTGATCCTAATCAGAGTTTTCTACAAAACGTGCGTTGGGATAAATTTCTGCTTTTACAAACTTCATAGTAGCCTAACCTCTTTCCATTCATGTGATCCTAATCAAACTTTTCTACAAAACCATGCATTGGGATAGATTTGTACCTTTACAAATTTCTTCGTACCCTAACCTCTTTTCATTCATCTGATCCTAATCAGAGTTATCTACAAAACATGCGTTGGGATAGCTTCTTGCTTTAAAAATTTCTTCGTACCCTAACCTCTTTCCATTCATGTGATCCTAATCAAACTTTTCTGCAAAACATGCATTCGGATAGATTTGTACCTTTACAAATTTCTTCGTACCCTAACCTCTTTCCAATCACGTGATCCTAATCAAACTTTTCTATAAAACCATGCGTTGGGATTGCTTCGTGCTTTAACAATTTCTTCGTACCCTAACCTCTATCCATTCACGTGATCCTAATCAAAGTTTTCTATAAAACCATGCATTGGGACAGATTTGAACCTTTACAAATTTCTTTGTATCCTAACCTCTTTCCATTCATGTGATCCTAATCAAACTTTTCTACAAAACATGCATTCATATAGATTTGTACCTTTACATATTTCTTCGTATCCTAACCTCTTTCCATTCATTTGATCCTAATCAAACTTTTCTACAAAACATGCATTGGGATAGATTTGTACCTCTACAAATTTCTTCGTACCCTAACCTCTTTCCATTCATGTGATCCTAATCAAACCTTTCTACAAAACCATGCGTTGGGATAGCTTCGTGCTTTAAAAATTTCTTCGTATCCTAACCTCTTTCCATTCATGTGATCCTAATCAAACTTTTCTACAAAACATGCATTGGGATAGATTTGTACCTCTACAAATTTCTTCGTACCCTAACCTCTTTCCATTCATGTGATCCTAATCAAACCTTTCTACAAAACCATGCGTTGGGATAGCTTCGTGCTTTAAAAATTTCTTCGTACCCTAACCTATTTCCATTCATGTGATCCTAATCAAACTTTTCTACAAAACATGCATTGGGACAGATTTGTACCTTTACAAATTTCTTCGTATCCTAACCTCTTTCCATTCATGTGATCCTAATCAAACTTTTCTACAAAACATGCATTGAGATAGATTTGTACCTTTACAAATTTCTTCGTATCCTAACCTCTTTCCATTCATGTGATCCTAATCAAACTTTTCTACAAAACCATGCGTTGGTATAGCTTCGTGCTATAAAAATTTCTTCGTACCCTAACCTCTGTCCATTCATGTGATCCTAATCAAACTTTTCTACAAAACCATGCGTTGGGATAGCTTCGTGCTTTAAAAATTTCTTTGTACCCTAACCTCTTCCCATTCATGTGATCCTAATCAGAGTTTTCTACAAAACATGCATTGGGATAGATTTGTTCCTTTACAAATTTCTTCGTATCCTAACCTCTTTCCATTCATGTGATCCTAATCAGAGTTTTCTACAAAACGTGCGTTGGGATAGATTTGTACTTTTACAAATTTCTTCGTACCCTAACCTTTTTCCGTTCATGTTATCCTAATCAAACTTTTCTACAAAACCATGCATTGGGATAGATTTGTACCTTTAGAAATTTCTTCGTACCCTAACCTCTTTCCATTCATGTGATCCTAATCAAAGTTTTCTATAAAACCATGCATTGGGATAGATTTGTACCTTTACAAATTTCTTCGAATCCTAACCTCTTTCCATTCACGTGATCCTAATCAAAGTTTTCTATAAAACCATGCATTGGGACAGATTTGTACCTTTACAAATTTCTTCGTAACCTAACCTCTTCCCCATTCATGTGATCCTAACCAAACTATTCTACAAAACATGCATTGAGATAGATTTGTACCTATACAAATTTCATCGTATCCTAACCTCTTTCCATTCATGTGATCCTAATCAAACTTTTCTACAAAACCATGCGTTGGGATAGCTTCGTGCTTTAAAAATTTCTTCGTACCCTAACCTCTTTCCATTCATGTGATCCTAATCAAACTTTTCTACAAAACCATGCATTGGGATAGCTTTGTGCTTTAAAAATTTCTTCGTACCCTAACCTCTTTCCATTCACGTGATCCTAATCAAAGTTTTCTATAAAACCATGCGTTAGGATAGCTTCGTGCTTTAAAAATTTCTTCTTACCCTAACCTCTTTCCATTCATGTGATCCTAATCAAACTTTTCTACAAAACCATGCGTTAGGATAGCTTCGTGCTTTAAAAATTTCTTCGTATCCTAACCTCATTCCATTCATGTGATCCTAATCAAACTTTTCTACAAAACCATGCGTTAGGATAGCTTCGTGCTTTAAAAATTTCTTCGTACCCTAACCTCTTTCCATTCATGTGATCCTAATCAAACTTTTCTACAAAACCATGCATTGGCATAGCTTCGTACTTTAAACATTTCTTTGTAACCTAACCTCTTCCCATTCATCTGGTCCTAATCAGAGTTTTCTACAAAACGTGCGTTGGGATAGATTTGTGCTTTTACAAATTTCTTCGTACCCTAACCTCTTTCCATTCATGTGATCCTAATCAAAGTTTTCTATAAAACCATGCATTGGGATAGAATTGTACCTTTACAAATTTCTTCGTACCCTAACCTCTTTCCATTGATGTGATCCTAATCAGAGTTTTCTACAAAACGTGCGTTGGGATAGATTTGTACCTTTACAAATTTCTTCGTACCCTAACCTTTTTCCATTCATGTGATCCTAATCAAACTTTTCTACAAAACCATGCATTGGGATAGATTTGTACCTTTACAAATTTCTTCGTACCCTAACCTCTTTCCGTTCATGTGATCCTAATCAAAGTTTTCTATAAAACCATGCATTGGGATAGATTTGTACCTTTACAAATTTCTTCCTACCCTAACCTCTTTTCATTCATGTGATCCTAATCAAACTTTTCTACAAAACCATGCGTTGGGATAGCTTCATGCTTTAAAAATTTCTTCGTACCCTAACCTCTTTCCATTCATGTGATCCTAATCAAACTTTTCTACAAAACATGCATTGGGACAGATATCCTAACCTCTTTCCATTCATGTGATCCTAATCAAACTTTTCTACAAAACCATGCGTTGGGATAGCTTCGTGCTTTAAAAATTTCTTCGTATCCTAACCTCTTTCCATTCATGTGATCCTAATAAAACTTCTCTACAAAACATGCATTGGGATACATTTGTACCTATACAAATTTCTTCGTATTCTAACCTCTTTCCATTCATGTGATCCTAATCAGAGTTTTCTACAAAACGTGCGTTGGGATAAATTTCTGCTTTTACAAACTTCATAGTAGCCTAACCTCTTTCCATTCATGTGATCCTAATCAAACTTTTCTACAAAACCATGCATTGGGATAGATTTGTACCTTTACAAATTTCTTCGTACCCTAACCTCTTTTCATTCATCTGATCCTAATCAGAGTTATCTACAAAACATGCGTTGGGAAAGCTTCTTGCTTTAAAAATTTCTTCGTACCCTAACCTCTTTCCATTCATGTGATCCTAATCAAACTTTTCTGCAAAACATGCATTCGGATAGATTTGTACCTTTACAAATTTCTTCGTACCATAACCTCTTTCCAATCACGTGATCCTAATCAAACTTTTCTATAAAACCATGCGTTGGGATTGCTTCGTGCTTTAACAATTTCTTCGTACCCTAACCTCTATCCATTCACGTGATCCTAATCAAAGTTTTCTATAAAACCATGCATTGGGACAGATTTGAACCTTTACAAATTTCTTTGTATCCTAACCTCTTTCCATTCATGTGATCCTAATCAAACTTTTCTACAAAACATGCATTCATATAGATTTGTACCTTTACATATTTCTTCGTATCCTAACCTCTTTCCATTCATTTGATCCTAATCAAACTTTTCTACAAAACCATGCGTTGGGATAGCTTCGTGCTTTAAAAATTTCTTCGTATCCTAACCTCTTTCCATTCATGTGATCCTAATCAAACTTTTCTACAAAACATGCATTGGGATAGATTTGTACCTCTACAAATTTCTTCGTACCCTAACCTCTTTCCATTCATGTGATCCTAATCAAACCTTTCTACAAAACCATGCGTTGGGATAGCTTCGTGCTTTAAAAATTTCTTCGTACCCTAACCTATTTCCATTCATGTGATCCTAATCAAACTTTTCTACAAAACATGCATTGGGACAGATTTGTACCTTTACAAATTTCTTCGTATCCTAACCTCTTTCCATTCATGTGATCCTAATCAAACTTTTCTACAAAACATGCATTGAGATAGATTTGTACCTTTACAAATTTCTTCGTATCCTAACCTCTTTCCATTCATGTGATCCTAATCAAACTTTTCTACAAAACCATGCGTTGGTATAGCTTCGTGCTATAAAAATTTCTTCGTACCCTAACCTCTGTCCATTCATGTGATCCTAATCAAACTTTTCTACAAAACCATGCGTTGGGATAGCTTCGTGCTTTAAAAATTTCTTTGTACCCTAACCTCTTCCCATTCATGTGATCCTAATCAGAGTTTTCTACAAAACATGCATTGGGATAGATTTGTTCCTTTACAAATTTCTTCGTATCCTAACCTCTTTCCATTCATGTGATCCTAATCAGAGTTTTCTACAAAACGTGCGTTGGGATAGATTTGTACTTTTACAAATTTCTTCGTACCCTAACCTTTTTCCGTTCATGTTATCCTAATCAAACTTTTCTACAAAACCATGCATTGGGATAGATTTGTACCTTTAGAAATTTCTTCGTACCCTAACCTCTTTCCATTCATGTGATCCTAATCAAAGTTTTCTATAAAACCATGCATTGGGATAGATTTGTACCTTTACAAATTTCTTCGAATCCTAACCTCTTTCCATTCACGTGATCCTAATCAAAGTTTTCTATAAAACCATGCATTGGGACAGATTTGTACCTTTACAAATTTCTTCGTAACCTAACCTCTTCCCCATTCATGTGATCCTAATCAAACTATTCTACAAAACATGCATTGAGATAGATTTGTACCTATACAAATTTCATCGTATCCTAACCTCTTTCCATTCATGTGATCCTAATCAAAGTTTTCTACAAAACCATGCATTGGGATAGCTTTGTGCTTTAAAAATTTCTTCGTACCCTAACCTCTTTCCATTCATGTGATCCTAATCAAACTTTTCTACAAAACCATGCATTGGGATAGCTTTGTGCTTTAAAAATTTCTTCGTACCCTAACCTCTTTCCATTCACGTGATCCTAATCAAAGTTTTCTATAAAACCATGCGTTAGGATAGCTTCGTGCTTTAAAAATTTCTTCTTACCCTAACCTCTTTCCATTCATGTGATCCTAATCAAACTTTTCTACAAAACCATGCGTTAGGATAGCTTCGTGCTTTAAAAATTTCTTCGTACCCTAACCTCATTCCATTCATGTGATCCTAATCAAACTTTTCTACAAAACCATGCGTTAGGATAGCTTCGTGCTTTAAAAATTTCTTCGTACCCTAACCTCTTTCCATTCATGTGATCCTAATCACACTTTTCTACAAAACCATGCATTGGGATAGCTTTGTGCTTTAAAAATTTCATCGTACCCTAACCTCTTTCCATTCACGTGATCCTAATCAAAGTTTTCTATAAAACCATGCGTTAGGATAGCTTCGTGCTTTAAAAATTTCTTCGTACCCTAACCTCTTTCCATTCATGTGATCCTAATCAAACTTTTCTACAAAACCATGCATTGGCATAGCTTCGTACTTTAAACATTTCTTTGTAACCTAACCTCTTCCCATTCATCTGGTCCTAATCAGAGTTTTCTACAAAACGTGCGTTGGGATAGATTTGTGCTTTTACAAATTTCTTCGTACCCTAACCTCTTGCCATTCATGTGATCCTAATCAAAGTTTTCTATAAAACCATGCATTGGGATAGAATTGTACCTTTACAAATTTCTTCGTACCCTAACCTCTTTCCATTCATGTGATCCTAATCAGAGTTTTCTACAAAACGTGCGTTGGGATAGATTTGTGCTTTTACAAATTTCTTCGTACCCTAACCTCTTGCCATTCATGTGATCCTAATCAAAGTTTTCTATAAAACCATGCATTGGGATAGAATTGTACCTTTACAAATTTCTTCGTACCCTAACCTCTTGCCATTCATGTGATCCTAATCAAAGTTTTCTATAAAACCATGCATTGGGATAGAATTGTACCTTTACAAATTTCTTAGTACCCTAACCTTTTTCCATTCATGTGATCCTAATCAAACTTTTCTACAAAACCATGCATTGGGATAGATTTGTACCTTTACAAATTTCTTCGTACCCTAACCTCTTTCCGTTCATGTGATCCTAATCAAAGTTTTCTATAAAACCATGCATTGGGATAGATTTGTACCTTTACAAATTTCTTCCTACCCTAACCTCTTTTCATTCATGTGATCCTAATCAAACTTTTCTACAAAACCATGCGTTGGGATAGCTTCGTGCTTTAAAAATTTCTTCGTACCCTAACCTCTTTCCATTCATGTGATCCTAATCAAACTTTTCTACAAAACATGCATTGGGACAGATATCCTAACCTCTTTCCATTCATGTGATCCTAATCAAACTTTTCTACAAAACCATGCGTTGGGATAGCTTCGTGCTTTAAAAATTTCTTCGTATCCTAACCTCTTTCCATTCATGTGATCCTAATAAAACTTTTCTACAAAACATGCATTGGGATACATTTGTACCTATACAAATTTCTTCGTATTCTAACCTCTTTCCATTCATGTGATCCTAATCAGAGTTTTCTACAAAACGTGCGTTGGGATAAATTTCTGCTTTTACAAACTTCATAGTAGCCTAACCTCTTTCCATTCATGTGATCCTAATCAAACTTTTCTACAAAACCATGCATTGGGATAGATTTGTACCTTTACAAATTTCTTCGTACCCTAACCTCTTTTCATTCATCTGATCCTAATCAGAGTTATCTACAAAACATGCGTTGGGATAGCTTCTTGCTTTAAAAATTTCTTCGTACCCTAACCTCTTTCCATTCATGTGATCCTAATCAAACTTTTCTGCAAAACATGCATTCGGATAGATTTGTACCTTTACAAATTTCTTCGTACCATAACCTCTTTCCAATCACGTGATCCTAATCAAACTTTTCTATAAAACCATGCGTTGGGATTGCTTCGTGCTTTAACAATTTCTTCGTACCCTAACCTCTATCCATTCACGTGATCCTAATCAAAGTTTTCTATAAAACCATGCATTGGGACAGATTTGAACCTTTACAAATTTCTTTGTATCCTAACCTCTTTCCATTCATGTGATCCTAATCAAACTTTTCTACAAAACATGCATTCATATAGATTTGTACCTTTACATATTTCTTCGTATCCTAACCTCTTTCCATTCATTTGATCCTAATCAAACTTTTCTACAAAACCATGCGTTGGGATAGCTTCGTGCTTTAAAAATTTCTTCGTATCCTAACCTCTTTCCATTCATGTGATCCTAATCAAACTTTTCTACAAAACATGCATTGGGATAGATTTGTACCTCTACAAATTTCTTCGTACCCTAACCTCTTTCCATTCATGTGATCCTAATCAAACCTTTCTACAAAACCATGCATTGGGATAGCTTCGTGCTTTAAAAATTTCTTCGTACCCTAACCTATTTCCATTCATGTGATCCTAATCAAACTTTTCTACAAAACATGCATTGGGACAGATTTGTACCTTTACAAATTTCTTCGTATCCTAACCTCTTTCCATTCATGTGATCCTAATCAAACTTTTCTACAAAACATGCATTGAGATAGATTTGTACCTTTACAAATTTCTTCGTATCCTAACCTCTTTCCATTCATGTGATCCTAATCAAACTTTTCTACAAAACCATGCGTTGGTATAGCTTCGTGCTATAAAAATTTCTTCGTACCCTAACCTCTGTCCATTCATGTGATCCTAATCAAACTTTTCTACAAAACCATGCGTTGGGATAGCTTCGTGCTTTAAAAATTTCTTTGTACCCTAACCTCTTCCCATTCATGTGATCCTAATCAGAGTTTTCTACAAAACATGCATTGGGATAGATTTGTTCCTTTATAAATTTCTTCGTAACTTAACCTCTTCCCATTCATGTGATCATAATCAGAGTTTTCTACAAAACGTGCGTTGGGATAGATTTGTGCTTTTACAAATTTCTTTGTACCCTAACCTTTTTCCATTCATGTGATCCTAATCAAACTTTTCTACAAAACCATGCATTGGGATAGATTTGTACCTTTACAAATTTCTTCGTACCCTAACCTCTTTCCATTCATGTGATCCTAATCAAAGTTTTCTATAAAACCATGCATTGGGATAGATTTGTACCTTTACAAATTTCTTCGTACCCTAACCTCTTTCCATTCATGTGATCCTAATCACACTTTTCTACAAAACATGCATTCAGATAGATTTGTACCTTTACAAATTTCTTCGTACCATAACCTGTTTCCAATCATGTGATCCTAATCAAACTTTTCTACAAAACCATGCGTTGGGATTGCTTCGTGCTTTAAACTTTCTTCGTATCCTAACCTCTTTCCATTCATGTGATCCTAATCAAACTTTTCTACAAAACATGCATTCAGATAGATTTGTACCTTTACAAATTTCTTCGTATCCTAAGCTCTTTCCATTCATGTGATCCTAATCAAACATTTCTACAAAACCATGCGTTGGGATAGCTTCGTGCTTTAAAAATTTCTTCGTATCCTAACCTCTTTCCATTCATGTGATCCTAATCAAACTTTTCTACAAAACATGCATTGGGATAGATTTGTACCTTTACAAATTTCTTCATACCCTAACCTCTTTCCATTCAGGTGATCCTAATCAAACCTTTCTACAAAACCATGCGTTGGGATAGCTTCGTGCTTTAAAAATTTCTTCGTACCCTAACCTCTTTCCATTCAGGTGATCCTAATCAAACCTTTCTACAAAACCATGCGTTGGGATAGCTTCGTGCTTTAAAAATTTCTTCGCACCCTAAACTCTTTTCATTCATGTGATCCTAATCAAACTTTTCTACAAAACCATGCGTTGGGATAGCTTCGTGCTTTAGAAATTTCTTCGTACCCTAACCTCTTTCCATTCATGTGATCCTAATCAAACTTTTCTAGAAAACATGCATTGGGACAGATTTGTACCTTTACAAATTTCTTCGTATCTTAACCTCTTTCCATTCATGTGATCCTAATCAAACTTTTCTACAAAACCATGCATTGGGATAGATTTGTACCTTTACAAATTTCTTCGTACCCTAACCTCTTTCCATTCATGTGATCCTAATCAAAGTTTTCTATAAAACCATGCATTGGCATAGATTTGCACCTTTACAAATTTCTTTGTATCCTAACCTCTTTTCATTCATCTGATCCTAATCAGAGTTTTCTACAAAACATGCGTTGGAATAGATTTGTGCGTTAAAAATTTCTTCGTACCCTAACCTCTTTCCATTCATCTGATCCTAATGAAACTTTTCTACAAAATCATGCGTTGGGATAGCTTCGTGCTTTAAAAATTTCTTCGTACCCTAACCTCTTTCCATTCATGTGATCCTAATCAAACTTTTCTACAAAACATGCATTGGGACAGATTTGTACCTTTACAAATTTCTTCGTATCCTAACCTCTTTCCATTCATGTGATCCTAATCAAACTTTTCTACAAAACATGCATTGAGATAGATTTGTACCTTTACAAATTTCTTCGTATCCTAACCTCTTTCCATTCATGTGATCCTAATCAAACTTTTCAACAAAACCATGCGTTGGGATAGCTTCGTGCTTTAAAAATTTCTTCGTGCCCTAACCTCTGTCCATTCATGTGATCCTAATCAAACTTTTCTACAAAACCATGCGTTAGGATAGCTTCGTGCTTTAAAAATTTCTTCGTACCCTAACCTCTTTCCATTCACGTGATCCTAATCAAACTTTTCTACAAAACATGCATTAGGATAGATTTGTACCTTTACAAATTTCTTCGTACCCTAACCTCTTTCCAATCATGTGATCATAATCAAACTTTTCTACAAAACCATGCGTTGGCATAGCTTCGTGCTTTAAAAATTTCTTCGTACCCTAACCTCTTTCCATTCATGTGATCCTAATCAAACTTTTTTACAAAACATGAATTGAGATAGATTTGTACCTTTACAAATTTCTTCGTATCCTAACCTCTTTCCATTCATGTGATCCTAATCAAACTTTTCTACAAAACCATGCGTTGGGATAGCTTCGTGCTTTGAAAATTTCTTCGTATCCTAACCTCTTTTCATTAATCTGATCCTAATCAGAGTTTTCTACAAAACATGTGTTGGTATAGATTTGTGTTTTTACAAATTTTTTCATACCCTAACCTCTTTTCCATCATGTGATCCTAATCAGAGTTTTTACAAAACACACGATGGGATAGATTTGTGCTTTTACAAATTTCTTTGTATCCTAACCTCTTTCCATTCATGTGATCCTAATCAGAGTTTTCTACAAAACATGCATTGGGATAGATTTGTACCTTTACAAATTTCTTCGTACCCTAACCTCTTTCCATTCATGTGATCCTAATCAAACTTTTCTATAAAACCATGCATTGGCATAGATTTGCACCTTTACAAATTTCTTTGTATCCTAACCACTTTTCATTCATCTGATCCTAATCAGAGTTTTCTACAAAACATGCGTTGGAATAGATTTGTGCGTTAAAAATTTCTTCGTACCCTAACCTCTTTCCATTCATGTGATCCTAATCAAACTTTTCTACAAAACATGCATTGGGACAGATATCCTAACCTCTTTCCATTCATGTGATCCTAATCAAACTTTTCTACAAAACCATGCGTTAGGATAGCTTCGTTCTTTTAAAATTTCTTCGTATCCTAACCTCTTTCCATTCATGTGATCCTAATCAAACTTTTCTACAAAACATGCATTGGGATAGATTTGTACCTTTACAAATTTCTTCGTACCCTAACCTCTTTCCATTCATGTGATCCTAATCAAACTTTTCCACAAAACCATGCGTTGGGATAGCTTCGTGCTTTAAAAATTTCTTCGTACCCTAAACTCTTTTCATTCATGTGATCCTAATCAAACTTTTCTACAAAACCATGCGTTGGGATAGCTTCGTGCTTTAAAAATTTCTTCGTACCCTAACCTCTTTCCATTCATGTGATCCTAATCATTTTTTTTTACAAAACATGCATTGGGACAGATTTGTACCTTTACAAATTTCTTCGTATCCTAACCTCTTTCCATTCATGTGATCCTAATCAAACTTTTCTACAAAACATGCATTGAGATAGATTTGTACCTTTACAAATTTCTAACCTCTTTCCATTCATGTGATCCTAATCAAGCTTTTCTACAAAACCATGCATTGGGATTGCTTCGTGCTTTAAAAATTTCTTCGTACCCTAACCTCTTTCCATTCATGTGATCCTAATCAAACTTTTCTACAAAACCATGCGTTAGGATAGCTTCGTGCTTTAAAAATTTCTTCGTATCCTAACCTCTTTCCATTCATGTGATCCTAATCAAACTTTTCTGCAAAACATGCATTGGGATAGTTTGTACCTTTACAAATTTCTTCGTACCATAACCTCTTTCCAATCATGTGATCCTAATCAAACTTTTCTACAAAACCATGCGTTGGGATTGCTTCGTGCTTTAAAAATTTCTTCGTACCCTAACCTCTTTCCATTCACGTGATCATAATCAAAGTTTTCTATAACACCATGCATTGGGACAGATTTGAACCTTTACAAATTTCTTTGTATCCTAACCTCTTTCCATTCATGTGATCCTAATCAAACTTTTCTACAAAACCATGCATTGGGATAGCTTCGTTCTTTAAAAATTTCTTCGTATCCTAACCTCTTTCCATTCATGTGATCCTAATCAAACTTTTCTACAAAACATGCATTGGGATAGATTTGTATCTTTACAAATTTCTTCGTACCCTAACCTCTTTCCATTCATGTGATCCTAATCAAACTTTTCCACAAAACCATGCGTTGGGATAGCTTCGTGCTTTAAAAATTTCTTCGTACCCTAAACTCTTTTCATTCATGTGATCCTAATCAAACTTTTCTACAAAACCATGCGTTGGGATAGCTTCGTGCTTTAAAAATTTCTTCGTATCCTAACCTCTTTCCATTCATGTGATCCTAATCAAACTTTTCTACAAAACATGCATTGGGATAGATTTGTACCTCTACAAATTTCTTCGTACCCTAACCTCTTTCCATTCATGTGATCCTAATCAAACTTTTCTACAAAACCATGCGTTGGGATAGCTTCGTGCTTTAAAAATTTCTTCGTACCCTAACCTCTTTCCATTCATGTGATCCTAATCAAACTTTTCTACAAAACATGCATTGGGACAGATTTGTACCTTTACAAATTTCTTCGTATCCTAACCTCTTTCCATTCATGTGATCCTAATCAAACTTTTCTACAAAACATGCATTGAGATAGATTTGTACCTTTACAAATTTCTTCGTATCCTAACCTCTTTCCATTCATGTGATCCTAATCAAACTTTTCTACAAAACCATGCGTTGGTATAGCTTCGTGCTATAAAAATTTCTTCGTACCCTAACCTCTGTCCATTCATGTGATCCTAATCAAACTTTTCTACAAAACCATGCGTTGGGATAGCTTCGTGCTTTAAAAATTTCTTTGTACCCTAACCTCTTCCCATTCATGTGATCCTAATCAGAGTTTTCTACAAAACATGCATTGGGATAGATTTGTTCCTTTATAAATTTCTTCGTAACTTAACCTCTTCCCATTCATGTGATCATAATCAGAGTTTTCTACAAAACGTGCGTTGGGATAGATTTGTGCTTTTACAAATTTCTTTGTACCCTAACCTTTTTCCATTCATGTGATCCTAATCAAACTTTTCTACAAAACCATGCATTGGGATAGATTTGTACCTTTACAAATTTCTTCGTACCCTAACCTCTTTCCATTCATGTGATCCTAATCAAAGTTTTCTATAAAACCATGCATTGGGATAGATTTGTACCTTTACAAATTTCTTCGTACCCTAACCTCTTTCCATTCATGTGATCCTAATCACACTTTTCTACAAAACATGCATTCAGATAGATTTGTACCTTTACAAATTTCTTCGTACCATAACCTGTTTCCAATCATGTGATCCTAATCAAACTTTTCTACAAAACCATGCGTTGGGATTGCTTCGTGCTTTAAACTTTCTTCGTATCCTAACCTCTTTCCATTCATGTGATCCTAATCAAACTTTTCTACAAAACATGCATTCAGATAGATTTGTACCTTTACAAATTTCTTCGTATCCTAAGCTCTTTCCATTCATGTGATCCTAATCAAACTTTTCTACAAAACCATGCGTTGGGATAGCTTCGTGCTTTAAAAATTTCTTCGTATCCTAACCTCTTTCCATTCATGTGATCCTAATCAAACTTTTCTACAAAACATGCATTGGGATAGATTTGTACCTTTACAAATTTCTTCATACCCTAACCTCTTTCCATTCAGGTGATCCTAATCAAACCTTTCTACAAAACCATGCGTTGGGATAGCTTCGTGCTTTAAAAATTTCTTCGTACCCTAACCTCTTTCCATTCAGGTGATCCTAATCAAACCTTTCTACAAAACCATGCGTTGGGATAGCTTCGTGCTTTAAAAATTTCTTCGCACCCTAAACTCTTTTCATTCATGTGATCCTAATCAAACTTTTCTACAAAACCATGCGTTGGGATAGCTTCGTGCTTTAGAAATTTCTTCGTACCCTAACCTCTTTCCATTCATGTGATCCTAATCAAACTTTTCTAGAAAACATGCATTGGGACAGATTTGTACCTTTACAAATTTCTTCGTATCTTAACCTCTTTCCATTCATGTGATCCTAATCAAACTTTTCTACAAAACCATGCATTGGGATAGATTTGTACCTTTACAAATTTCTTCGTACCCTAACCTCTTTCCATTCATGTGATCCTAATCAAAGTTTTCTATAAAACCATGCATTGGCATAGATTTGCACCTTTACAAATTTCTTTGTATCCTAACCTCTTTTCATTCATCTGATCCTAATCAGAGTTTTCTACAAAACATGCGTTGGAATAGATTTGTGCGTTAAAAATTTCTTCGTACCCTAACCTCTTTCCATTCATCTGATCCTAATGAAACTTTTCTACAAAATCATGCGTTGGGATAGCTTCGTGCTTTAAAAATTTCTTCGTACCCTAACCTCTTTCCATTCATGTGATCCTAATCAAACTTTTCTACAAAACATGCATTGGGACAGATTTGTACCTTTACAAATTTCTTCGTATCCTAACCTCTTTCCATTCATGTGATCCTAATCAAACTTTTCTACAAAACATGCATTGAGATAGATTTGTACCTTTACAAATTTCTTCGTATCCTAACCTCTTTCCATTCATGTGATCCTAATCAAACTTTTCAACAAAACCATGCGTTGGGATAGCTTCGTGCTTTAAAAATTTCTTCGTGCCCTAACCTCTGTCCATTCATGTGATCCTAATCAAACTTTTCTACAAAACCATGCGTTAGGATAGCTTCGTGCTTTAAAAATTTCTTCGTACCCTAACCTCTTTCCATTCACGTGATCCTAATCAAACTTTTCTACAAAACATGCATTAGGATAGATTTGTACCTTTACAAATTTCTTCGTACCCTAACCTCTTTCCAATCATGTGATCATAATCAAACTTTTCTACAAAACCATGCGTTGGCATAGCTTCGTGCTTTAAAAATTTCTTCGTACCCTAACCTCTTTCCATTCATGTGATCCTAATCAAACTTTTTTACAAAACATGAATTGAGATAGATTTGTACCTTTACAAATTTCTTCGTATCCTAACCTCTTTCCATTCATGTGATCCTAATCAAACTTTTCTACAAAACCATGCGTTGGGATAGCTTCGTGCTTTAAAAATTTCTTCGTATCCTAACCTCTTTTCATTAATCTGATCCTAATCAGAGTTTTCTACAAAACATGTGTTGGTATAGATTTGTGTTTTTACAAATTTTTTCATACCCTAACCTCTTTTCCTTCATGTGATCCTAATCAGAGTTTTTACAAAACACACGATGGGATAGATTTGTGCTTTTACAATTTTCTTTGTATCCTAACCTCTTTCCATTCATGTGATCCTAATCAGAGTTTTCTACAAAACATGCATTGGGATAGATTTGTACCTTTACAAATTTCTTCGTACCCTAACCTCTTTCCATTCATGTGATCCTAATCAAACTTTTCTATAAAACCATGCATTGGCATAGATTTGCACCTTTACAAATTTCTTTGTATCCTAACCACTTTTCATTCATCTGATCCTAATCAGAGTTTTCTACAAAACATGCGTTGGAATAGATTTGTGCGTTAAAAATTTCTTCGTACCCTAACCTCTTTCCATTCATGTGATCCTAATCAAACTTTTCTACAAAACATGCATTGGGACAGATATCCTAACCTCTTTCCATTCATGTGATCCTAATCAAACTTTTCTACAAAACCATGCGTTGGGATAGCTTCGTTCTTTTAAAATTTCTTCGTATCCTAACCTCTTTCCATTCATGTGATCCTAATCAAACTTTTCTACAAAACATGCATTGGGATAGATTTGTACCTTTACAAATTTCTTCGTACCCTAACCTCTTTCCATTCATGTGATCCTAATCAAACTTTTCCACAAAACCATGCGTTGGGATAGCTTCGTGCTTTAAAAATTTCTTCGTACCCTAAACTCTTTTCATTCATGTGATCCTAATCAAACTTTTCTACAAAACCATGCGTTGGGATAGCTTCGTGCTTTAAAAATTTCTTCGTACCCTAACCTCTTTCCATTCATGTGATCCTAATCATTTTTTTTTACAAAACATGCATTGGGACAGATTTGTACCTTTACAAATTTCTTCGTATCCTAACCTCTTTCCATTCATGTGATCCTAATCAAACTTTTCTACAAAACATGCATTGAGATAGATTTGTACCTTTACAAATTTCTAACCTCTTTCCATTCATGTGATCCTAATCAAGCTTTTCTACAAAACCATGCATTGGGATTGCTTCGTGCTTTAAAAATTTCTTCGTACCCTAACCTCTTTCCATTCATGTGATCCTAATCAAACTTTTCTACAAAACCATGCGTTAGGATAGCTTCGTGCTTTAAAAATTTCTTCGTATCCTAACCTCTTTCCATTCATGTGATCCTAATCAAACTTTTCTGCAAAACATGCATTGGGATAGTTTGTACCTTTACAAATGTCTTCGTACCATAACCTCTTTCCAATCATGTGATCCTAATCAAACTTTTCTACAAAACCATGCGTTGGGATTGCTTCGTGCTTTAAAAATTTCTTCGTACCCTAACCTCTTTCCATTCACGTGATCATAATCAAAGTTTTCTATAACACCATGCATTGGGACAGATTTGAACCTTTACAAATTTCTTTGTATCCTAACCTCTTTCCATTCATGTGATCCTAATCAAACTTTTCTACAAAACCATGCATTGGGATAGCTTCGTTCTTTAAAAATTTCTTCGTATCCTAACCTCTTTCCATTCATGTGATCCTAATCAAACTTTTCTACAAAACATGCATTGGGATAGATTTGTATCTTTACAAATTTCTTCGTACCCTAACCTCTTTCCATTCATGTGATCCTAATCAAACTTTTCCACAAAACCATGCGTTGGGATAGCTTCGTGCTTTAAAAATTTCTTCGTACCCTAAACTCTTTCCATTCATGTGATCCTAATCAAACTTTTCTACAAAACCATGCGTTGGGATAGCTTCGTGCTTTAAAAATTTCTTCGTACCCTAACCTCTTTCCATTCATGTGATCCTAATCAAACTTTTCTACAAAACATGCATTGAGATAGATTTGTATCTTTACAAATTTCTAACCTCTTTCCATTCATGTGATCCTAATCAAGCTTTTCTACAAAACCATGCATTGGGATTGCTTCGTGCTTTAAAAATTTCTTCGTACCCTAACCTCTTTCCATTCATGTGATCCTAATCAAACTTTTCTACAAAACCATGCGTTAGGATAGCTTCGTGCTTTAAAAATTTCTTCGTATCCTAACCTCTTTCCATTCATGTGATCCTAATCAAACTTTTCTGCAAAACATGCATTGGGATAGTTTGTACCTTTACAAATTTCTTCGTACCATAACCTCTTTCCAATCATGTGATCCTAATCAAACTTTTCTACAAAACCATGCGTTGGGATTGCTTCGTGCTTTAAAAATTTCTTCGTACCCTAACCTCTTTCCATTCACGTGATCATAATCAAAGTTTTCTATAACACCATGCATTGGGACAGATTTGAACCTTTACAAATTTCTTTGTATCCTAACCTCTTTCCATTCATGTGATCCTAATCAAACTTTTCTACAAAACATGCATTCAGATAGATTTGTACCTTTACAAATTTCTTCGTATCCTAACCTCTTTCCATTCATTTGATCCTAATCAAACTTTTCTACAAAACCATGCGTTGGGATAGCTTCGTTCTTTAAAAATTTCTTCGTACCCTAACCTCTTTCCATTCATGTGATCCTAATCAAACTTTTCTACAAAACATGCATTGGGACAGATTTGTACCTTTACAAATTTCTTCGTATCCTAACCTCTTTCCATTCATGTGATCCTAATCAAACTTTTCTACAAAACATGCATTGAGATAGATTTGTACCTTTACAAATTTCTTCGTATCCTAACCTCTATTTATTCATCTGATCCTAATAAAACTTTTCTTCAAAACATGCATTGGGATAGATTTGTGCTTTTCAAATATCTTCGTATCCTAACCTCTTTCCATTCATGTGATCCTAATAAAACTTTTCTTCAAAACATGCATTGGGATAGATTTGTGCTTTAAAAATTTCTTTGTACCATAACCTCTTCCCATTCATGTGATCCTAATCAGAGTTTTCTACAAAACATGCATTGGGATAGATTTGTACCTTTACAAATTTCTTCGTACCTTAACCTCTTCCCATTCATGTGATCCTAATCAGAGTTTTCTACAAAACGTGCGTTGGGATAGATTTTTGCTTTTACAAATTTCTTCGTACCCTAACCTTTTTCCATTCATGTGATCCTAATCAAACTTTTCTACAAAACCATGCATTGGGATAGATTTGTACCTTTACAAATTTCTTCGTACCCTAACCTCTTTCCATACATGTGATCCTAATCAAAGTTTTCTATAAAACCATGCATTGGGATAGATTTGTACCTTTACAAATTTCTTCGTATCCTAACCTCTTTCCATTCATGTGATTCTAATCAGAGTTTTCTACAAAACGTGCGTTGGGATAGATTTATGCTTTTACAAATTTCTTCGTATCCTAACCTCTTTCCATTCATGTGATCCTAATCAAACTTTTCTACAAAACCATGCGTTAGGATAGCTTCGTGCGTTAAAAATTTCTTCGTACCCTAACCTCTTTCCATTCATCTGATCCTAATGAAACTTTTCTACAAAATCATGCGTTGGGATAGCTTCGTGCTTTAAAAATTTCTTAGTACCCTAACCTCTTTCCATTCATGTGATCCTAATCAAACTTTTCTACAAAACATGCATTGGGACAGATTTGTACCTTTACAAATTTCTTCGTATCCTAACCTCTTTCCATTCATGTGATCCTAATCAAGCTTTTCTACAAAACCATGCATTGTATTGCTTCGTGCTTTAAAAATTTCTTCGTACCCTAACCTCTTTCCATTCATGTGATCCTAATAAAACTTTTCTACAAAACCATGCGTTAGGATAGCTTCGTGCTTTAAAAATTTCTTCGTATCCTAACCTCTTTCCATTCATGTGATCCTAATCAAACTTTTCTGCAAAACATGCATTGGGATAGTTTGTACCTTTACAAATTTCTTCGTACCATAACCTCTTTCCAATCATGTGATCCTAATCAAACTTTTCTACAAAACCATGCGTTGGGATTGCTTCGTGCTTTAAAAATTTCTTCGTACCCTAACCTCTTTCCATTCACGTGATCATAATCAAAGTTTTCTATAACACCATGCATTGGGACAGATTTGAACCTTTACAAATTTCTTTGTATCCTAACCTCTTTCCATTCATGTGATCCTAATCAAACTTTTCTACAAAACCATGCATTGGGATAGCTTCGTTCTTTAAAAATTTCTTCGTATCCTAACCTCTTTCCATTCATGTGATCCTAATCAAACTTTTCTACAAAACATGCATTGGGATAGATTTGTACCTTTACAAATTTCTTCGTACCCTAACCTCTTTCCATTCATGTGATCCTAATCAAACTTTTCCACAAAACCATGCGTTGGGATAGCTTCGTGCTTTAAAAATTTCTTCGTACCCTAAACTCTTTTCATTCATGTGATCCTAATCAAACTTTTCTACAAAACCATGCGTTGGGATAGCTTCGTGCTTTAAAAATTTCTTCGTACCCTAACCTCTTTCCATTCATGTGATCCTAATCAAACTTTTCTACAAAACATGCATTGAGATAGATTTGTATCTTTACAAATTTCTAACCTCTTTCCATTCATGTGATCCTAATCAAGCTTTTCTACAAAACCATGCATTGGGATTGCTTCGTGCTTTAAAAATTTCTTCGTACCCTAACCTCTTTCCATTCATGTGATCCTAATCAAACTTTTCTACAAAACCATGCGTTAGGATAGCTTCGTGCTTTAAAAATTTCTTCGTATCCTAACCTCTTTCCATTCATGTGATCCTAATCAAACTGTTCTGCAAAACATGCATTGGGATAGTTTGTACCTTTACAAATTTCTTCGTACCATAACCTCTTTCCAATCATGTGATCCTAATCAAACTTTTCTACAAAACCATGCGTTGGGATTGCTTCGTGCTTTAAAAATTTCTTCGTACCCTAACCTCTTTCCATTCACGTGATCATAATCAAAGTTTTCTATAACACCATGCATTGGGACAGATTTGAACCTTTACAAATTTCTTTGTATCCTAACCTCTTTCCATTCATGTGATCCTAATCAAACTTTTCTACAAAACATGCATTCAGATAGATTTGTACCTTTACAAATTTCTTCGTATCCTAACCTCTTTCCATTCATTTGATCCTAATCAAACTTTTCTACAAAACCATGCGTTGGGATAGCTTCGTGCTTTAAAAATTTCTTCGTACCCTAACCTCTTTCCATTCATGTGATCCTAATCAAACTTTTCTACAAAACATGCATTGGGACAGATTTGTACCTTTACAAATTTCTTCGTATCCTAACCTCTTTCCATTCATGTGATCCTAATCAAACTTTTCTACAAAACATGCATTGAGATAGATTTGTACCTTTACAAATTTCTTCGTATCCTAACCTCTATTTATTCATCTGATCCTAATAAAACTTTTCTTCAAAACATGCATTGGGATAGATTTGTGCTTTTCAAATATCTTCGTATCCTAACCTCTTTCCATTCATGTGATCCTAATAAAACTTTTCTTCAAAACATGCATTGGGATAGATTTGTGCTTTAAAAATTTCTTTGTACCATAACCTCTTCCCATTCATGTGATCCTAATCAGAGTTTTCTACAAAACATGCATTGGGATAGATTTGTACCTTTACAAATTTCTTCGTACCTTAACCTCTTCCCATTCATGTGATCCTAATCAGAGTTTTCTACAAAACGTGCGTTGGGATAGATTTTTGCTTTTACAAATTTCTTCGTACCCTAACCTTTTTCCATTCATGTGATCCTAATCAAACTTTTCTACAAAACCATGCATTGGGATAGATTTGTACCTTTACAAATTTCTTCGTACCCTAACCTCTTTCCATACATGTGATCCTAATCAAAGTTTTCTATAAAACCATGCATTGGGATAGATTTGTACTTTTACAAATTTCTTCGTATCCTAACCTCTTTCCATTCATGTGATTCTAATCAGAGTTTTCTACAAAACGTGCGTTGGGATAGATTTATGCTTTTACAAATTTCTTCGTATCCTAACCTCTTTCCATTCATGTGATCCTAATCAAACTTTTCTACAAAACCATGCGTTGGGATAGTTTCGTGCTTTAAAAATTTCTTCGTATCCTAACCTCTTTCCATTCATGTGATCCTAATCAAACTTTTCTACAAAACCATGCATTGGGACAGATTTGTACTTTTACAAATTTCTTCGTATCCTAACCTCTTTCAATTCATGAGATCCTAATCAAACTTTTCTACATAACAATGCATTGGGATAGCTTCGTGCTTTAAAAATTTCTTTGTACCCTAACCTCTTCCCATTCATCTGATCGTAATCAGAGTTTTCTACAAAACGTGCGTTGGGATAGATTTGTGCTTTAAAAATTTCTTTGTACCCTAACCTCTTCCCATTCATGTGATCCTAATCAAACTTTTCTACAAAACCATGCGTTGGGATAGCTTCGTGCTTTAAAAATTTCTTCGTACCCTAACCTCTTTCCATTCATGTGATCCTAATCAAACTTTTCTACAAAACCATGCATTGGGATAGCTTCGTGCTTTAAAAATTTCTTCGTACCCTAACCTCTTTCCATTCATGTGATCCTAATCTAACTTTTCTACAAAACCATGCGTTGGGATAGCTTCGTGCTTTAAAAATTTCTTCGTACCCTAACCTCTTTCCATTCACGTGATCCTAATCAAAGTTTTCTATAAAACCATGCATTGGGACAGATTTGTACCTTTACAAATTTCTTCGTATCCTAACCTCTTTCCATTCATGTGATCCTAATCAAACTTTTCTACAAAACCATGCATTGGGATAGAATTGTACCTTTACAAATTTCTTCGTATCCTAACCTCTATTTATTCATCTGATCCTAATAAAACTTTTCTTCAAAACATGCATTGGGATAGATTTGTGCTTTTCAAATATCTTCGTATCCTAACCTCTTTCCATTCATGTGATCCTAATAAAACTTTTCTTCAAAACATGCATTGGGATAGATTTGTGCTTTAAAAATTTCTTTGTACCATAACCTCTTCCCATTCATGTGATCCTAATCAGAGTTTTCTACAAAACATGCATTGGGATAGATTTGTACCTTTACAAATTTCTTCGTACCTTAACCTCTTCCCATTCATGTGATCCTAATCAGAGTTTTCTACAAAACGTGCGTTGGGATAGATTTTTGCTTTTACAAATTTCTTCGTACCCTAACCTTTTTCCATTCATGTGATCCTAATCAAACTTTTCTACAAAACCATGCATTGGGATAGATTTGTACCTTTACAAATTTCTTCGTACCCTAACCTCTTTCCATACATGTGATCCTAATCAAAGTTTTCTATAAAACCATGCATTGGGATAGATTTGTACTTTTACAAATTTCTTCGTATCCTAACCTCTTTCCATTCATGTGATTCTAATCAGAGTTTTCTACAAAACGTGCGTTGGGATAGATTTATGCTTTTACAAATTTCTTCGTATCCTAACCTCTTTCCATTCATGTGATCCTAATCAAACTTTTCTACAAAACCATGCGTTGGGATAGTTTCGTGCTTTAAAAATTTCTTCGTATCCTAACCTCTTTCCATTCATGTGATCCTAATCAAACTTTTCTACAAAACCATGCATTGGGACAGATTTGTACTTTTACAAATTTCTTCGTATCCTAACCTCTTTCAATTCATGAGATCCTAATCAAACTTTTCTACATAACAATGCATTGGGATAGCTTCGTGCTTTAAAAATTTCTTTGTACCCTAACCTCTTCCCATTCATCTGATCGTAATCAGAGTTTTCTACAAAACGTGCGTTGGGATAGATTTGTGCTTTAAAAATTTCTTTGTACCCTAACCTCTTCCCATTCATGTGATCCTAATCAAACTTTTCTACAAAACCATGCGTTGGGATAGCTTCGTGCTTTAAAAATTTCTTCGTACCCTAACCTCTTTCCATTCATGTGATCCTAATCAAACTTTTCTACAAAACCATGCATTGGGATAGCTTCGTGCTTTAAAAATTTCTTCGTACCCTAACCTCTTTCCATTCATGTGATCCTAATCTAACTTTTCTACAAAACCATGCGTTGGGATAGCTTCGTGCTTTAAAAATTTCTTCGTACCCTAACCTCTTTCCATTCACGTGATCCTAATCAAAGTTTTCTATAAAACCATGCATTGGGACAGATTTGTACCTTTACAAATTTCTTCGTATCCTAACCTCTTTCCATTCATGTGATCCTAATCAAACTTTTCTATAAAACCATGCATTGGGATAGAATTGTACCTTTACAAATTTCTTCGTACCCTAATCTCTTTCCATTCATGTGATCCTAATCAAACTTTTCTACAAAACCATGAATTGGGATAGATTTGTACCTTTACAAATTTCATTGTATTCTAACCTCTTTCCATTCATGTGATCCTAATCAAACTTTTATACAAAACCATGCATTGGGATATATTTGTACCTTTACAAATTTCTTCGTACCCTAACCTCTTTCCATTCATGTGATCCTAATCAAACTTTTCTACAAAACCATGAATTGGGATAGATTTGTACCTTTACAAATTTCTTCGTATCCTAACCTCTTTCCATTCATGTGATCCTAATCAAACTTTTCTATAAAACCATGCATTGGGATAGAATTGTACCTTTACAAATTTCTTCGTATCCTAATCTCTTTCCATTCATGTGATCCTAATCAAACTTTTCTACAAAACCATGAATTGGGATAGATTTGTACCTTTACAAATTTCATCGTATTCTAACCTCTTTCCATTCATGTGAGCCTAATCAAACTTTTCTACAAAACCATGCATTGGGATATATTTGTACCTTTACAAATTTCTTCGTATCCTAACCTCTTTTCATTAATCTGAACCTAATCACAGTTTTCTACAAAACATGTGTTGGGATAGATTTGTGCTTTTACAAATATTTTCATACCCTAACCTCTTTTCCTTCATGTGATCCTAATCAGAGTTTTTACAAAACACACGATGGGATAGATTTGTGCTTTAACAAATTTCTTTGTATCCTAACCTCTTTCCATTCATGTGATCCTAATCAGAGTTTTCTACAAAACGTGCGTTCGATAGATTTGTGCTTTTACAAATTTCATAGTACCCTAACCTCTTTCCATTCATGTGATCCTAATCAAACTTTTCTACAAAACATGCATTGGGATAGATTTGTACCTTTACAAATTTCTTCGTATCCTAACCTCTTTCCATTCATGTGATCCTAATCAAACTTTTCTACAAAACCATGCATTGGGATAGATTTGTACCTTTACAAATTTCTTCGTACCCTAACCTCTTTCCATTCATGTGATCCTTATCACATTTTTCTACAACATGTGCGTTGGGATAGATTTGTGCTTTTACAAATTTCTTCCTACCCTAACCTCTATTCATTCATCTGATCCTAATCAGAGTTTTCTACAAAACGTGGGTTGGGATAGATTTGTGCTGTTACAAATATCTTCGTACCCTAACCTCTTTCCATTCATGTGATCCTAATCAAAGTTTTCTATAAAACCATGAATTGGGATAGATTTGTACCTTTACAAATTTCTTCGTATCCTAACCTCTTTCCATTCATGTGATCCTAATAAAACTTTTCTTCAAAACATGCATTGGGATAGATTTGCACCTTTACAAATTTCTTCGTATCCTAACCTCTTTTCATTCATCTGATCCTAATCAGAGTTTTCTACAAAACATGCGTTGGGATAGATTTGTGCTTTAAAAATTTCTTTGTACCATAACCTCTTCCCATTCATGTGATCCTAATCAGAGTTTTCTACAAAACATGCATTGGGATAGATTTGTACCTTTACAAATTTCTTCGTATCTTAACCTCTTCCCATTCATGTGATCCTAATCACAGTTTTCTACAAAACGTGTGTTAGGATAGATTTTTGCTTTTACAAATTTCTTCGTACCCTAACCTTTTTCCATTCATGTGATCCTAATCAAACTTTTCTACAAAACCATGCATTGGGATAGATTTGTACCTTTACAAATTTCTTCGTACCCTAACCTCTTTCCATTCATGTGATCCTAATCAAAGTTTTCTATAAAACCATGCATTGGGATAGATTTGTACCTTTACAAATGTCTTCGTATCCTAACCTCTTTCCATTCATGTGATTCTAATCAGAGTTTTCTACAAAATGTGCGTTGGGATAAATTTGTGCTTTACAAACTTCATAGTAGCCTAACCTCTTTCCATTCCCGTGATCCTAATCAAACTTTTCTACAAAACATGCATTGGGATAGATTTGTACCTTTACAAATTTCGCACAGTACCTTTAATGAATGAACAAACTGAGCTTAGTAATTCTCCTTTATTAGAAGTGTTAGATATTTAGTTTTTGTTATGTATTGTATTTAGTTACCTATTTTCTGTATGTATTTATCCTTAGCAACGTGTTTGTTTATCAATCTTATCTACCTTTGATAATGACACAAAGTGTCGAAACAATATTGTCAGGTTAAGATATTAATAAAACTTGTGAAACTTTAACTAATCTTTGTATTTATATTATATTTCATGATTATGGAGTTCCACAAAGTAAGGCTGGAGACAGTAAATGTAAATCTCAAACTTTATTTTAAGTTAAAGTACAATAATTTACAACATTACTACATTTATAATAATACACAATATTAATATAATTTAGCGTGAAACTGCACGCATTTATGTTGTCATAATTATTATTAATAAAGCAAATTTTTATGTTTATAACAGCCTTTACAGTTTTATTCTTACGCATTTTAATAATACTAAAAAAATAATAAAAGAAAAATGAAAAAGGACAAATTTATTAAATCCCACTTAGAAGATCTCTTATATAAACCTCTGGATCAGATATATCATCTAGCAAACCTGCAAAACAAAACAAAAATTGTATTGGTTAATAATATAAAATTCTGAAAAATAAAAATAATTACATACCTGCAACATCACAGAACTCCAAAAAGGAGGTACAAGGCAACAATTCCTCCGTATATAAACCTAGCAATCGTTCTGAAGCTTTTAATAATGCTTCATCATTATGCCGAATATAATCTGCTAAATTACTCGACCACTGTTCGTCTGTTCCACTTACATGCTGTAAATTGATATTAAATTGTAACATTAACAATCAAAGCAAGTAATAAAGTAATGCTTACCCTAAAGAAACAATAGTAGATGCCATCAATAAGGCCAAACAGGACAAGATAAGGTTTATAAACGGAATATTCTTTAACAGTCTTATCAGATAGGGTCTTGGTGGGACCAGTTGGGGTACAATGCCTAGCTTGAGCTAAGGTTAGCAAACGACGAAGATGAGTAAGTTTATGTATGACCCAAGTTTGAGGTGAATGAACTAATAAAGACATTACAATCCAATAGAGAGGACCTTCAGCTTCATATGCCGATTCCACCCACTTTTCTGTATTAGTATTCTCTAAGTACAGCATCAGACTTGTCTCTTCTCTCTTGCTTACTCGTGTACTGTAATTAATAAAACTGCATTAGTTTAAAAATTTAAGTAATGCTTTTAATGCTATATTGGGTAAACAAGATATACAGGGTTTACCAGCGCATTTCTGCTTTACTAAAATGCACGTTTCAAATGATGACTAATTGTAATACAAAACGTAAATATACAAAATTGTGCATTAAGCTTTTAATTTTTACAAGACGTTTGTCTACAACGGGAGTTTAATTTTATTTAAACGTGACCTCGCATATATTTTTACTGTAAAATTGGTTAAATCTAGTCTCAACTTTTAATAGTAAAAAATTGGGTAAGAGTTTTCCACATCGAATTCCAATCGCCCATGGAATTTACTAATTAGTGTAAATTAATGATGCTAACCTAAACAAGAAAATGAAGAATCTGGGTCACAAAAACTACCAGGGTAAAATTTAAAAATGTAATTTAATTACAATAACATTAATTTAATTAATTTTAAGAATAGAAGTAAAATGAAAATGAACATCTATTGCTCCTATCCATATTTAGTCATATCGTACGTTGCTGATATTTTTAACAGCTTAGATAATATCAGTGTTACTTGAAATCTGATCTCATTTTATCTGTTTACACAAGTGTTGATCACACATTGACCCAGATTCGCCATTTACTTGTTTATTAGGTTACAATATCCGTGATGCAATAGGGGGCTCCACAATTTTGCGAATCATCATCGTTTACAATGACTTTATCTACACCAAGGCTGTCCAATCCCAGGCCCGCGGGCCACGATGTGGCCCGCGAATGAATTATAAATGGCCGTGAGAAAGTTTCAAATTTCCCGCCAAGTTGAAAGAATGTTGCGCGCCGCAGAAACAACAAGTGATGCACGTTGCGCGCGGACACGCTTTGGGCTGTCCCGCTTGGAAGTACGTAGCATAGCCCCATTGTGTTTCGTCAAAGAGTAGACATTATAAGAGGCGAAAGTTGGTAGAGAAACCTCAATTCCGAGAGAGGTAGAATAGCAAAACCACTTTAAAGGGCCCATCGCCGATTCTCGGTTACTTTCGGCTCCCTCTTAATTTGTTGCGATGCCATTGGACGGGAGCACAGAAATGCCAAAGATGGATTCGTTATTCTGTATGTGTTCCGTGAAAGCGTACCCATATTGCGACAAACAGTTAAAGTGTAGTGTGTTTTTTTGATGATTATGAGAATTAAATAAACAAACAATTGAACATTTATTTATAGTTGAACCAAAACATGAATGGAGAAAAACGTAAACACCGCGGGTGTTTACAAGAACTGTAGGAATACATTTTATTTAGATAATAACGACATTCACTTCTTTCAATTTCCAAAAGTTGAAGTATTGTGTTATTTACGTACCGTATTAGTTTAAGATTATTTTTTTTTAATTCTTTAACTTCAAAAATAGATGTAATCTAATCTTAAAACACACCTGTTAACTCATAGTGGCGAGAAACCATTTGAGTGTAATTTGTACGACTACAAATGTTTTCAAAAGTTACTCAAAATGTTAAGGTCCGTTCATATCTACAGACATTCAACGTAACAGACACGACATTTTCAGAACTATTCACACAGATAGACACTTAATATGACAGACACAGTTTGTACGGGTAGTGGATGTACGTATGTATTTATAAAACATAGAACAATAATGAATGAACGTATGTTACTTAACGGATGTACTTAAAAAATGTTTCACAACTGTATGAGGAAGGTTTGTCCTTTATTACTAGAAGAAAATCAAAAAACAACAAAAAAAAAGAGAAAAGCCAAAGGACAGTATACTGGACACTGTCTATTAATATTTTTGTATAGCTTATTACTTAACGAAAAAAAGTTTTTGAAATACTTTAGCATGGATCGATTTCAATTTGAAGCTATACTGAATAAAATCAAACGGCTGACATTCGGTTTACCGGGCCATTATATTTGGACATATTTGTATTTATTTTATATATATATATATATATATGTACAATGGTAACGGCGCGATAACCGAGAAACACGGCTCCGCCTTACCGATTTTTAATTTCGAGCAGAGGAGAGTAAAAGCGGCTTTAAAAATAATAAGGAAAGTGAATTGTGAATGATGCAGTAAAGCAAGGCCAAAGTTAGTAAAACGTAAATACAAAGTGCCATACAGAGATATAAATCCAAAATAACATTAAGTGAGGTTATTGGATAAAACGTAAATAATAGTGAAATGTGCGAGGTCAAAGTATAGAGAAACAAGCGGGTCCGTTCTTTTTAATAGAGGCGGGTGCGAAGTTAAATAAACAGATTCAGCTCAGAAGAGACCAATAAACTTAAGTAGCAGTAACGGTCGTGTAAGTACGCGTGTTTTTAATGAAACTTTCCAGTACAGGCGAAAAAAGGAAACAACAAAATGGAGACATGTGAGTTAAATGAATTATTAGAATTAACACAACAACAATTTCAAGAGACTTGCAGAGAATTAAAATCGATGCAACAAAAATACAAAGAGTCGTCTACGGAATTAGAAGAAAGTAAAATAGAACTGACAACTTTAAAAAACTTAATGAGGGGAAGAGAAGAAGAAACAAACAGCGAAAGAAATAAATTATATCGAGAGATAGCTTCCTTAACAAATAAGATAAAAAATTATAAAACGAATGCAAATGAAATAAAAATTAGATATATACCTGAAAAACTTAAAAAGATAGGAATGAAAATAGATTACACAGAAAGAGGTAGATGGTTAAATAAAATAGACGAACTAGGGATTAGATCAAGAATAAAAAGACATCCCCAAACAAATGCAGCAATAAAAAATAAAACAAAAATTGAAGTTGGTTTCTGGAACGTACAGGGATTATTTAAGCAAGGTAAACTAAAACAACTAGTTAAAGAGGCAAATAAGTACAAAATAGGCATTTTATTAGTACAAGAAACAAATCTGAAAGACGTAACATCCAGTAAAATAGAAAACTATATCTTTTTCAACGGGAGGGGGGGCTTGGAAAATAGACTAGGGACAGGATTTCTAATAAAAGAAAATATAAAAGGATTGGTACTGGACTACAAGGCTATAAACAACAGGTTAAGCTACTTACGGATAAGAGGCAAAGTAAGAAAGTACTGCATAATAAATGTGCATGCACCAACTGAAAACGAAGAACCAGAAGAGAAAACAGAATACTATGATAGTTTAGAAGTATTATTAAATAACCTACCAAGTTACGATATTAAAGTAATTGCAGGGGACATGAATGCAAAAATAGGAAAAGAAGATTGGATAGCGGAAGTGGCAGAGAAAGAAAGTTTACACATGACAACAAACGACAATGGTATAAGACTAACAAATTTTGCAGCAAGCAGAAATATGGTCATCAAAAGTACGTGGCTCAGACGAAAAGACAAGTTCAAGATGACATGGAAAAGCCCTGATGGCAAAACCTTTAATCAGATCGACCACTTATTGATATCAAAGAACAACATAAATGCAATAGAAAAAGTACAATCTTATAGAGGAGCCGACATAGGATCAGACCACTTCCTGAGCAAAGCCAGACTAAAAGAATTCCTGCATGATACCCCCAAAAATGTACAGAAGAAAAGAGTTGGGACATAGAACTACTAAAAGACGAAAAAACCAAAGAAAAATACGCAAACATGACCAAATATTTGATGGAACAAAACAGTAACCCACCAGATGAATTAGAAGGAAAATGGGAAATGATAAGATCATCCTTAATCGAGAGTACATCTGTACTAGAAGGAGGAAGCATAAAGAGGCCAACAGATTGGTTTGACGAAGAATGCAAGAAGGCAGTAAAAGAAAAAAAGGAAGCAAAGAAGGATATGCTTCAACAGAAAACCTCAGAAACGCAAGAAAAGTACAGAGTACAAAGAAATATAGTAAATGCTTTATGCAGAGAAAAGAAAAGAGCTATGCTGACCAAGAAGCTTGAAGAGATAGAAGACGACTATAAGAATAAAAATTCAAGAATATTTTACAAGTTGACTAGAGAAAAAAGGAAGGAAGCAAAATATAACTGGCTTAAGAGATAAAGAAGGAAAGTTATGTCTGGAAGAAAAGAAAATGCTAGAAGTATGGGTGGAATTTTTCAGCAAAACCTTAACAAAGCAAGACCTAAACAAAGAAAAGATTCAGATTATCGAAAATTTATATCAGGAGACCAGTCTACCAACATGGGAAGAGTTCATGAAAGCAATTGGAAGAATGAAAAACAACAAAGCTCCCGGCTCAGACGACATCGAAATTGAACTAATAAAAAATGCGGATCAAACAGTACTGAAGAATTTGTTTGAATTGATAAAACAAGTATGGAAATGCAGAAAAATTCCCCAGGAATGGATGGTCTCAATAATAACTCCGATCTATAAAAAAGGAGATAGGTTGTCACCGATAAATTACAGACCAATAAGTTTACTGAATAACACTTACAAGATATTAGCCAATATAATAAACAAACGGTTACAAAAAGAAGTAGAAAATAAGATAGGACATTATCAGACAGGTTTCAAAGATGGAAGATCAGTCGTGGACAACATATTTATACTCAGGCAAATTCATGAAAAACTCAGCAAGAAGAACGTATCAATACACACGGCCTTTGTCGACTTCAAACAAGCATACGATTCCATAAAGAGAGAAACAATAATTAAGTCAATGACAGACCTGCACATCTCAACAGAACTAATAGAACTAGTCAAAATGACTCTACAAACAACTATAAATAGAGTAAAGTTCCAGCAACAGAAATCCAAAGTATTTGAAAGTAACGTAGGATTAAGGCAGGGCGACCCACTTTCGACAACCTTATTTAATATTGTGCTTGAGAATATAATAAGAAATAGTAAAGTAGATCAAACTAGGAATATTTTAAGAAACTCACACCAGTTACTCGCATATGCCGATGATGTGGTCTTCCTTAGCCGAACAAAAGAAGAATTGAAATCCCTCATTGCCGATTTTAGGAAGATAGCCGGAACTACCAGATTAGAAATAAACCCAGACAAATCTCAGTACATGATATTAGGAAACCAGCAACAGCAAGAAAATCAAGATCTCGAGATTGAAGTAGAGTTTAATAGTATATATATTATTTCCTTTCAGCAACTTCTTATAAGTATATCTTTGCAAAAATGTATATTGTATGTAGTTCCTGGATAAATATATAAACATTAACACTTTTGTTTATTACTCGACTGTGAACACATCGCATCATGCATAATTAATGTAATAGAACTTGTCTTTGTTGACTTTTTTGTAGTAATTTGGTGTTTTGTGCATATGTTCTACAATGGAAATCCAAGAAACAGGTATGTTCTTTTACATTCATGGTTCTGAAGTCATAGATCACACGCTATTGCCTATTGGGGAACTCTCTGAAGAAGCTGCCGAGTCAACTAATAAGATTATTAAGTCATTTAGATGGGATCACACTAGAAAAATGTCACGTATAACAACCAATATAGATCTATTGAATAGGTTACTACTGAACTCTGATCCATACATTACAAGCCTTGGAAAACTACCTCCTAAAAAGAAATCTATTTTCTCTCGGGCTGTTCTTAATTTATTAGACGAATAGGTATAAGTAGGTGTTTATATCACTAATATAACGTATATTAAGATATACTTATTATTTAAGTCTATAGTGTAAATTGTATGATCTTAGTTTTTGTTATGAAATAGCTGTTTGCTCTACTATTCTAAATATTTTAAAAACGAAACGTAGTTACGTTCTATTTTTAGAATTATTTCAATAATTATTTTTTAAATTTACTTTTTTATGCTATTTTAATACTTTATAAGAAAACTACCCGAAATCAGGTAGGGTCAGTAAGCCAGTAATTGACCATCACCCAACTGTTTTATTTTATCTTAATTGTGTAAAATGCAATACTTAGCAAATCTGTTGTCTTTAATTTCACTGAAAAGACATTTTAGATAAATAAATCAGTTTACCTCCTGGAATACATCATGTATGATAGTTATGACCGCCTCACAATGAGCACGGTACATACCCGGGACCACAGTGCACTGGTGAAAAACCATTCAATAAGTAATTTATAGTTTCTATACTAAATACATACTAAATATCATTCTATAATGAACTGCAATTCATGCAAAATGTTATCATTAGTTGATTATTAAATATTTTATATTGTTGAGAGATTTAAATTTGGTGCGCATTTCTGCTGATCCAAGTTAAAGGGCCAAGCGGTCCAAGGTCATTGAAACTGATGACAAGAGATCAAAGACGCCGCGCGAAGTTTCGCCTCTAATAATATACTACTCTTTGGTTTCGTATGAGAACCAATCCGAGTGAGTTTGCGTGCGTACCTATTTATTTACTGTTGCAGTTTTTAATTATCTCAAATTACACGCCAAAGATTGTTCACTATCGACTATGTTTACTTTGATAAGAGGATTCAAAGCTAAATTAAATCTGTTTTTAATTATTTTAGCCAACGAAAATATTGACCTTTTTAAAATTAGATGCTTATTACAGTCGTTTGAGAGGAGATTCCAGGACTTTGAAAGTATAAAAGAAAATTTACAAATTTTTGTGAATCCTTTTACAATCAGTTTGACTGAAATAATCATAAGACAATGACATGTATTCTGTAAAAACCATTTCATATCAATTGTTACGCATAGCAATTATTGAAGAGAAACAAATTGATGTGATCTCATAACAATTCAAGCTGGTTTTGGTATTCTGTAATGTCAATTGTTACGCGCCGACTGAAGAGAAAACGTAGCAATTGAAATGCCACTTGTTGGGAACTTTGAAGATAACTGCGCATGCGCGCAATGTCGCCATCTACCATCGGTCTCGCGATACTTGACATTTTGATATATTTGACACCCGCGGGAATTCCCTACTTTTTAAAAATTAGTAGTAAAGATATAAACATTGCAAAAAACTAGTGAAAAACAGTTTAATTTGTTATTAGATTTTATGAGCAACAGTAAATTGTTAATTACGGGAAAACTGCGACCAACCTGTGATAGGAATATGTTAAATATTTATAAGTATTATAAGTGTTATAAGTATTTCTTAATAGTCATTTATTTTAATCCTAATAACAAGTTACGGCCTGAAAGAACGATGTTGACAGTTGGAAAGACAGTAAAAACACTTATTTATTTATAATCATGCGTGCATGATGCATTAATTTTTATAGATATATACATATTTATCAGTTGAGGTTAAACAAAACAAACAGTTTGTAACGACACGGATCCATGCCGGACCCGGCACCCGCCGGGCGCTTGGGCATTCGTAGTGTTGAGATTTACCTGCTTGTTAACAAAACACGACTACCAAAAAGTGAGGTTAGAGGAACCGGTTTTTAACATAAACGTTTGCGAAATTACTTTTCTTGAGGTTTATTTTACAAATATATTGGTTTTCTACTCACATAAAAGACTATTTATAGAAATATTAACGTTTTTGTGAAAATAAAACAATAAAGTTTTGAGATGAGTACATAACAACGACCGGATAACAATTGATATGAGTCTTCAATTTATTGTTATGACATAGCCATCGATTGATACAGAAAGTGCTTAGAGAATACCACTTTTGCAAAATCGCTTGTTATGGTTGTCCCATAACAATCAATCGGAGTGTAACAATTGATATGATTACTTACAGAATAGACCTGAATGTCAGAATTTCAGAATATTGTTTTTCTTTTGTTGCACAATACCTTAATTTAAGTTAAGTTTGGTATCCTTGTTATGAGCCACCCTGTATAGAGCATTACATGCTTTTCAAAATAATTTCTTTCGTTACAAGACTTCTGCTTGTTTTAAAATTGTCAAAAACAAATTTTTTAAATGTATTATTTTTTGTTTAACAAATGTTGTTAGACATCTCGCATGTGATGTTGATATTGATCGAAAACCAAAGTATTTTACAACTATGTATCAAAACAATTTCCCAGAGATATTGGCAGTTACATAATCAGAAATTGTTTGTTTTGGAGGAGGAAATAAAATGGTGGAACACTCGTATGTCTTGGAATCAACTACTATTCCTGTAGTTGCTTTGGTTTTTCACGTAAATTTTGTAAAAACCAAACACTAGGGTAACATTTCTCAAACTATGTTCCCTGGAACATTGGGATTCCACAAGGACCCTGCATGGGTTCCTCGAATCTATTCAACACTAAATAAAACGAACTACATCTACCATACCATATGGAAGGACAGGAATGTTTTGTTTTATTTATTATATTAACTTAATTGAATTACTATGAGGTAAGCGCCATAAATTCTCGGCCCGGCAGGCTTCTATAGGTGCCAACATGTTCAAACTCGGATGCGTCACAGTTGATTATGTAAGAGGCCTACACTATAAATGTTACGACTAGAAGCATAATAGACTTGAGTAGACACTCAAGCATCGTGACGAATGCATGAAAATGTTGCAGCTAACGAAAATTGAGTACCGCGTAGTCATTAGATTTTTAACAAAAGAAGGGCACACGCCTAATCAAACCAAACAACGTTTAGACGGCGTTTATGGTGATTTATCTCCTTCATATTCCACTGTAAAAAAGTGGTGAAATTGTTTCCGTTTGGGGCAAGAATCTCTTGAAGGTTATGAGCGCACCTGTCCACTGTGGGGTGAACTATTGTAAGGACTCCCATTGGGCCCAATATGCTTTGAGCGTTCTGTTGAAAGGGCTGACGGCCTCCCAGGCAGGCCTTTCTCCCACGCGCTTCCATTCCAGTACCATTTTTAGTTCGGGATCAGCCTTCTGCTGTCGTTGCAATTCTTCCGGCAACCAATTGTCGTTGACGATGGTAGTTCTTAATACTTGGCAAACCCTCTCTTCCAAGCGAGAGCAATGACGGCAATCCGTTGGACAGGGTCTTCTTGAAAGAGCATCGGCATTTCGATGACTAGTGCCCGCTCGATGTTCTGTGTCAAAGTCGTATCCTTGTAATCACTCGATCCACCTTGCGACCTGGCCTTCAGGATTACGGAATTGTAGAAGCCATTTCAACGCTGCATGGTCCGTCCTCAATAAAAACTTCCGTCCGTACAAGTATTTGTAGAAATGCTCAACGGACTTCACGACGGCCAATAGTTCTTTTCTGGTCACACAATAATTCCTTTCGGCTTTCGACAAAACCTTACTAAAATAGCCGATGACCTTTTCTTGTCCATCCTGTATCTGAGAGAGTACACCCCCAATGCCCAGATTACTTGCATCTGTGTCAAGTATGAATTTCCCTTCTATCCGTGGATAGCTCAATATTGGTGCTGTTGTCAGGGCACGCTTCAACTGTTGGAAAGCTTTTTCATACTCTCCGCTCCAAAAATACTCGCGCCCATCTTCAGTTAACCTTGTCAGAGGTTTCGCTATATTGGCAAACCCAGGAACGAAACGCCTGTAGTAGGTACATAACCCAAGAAAACTACGAACTTGGTGTATATCTTTCGGTGTTGGCCACTCTTGAACTGCACGAATCTTATCGGAGTCGGCTGCCACTCCATTTTGTGATACGACGTGCCCGAGATATTTCACTTCCTTTCTGAATATGTGGCAATGTTTCAAATGTTCGTTGAATGATTTTCCGACTACAATCACATCATCTAGCTATACCAGGCAGGTCTTCCACGACAGCCCTCTCAGGATGGTCTCCATTAGACGCTCAAAGGTGGCCGGAGCGTTACATAGACCGAAAGGCATAACTGTAAACTGCCATAGTCCGGAACCAATAGTGAACGCGGTCTTCTCCCGGTCTTCAGGTTCCATTTCAACTTGCCAATAACCACTCTTCAAGTCCAAAGTCGAAAACCATCGTGAACCAGACAGGGTATCTAACGTGTCGTCGATACGTGGTAAGGGATAGCTGTCTTTCTTGGTCACGTTATTGAGTTGCCGATAGTCCACACAAAATCTCATTGACCCGTCCTTCTTACTGACCAGGACCACCGGTGATGCCCATGGACTGTTGGATGGCTCGATGACCCCTTGTTCTTCCATATCAGTAATAATCTTTTCGGCTTCTGCTCGCCTTGCTAGACGTAGACGCCTCGGCTGCTGACGGACAGGCATAGAGTTGCTTGTATTGATTTTATGTTTTACTATATTTGTTCGTCCCTTCTGGCTATCGTCAAGAGCGAAGATATCTTGGTATCGGTGAACCAAACCCTGTACCTCTTTCACTTCCGTTCTGTTAAGGTCTTCGCACGAACTAGTAACCATACCCACTAATTTTCCACCATGGTCTTTGGGCGCTGGTTTTGGAACATCAGCCATACACCTGGCTACTCGGAATACTGGCACACACTGTCCCACAAGGGTACTCTTCTTCAATGTCACCGGATCCACATTAACGTTCATAAGCCTCACCGGTACTGTCTTTCCAACCTTGATCAGCGCTTTTCCCACCAGTATGCCACTATGGATCTTCTTATCACAAACAGGCTCCATCATTCGCACACATCCTACCCGAAGATCTCCATCCAAACCTGCCTCGACAACCATCTCGCTTTGACCCGGCAATATCACATCTTCAGTCAGCAAAACCCTTACAACCGGATCTTCTCGTGGGTGCAACGGAAGTTCTTCGTTACCGATCTTCAAAACACCCTCTTTTAAATCCAACGTAAAACCAAATTTTCTCAGGAGGTCCATTCCCAAGATGAAGTCATCAGTGATATCGGCTACCAGCACCTCATGATCACGTTCTTCACTTCCAATGCCAATCTTCATCTTCACCACTCCGCGTGTTGGAATTACTTCACCTGTCGCTGTACGGAGTTGAGTAGTTGTCTGTAACAGCTTCATACTTGTTCGTAGGACATTAGGCCGTATGATGGACTTTGTCGCCCCCGTATCAATGAGCAATGCAACAGTTCGATTAGCAATTTTCCCATATACGAACAAACTGCTGGTACTATTGTTTGATGTTACGGCATGGATGGTGATCTTCGGGGCATCTCCACTCAAAGTCGACGTTCGCCCCCTCTCGTCGACCCCCTTTAGTTTTTCCGACGGCTGAACTTGTTTGGGTTTAGGGCAGCGGCGTCGTATGTGCCCTTGTTCACCGCAGTTCCAGCAACGGGGTCCTCGAACTTCTTGAGAATTCTTTTTACAGTTCTCTTCCTTCTGAAGAACTCTCATTAATAATTCTTCTAGACGATCTTTAGAACCTTCATCTTCTTCCACAACAGTCCGAACACGCCCGTGACCTCGGGATGCTTGTTTTGCAGCTTCAAATTCTAAGGCGTGAGCGAGCGCATCATCAGTTGTTCTTGGTCGTGCCAGCCTCAATGATTGTTGTGTTTCCCCGTCTCTTAACCCATCAATGAAGGTCTGCACAGCGAGTTGTCCCAGAAATGAATCGGGTGCCGTAGGGTACGCCAATCGGACAAGCCGCGCAACATCGGCTTCAAACTCCTGCAGGCTTTCTCCATTCTTCTGGATACGATTCTTCACTTGCGCGTGATACACCTGTTGTAGATGCGCGTCTCCATATCTCATCTCCAATCTAGAAACTAACAACTGGTAATCATTTTCCTGTCCTGCTGGGATTGTTTGCAGGACGTTCAACGCGTCTCCATGCAAAGCCACAGTTAAAGAAACGGCCTTTTCCTTGCGTGTTCATCCGTTGGCCCCAGCGGCCGCCTCAAATTGTTTGTAGTAGGTGGACCAAGGTATTTTCCCATCGAACGTGGGTGGTTTTACTTTTATCCCTACGGCAGGATCCTTTTCTTCTTTAAATTGTTTCGGCCACTCAGAAGTTGAGGGAAACCGTATTTGACTCATTCTATCTTCCAACATTTTAGTTACGCTATCTTTCTCAGTTGTTGGTGGTAATTGCATTTGGGCTATTTTCTCTTCTACCATCTTTATTACCCTATCCTGCTTCTCCAATTTAATTTCTAATAGTCCTAATGCGCTGGAATTTTCCAACAATTCTTCGGAAACTTTGTCTTCTAACGCTTTGACATTGTCCAGCAATTCTCCTTTAAGCCTTCTAGAACTTTCTTCAGACTTTTCTAGTAATTCTTTCTTGAGCAATCTTGCATTTTCTAGTAAATCTTCTTTAAGTATTCTAGAATTTTCAAAAACTCTTTCTTCCAGTGCTTTAGCATTATCCATTAGCTTTCTAGAATTTTCTTCAGTCTTTTCCAATAGTTCTTCTTTTAACATTCTAGAATTCTCTTCGGACTTTTCCAGTAGTTCTTCTTTTAACATTCTAGAATTCTCTTCGGACTTTCTCGAATTTTCCAGTAATTCTTCTTTTAACATTCTAGAATTCTCTTCCATTTTACTTAACAACACGTTAGTATCAATTGCGGGTCCAGGTATTTCGAAGAGGTAATTTTCGGGGTCTTCCTTGTGTTCCAAAAGCCATTCTCTTAGCCGATTTATTAACACACTTTTAAGGCCCGTTGTTTCCAAGTCCCGTTCTTCCAGTTCGCGTTTTAAGTCTATTACCTTCAGATCTTTCAACAATTTCATCGCCATTTTAATTATTAGTTGGAATTGCTTTTAACACTAACAGTTTATTCTCACAGCACTTTGTTTATTACACGATTTTATTTATTTTAAAACCCGACACCACTGTAACGTTCTTTTTAAAATAATAAGAAAAGTGCTGTTTAAATCGTCTATTAATAAGAAATATTTATTTACAAACACTAATGAATACACTATAAATTAACGCTATGATTATAAACCATTAAAACTATTATTTACAGACTATGAATTTCTAATACAACATTTATCTTCACATTTACTATTTATCTTCACATTTACTATTTATTTCCATTTACTATTTATTTCGTGATACACAGTTAATGACTCGCTGTTGACTGCTCCTCTTTCATCCGCGAAGTCGATTTTATACCCTCATATAATTGTACCAGAAGCCGCTAGAACCTAGTATGTATTTCTGGAAGGTGCTAGATAAACCGCGTCTGGTTTACATACTCGATGCGATGCGTCATTCTCTCGAATGCTGTAGAATATTCCATTTGTTGTGTGAAGAAGAGGTTCTTTCTTTTTCTCTCTTGTTACACTATTATTTATTTTCCAATTTAAAGAAAGACCTTAGGGGACGTCATTTTAAGGACATTAAATTATTAATTCCATGTTGTAATAAGTGTACTAACATTAGGGGAGATTATATTGAAAAATAAAAATGATTATATTTTACCAAGTTTATTTTTTCTATATCAGGCTGAGAATTTATGGCGATTACCTCGTAAGTAATTCAAGAGTACACTAAAATCTAGTACTTCTACATTTTAATCGATATCAGTCAATAAACATAAGACAATTAACATTATACAAATAGATACTTACGTATTGATGACATAAAGTGCCATGTGTACAAGATACGGTATTAAATGCATGTTACTCTGTGGCCCACCACCTCCAGTGTCGTCATGGAAAGACTTTTCTTGAGCAAACCGTAATAAAAGTAATTCAAGATCGTGTATTGTAGAACTATGACCTATATCCCGATGATTAGTGCTTTCTTGTAAATACGTATTATGTCGAGCAAGACAACTAGCAAATGCAGATTCTGGAACTTGAGGTCCCCACAATGGCAACAGACCATTACATTTTGTATTTGCATTCTGCAACGCTGCTGATTCCCACTCGTCCCTAGCTCTAGCTAACCTGTAATAATGATTTAAATAGGTATATTTTCAATTCTAACGAGTACAAATTAATAATGCATCCTACCTTACTGCACTCATGTGACAATCAACATGAACAACATTAAAATGAGTAACAGTATTGTAACCGACTGTTTTCCGAGGTTTAGCTTCAAATTCATCAACATTACAACGTTTAGTAAATGTGTAAATTCCAAGCACTTTGGTCGGTTGACATTTATAACCTTCCCTGCATATACAACACACTAACCCTGTTTCTTCACCTAGTTCTTCCATTTGTTGTAGTATTGATGATTTTGCAGTTACCTATTAACACACAGAAATGTCAATTTTCAAATTACATCAAATCAAAGATTATATTTACCTGTCCCTTATCATTTGTTCGCATACCAAGTTGCCCCAATTGTTTCTCTCTCATAGCCATAGCAAGGCGTTTCTTTTCTGACCTAGTAAATTCACGTGCATCCTCTATGCGTTTTGCTACTGCAGGATTAGTTCGTAAAGCTTCTAACAAATTCTCAGCTAAGGAACCTACATGTTCATCTGAAGACACTTGTTCTAATCGGTGAATTATTGGAATTGTATCTGCAGCTGCTATAGCTAACTGTAACATTATTTAATTAATTAAAAAACTCCATCTTTATAAGTGTCTTCATTTTCTTACCTGAGTTTTTTCATTATTTGAAGCTAGACCAGTAAGGAACCTTAAAATATACTTTAAAGCAGGTTTCGAGATGAATTCTTTTAATTCATCACTATCAGTCCTTAACAATGTAGGTTTAACACAAGGTGCATGCATTGTAATGTATTCAACAGCATCTCGTACTGCTCCCAATGAAACGATGTGGTCTTTCAGTGTGTTACCAATGGCATTCTTTTCAATACCGTCTGTTAACACACAGAACATTTCTAATTTTTGCTGCTCATCAGCTGTATGTTCAAAATCGTATTTATTAAAGTCCAGAATGGATTTAAAATGTTCTAATAGTATTTTCATCTTTTCCTCATTGACATATACTAAAGCTGCAAGCACCCTTGTTAGATGAATTAACACTGATTGGTTATTCCGCACAGCCGTTTGATTGGTACACGAGAGCAGGGAACGGACATATTCTGGTTCACCAAAGGTTTGAGAGAACTTCTCAAATGATTCTATCGATTTACTTGTTGCCATTGAAAGAACTGTTTCCATAATCTAGAAAAAGAAAAAAAAATTATGAACTAAAATTCATAGCAAATGATAAAATGATTGTTCAAAATCTGAATAAGGTCTTTAGTCCAGTTAGTTTAGATAATTCTTGGGTTTTTACATTACATGCCAACAGTGTTGCAATTGCAATTAAACTCAGTTTCAATTAATACGTCAATTGCAATTAAAAATTACAACTAAAATTGTTAACTCAATACTATTTATGAAAATTTTAATTTAAATAAAAAAAATAACTACGAAGGTCATTCTAGTATTTTGTAATAACAGCAGATCGCAATTGAATCTTGTCCCAGACTTAAACAAACCCTAATAAATAAAAAGAGCAATTAAAATATTTTTATATGTGTATTGTAATATTGGGTGCACAAATAAACTTTGTAAACTATTACAAATGTATTATCTGCACAATCTCTATAAAAATATAAATCGTAAAATGCTTTTAATAAGAAATAGCAAAATATATTGCGTGTTGGTTATAATGTAGTGGTCAGACCTATAGTCAACCAGAATTATCAAAGTAGCTGTAGCAAGTCATTTTGTCACAAAACAATTTTCATAATAATCAATTTACCTAGTTCTGTTATTACATACAGGTTCAGGCAAAATATGTAATTTATTTTTAAAAATAACAACTATTTGATTAAATATAAAATGTTGGGGATGTTTATTACAGTTTCTTTGGGGTTGATAACTTGATTTTATGTTTAGGGATATTTATTACAGATTCTATAATGTTGGTAGTTTTGATTTTTTTTGTAGTTAAGAAACGTTTGGTTTTTGTTTTTGAAAGAGGATGAGGGGTTGGAAATATATATATATATATATATATATATATATATATAAATAATATTTTGAATGCAAATTCATATAGAAAAATTTATCATCGACTCTGCTGGGACACGAACCCAGGACCCTCCACTGTCTAGGTGGTATCTCTACCAACTGAGCTACAGAGCACGACTATCAACAAAGCGAGAAATTTTCCATATGAATTAGATAGTAGGCAAACATACAAAGTAACTAGATATTTTTTTTGAACATTATTAATGAAGATCAGCAGGTCAAATGTTCAAAAAATATCTAGTTACTTTGTATGTTTGCCTACTATCTAATTCATATGGAAAATTTCTCGCTTTGCTGATAGTCGTGCTCTGTAGCTCAGTTGGTAGAGATACCACCTAGACAGTGGAGGGTCCTGGGTTCGTGTCCCAGCAGAGTCGATGATAAATTTTTCTATATGAATTTGCATTCAAAATATTATTTAATGTAAAATCATTATGCAACTTGATAAAAATTAACTCTATATATATATATATATATATATATATATATATATATATATATATATATATATATATATATATATATATATATATATATATATATCTTCTACCCAATTGAGCGTCCTCCTATGTAAAAATCCAATACCAGTGAGCGTCCATGGTCATTGAGCGTCCGATAGACGGACGCTCACTGGCAATCCCTGAAAATGTCACAATGTGATCAGTTGGTTGCATACATGCTTTTGCAATAAAAATCTCGTGGACGTTGGGTGACACATTCGTGTGATAGATGTTTATAATTAGTTCAGGCTTCTGCCGCATATAAGCGCGGTGAGCGTCGAAGTGTATATGATATACACAAATAATACCTGCAGCGTTCAACTGAGCTTCCACCTTTAGCTCCTCCCCCGTTAGCTGCTCTTCTTAATACATATTCATTTCTATGCATTAACGAGCGTCCGTGAGCTATTTATAGAAACAGCAGCTGTTACAGGAGAGAGTGAAGTCGATCGATAAAATTCTTCAAATAAAGCCGGTTTGGTTTACCGTGATTTTATAGAGACAGCGCGGCCCTATATATTTTATTTTACTCAACATACAGGAAAGCCACATTTAAGTACAAAATATGATTTAAATACATTATGAAGATACATCCTGACTTGTTTGAGTTTATTATGTATTATAATTATGATACGATAACATTTTAATATGTATAATTTGAAAGAAGAAAAGAATATTTTATTATAAACACATTGTTATCTATATTTGCTTATATTTTAATTCATATCAAACAATGAGAATCATCCTAAAGTTAATTGTTGAATAGAAGATTTAAATCTATTTAATAAAACCCCAATAAATTTAAGACCAAATCTACTATTATCATTACTAAGTCACGTACTTCTAGGTAGAAAGAAATTATAATCGTAGTTGAAAGGATTAAAGGGTATATTGAAAATACCATAGTTTCTAGTTGATATAACTGGAATTCTAAAGGTAGTTTTTTGAGGAACTTTTAGATAATCTACCTCATCATTTATATTCAAAGCAGAAAAATTAAATTAGCTTTCGATCTTGATTTCGTGAAGGTCGCACAGTCCCTGTCTTTTCGATTAGAACCACCCTTCATAAAGGAGTAATTCTTTTTTACTGGTAGAAAATGGCTGTCCGATGGATATTGATAAAACCCACATTCATGTAGAGCTGGTGATGTAGCGTAACAGTTCATTTATGCATAAGTCTTTCCCCAACTTTCCTGAGTGGGTTCGGACGAAACCGATTTAGAGTGGAACTAGAGTTTGATGAAATTTTGATTAATTTTAAGATCTTGTGATGGACTAAGCTTCTAAGCTAGCATTTGATCGACGTTTGTAAAACTTAGACTGCGCTAAAATCTTAGACTACTTAGTTACACCACGTTTTATTCAAGTCTACCAACCTACGCGCCCAGAATCCAACCCTACTCAGGTTGTAGAAATAACGCATAAATGAACTTGGAAGGATTTTTTCTCTACAGAACAATTGTACCGAGTTTCAACGAGGTCTATAATAACTATTTTCCATCCATAAAATGTCTCCTCCGTGATTCAGTAGTCCCGATGTAATAGCCAGGGACTGCAATATTTAAGATTTGCACAATTTCAATAGATTAATAATATCCATACGGTAATCGTATTTAAAAGCCACACATCGTAAAAAATTATTTTGCACTCGCTCTGGTGGTTTGGGTAATTTGGAGACCATACTGGAGAACCACATTGCAAAAACAGATCTTACCAATGCTATGTATACAATTCTTCGGATTGAACTTTCCTTAATGATTCTATCTTGCTCTTACACACATCTTGATCTCCTGATGTGATCGCCAAAGAGTAGAAACGTTGAATTGGCCTCAAGAATTCTGTATACGCGGTCTTCATAAGAGCTACACGAACATTTCTATCTTTTCCAGGGATAACCTTTACAATCCTCGCTATTGGATTCCAATTCTATCACTTTAAATTGCACTTCCAACTAGAACAATAATTCGAGAATAACATTCTTGAATCTTTCTTCGGTTTACGCTCAACTAATTGACTCAAATACTCACTACAAAAGTTTCGTCACAAATCCTCCTTGACTCTTTGGTGATAGGCAAATTTCCTCTCAGCACTGTTAGAATCTAAATAATCCAACCCTGGGCTTCCCTGCTGCCGTAGATCTCGCAAGAACATGGCTGGGGTGAGAGGAACCAAATCTTCAGTTTTCAGAAATGAATGACAATGGTCTCGAATTGATAACTGATTCACAATCATATAAAATCGCTATTAGTTCTTCATAATTTAATAAAGTTCTTCATAATTTTTACCAAACACTCGTCGCAACAGTTGTTTCAGAGTTCTCATAAGACGCTCTCACCAACCACCTTCCACCAAGCAGGAGTCGGAGGAATAAACCTCCATTGAATTTATTGGACAGCTGACACGGATTCCACGACTTTCCAATCCACAGATTTAAACAAATGTGTCCATTCCAACAAAGTTTATTGCGTTTTCACTACTACAACGGTCTTCCCCTTCTTGTTACGAAGCTTAAAACTCTGCAAGATGGAATCAGTAGACAACAAACTTATTAATTCCAAATGACTGCTACAAGTCTTTTTGTATCAAATCTTCTGCGCTTCTCACATTTGGAAATAATGGCACGAATTGACTTCCTTCCCCTCGGAATCCTATATCTTTCACATAAACGAGAAAGTAGCAACTGTGTTTCTCCATAACACTGCTTCAAATGTTCCTCCCTCACAAGGGCCAGTAACACTGGATGACCAATTGGCAATAAAATAGGAATCCAAAAATCCACCGTGTCTTTTCTTCGTTCAGTTTTTGTTTTGACTCTTATAAGTCCCGAATTATCCCTTAAAACACTTAGTTCAGGTATCTCATTTATGTTTACTGCAAAACATTGCTTCTGAGCTACTAGTATTACACGCCTCTCTGTTTCATCCAAATCACTGGCATTTACCATGCCAGTTTTACGATTATCTTCTCCATTGCGGGAATTGTTCAAAAATCTTAGCATCCAAGCCACCATTTTGACAATACCTGAACATTTCGAAAAATAATTTCTTCTGTTGTGACTTCCAATTGTGACAGCCAATAATTGCAATCGTGGGATTGGCAACCTTTTCAAAGGTGCAATTCTTGTCGTTGCTTGTAGGAACTTCAATTCCACTTGATAATTGAGTTCGCATCTCACGAAGACAACGGACTAATATGCAAAACCACTACCATCGCAAAACGTATGTAGCTTCCACCCATCCTTGGGAAATGCATAAGATGACAAACATCGAGGGATTCTGATTGACGGCGGCAGTTTCAATACGCTCATCCAATTTTGTTCCAGTTTTGTTCAATAAACTTTGTTCCCAACTCTTGAGGTAATACTTCAATCCAACTAGTTTTCATTCCCCAACTAGATTGAAGTAGAATATCTTCATACGCAAAACAGTGACATGTGAAACCAATGGGGTCAAAAACCTTGAACTACAGATAATATGTTTCTTCGGGTAGGAATAGGAAATGGTTCTTAAATGTCCTTGACATGACACAACAAAACATCCTCCTGCTTATCCTAAAGCAAACCAAATACTTGAGAAATGTTGCATCCACTCTGAAAAGTGGATTCCCACAACCTTAGATCAAATTTGGTGGTGGACAGTAACTCAGTCACATCTTTGATGAAACTAATCAAATCACCTTCCGAGTCAACTGAAGTGACACAATTATCCACGTAGAAGGAATTTGATAATTTCTCTCCAGTTAATTTTAATTCTGGCAGTGCATTTTTAACATGAAGCTCAATCACTGCTCCCAACAGGAAAGGATTACAATTCATGCGGACCACCACACAACGATGACAAAAAATTCTTACCTGTCGGCCTTTCTTGTTCCTTCACCAGAGAAATTTCAAAAAAATCACTATTGCTTTCCTTTAGCGCAATTTGAAGAAAAGCTCTTCCGAATATCTAAGATAATGCCAATTTTTTTTCCCTAAATCTCAACAACATGGATGGGACGAGTTTAATCAAATTCGGTCCTTTTTCCAGACAATCGTACAAGGACAGCAATTTTTTCTGCCTCACTGAGCCGTCGAAAACAGGTCTAACTTTTGTCGTGACACAAAAAGGCTTGAAGACAGAGCGATGAGACAAGTACCAGCCAATGTCATTGAACTTATTATTTGGCACTTCTTCAACTACTCCTTCTTCTAACCACCCATGAACACGTTATTATAATTCTTAAAATTCCCAAAATCATCCAATTTCTTTCTTGTAGAAATAAATCACTTTTCTGTCATTAATTTGGTTTCTTTTAATTCTGGATGACCATCTATCCAAGACAGACTCACTTCATATGAACCATAAGAATTAATAAAGACAGTATCCTGGAAATGTTTTTTGGCAACAACTTTCAAAACCAGTTTAGAGTTCGTCTTTCGAGTATCTCTAATTACAATTGTTTTGAATGTCCAAAGATTTGTAACTGACGATTCTTGGATCAACAGCAACGACACAATCAAGGATGAGCTAGATTGGCAATGTTCAAAAGACACTCTTCCCATGAGAGTGCAGCCCAACTTATTCTCAATGGCAAAAAGTACACTTTTCAACTGATGAGCTCGCCCTGTCCATAAACTGCCAGCAACATCTGATTCAATTAGAATTTCAATTTGCGTACATACGTTCCCGACGTCAGAAATCCAAATCTTCTTGTTATTCAATTTTCTAAACCAGGTTCCTCTTTTCGCATGAGGAACTTCTCCACAAATGACCTCCATAAATGACATTTTCTAGAAAATTTTCCATTTACAGTACTCAGAATTACATCAAATCTCATGTGCTGTTTCTCGGACTGAACCCCACCAAAGAGCATATGAACAATTGACTCTGAGGATACAACCGGAAGCTTCATTTCTTCAGCAGCACTTCTCAAAATATAAGACCTTTGAGATCCTATGTCAATGATTGCTCTTGCGTTCCGTTCACATCCTACTCCGTTCACGGTCATCACTAACGTCTGAAGAAAGACATCACCGGAACAAGATTGATAAGACATGGCCGAAGTTCTTGACTCCCGGACTCTATCTTGACTGACTGGACCATGGGTGGCAGAATTTTTGTGAGCTGGTAGATCGGAACGCATGACTTTAAAATGCTTCTTTCTATACAGGGAGTTAGGCAGAACGATATCAAAAAAACTGGGGGGGGGTAAATAGGATTATTTGGAACCCATTTAGGGTAAATCACCCTATACAAAGGCGTTTGGTTTTCACACAACAAATTTAAAATTTGTTTCAACCGTTTTTGAGACTTAGTTAAGTCGGCTTATAACTTTTTATGTGTCTGTTATTTGGATGATTTTTTTTATTTTTAGGTTAACGATGTCTACAAGATAATAATACAAAAATTTTTAACTGATTAATTAAAAAACAAAAAATATATTAAGCCATTAGTCCAGAATTTCGGCATTTTTTCAAAAATACCTAATAAAATTAATAAAGAAAAGCCAAGCACCTTTGTATAGGGTGATTTACCTTAAATGGGTTCCAAATTATCCTATTTACCCCCCAGTTTTTTTTTGACATCGTTCTACCTAACATCCTGTATACAAGACACACGACCTTTGATTTACATAATTTGAATTGATGACCGACTCTATGATGTATTTCTTGTAGAGAAATACAACATTTCTTACTTAACAAACCTTTCTTTTTTTCACTCGGATCCATTTTCTGAGTTTGAAAGTAATTATTGATGGGATTTCGCACAAAAACATATACAATTTTTTTAACCCCACCGTCGTCACCCGAGAAAAGTCCAGCAGCTATTGGAATACTAACACTGACACTCCTTATTTCCTCCCTCCACTACAATTTACTCCATTGCCAAATCAATTACGAGCCAAAGAAATCTTTTCTCACCTTAAACTTCATATCTCAAAAATTCCATCAATTGATTGAGTCGATTCTTTTGACTGACCACTTCATCCTCTCCCAGTTTTGAATTTCTCATTCTATTCCAGGTTCTGAGCAATTCTTCAGGTAAGGTAATTCCACAAGTGGGAACAATATGGCATTATCATAATTATCTTATTCTTATTATCATGATATTCTTCAATTACCAATTTTTCGTTCGTTCGTCATCAAGATCGCGTAACTCCTTGACCAATCTTCCCAGTTTCATCATGGAAGCGTTTATGGTATCTTGTTCCATGGCTTTAACACCATCCACATTCAACATAAAATTTACTGTCGGTGTACATGCGGTAGGTCTGGGACTCTCTTCTACCGACGTCTGTCCATTTTCATTTTCTCCAAAATATTTAATCAACATCAATCCAAAATCCTAAAACAATCACGTCGAGGTCCCCAGGATGTCGGGCGCACGTAGATTTTAACCGATTCTCTTTCCCTGTCATGTAGTATTTGTGAAACTTTGGCGGTTACAAATGGCGTAGAGGCGAAAAAGGGTAAAAAAGTGTGATAGAGTGAGAAAATGTAAAAGACAGTGATAGGAAAAGATAGAGAGTGTTGAATGGTGGGATAGTAAGTTACATCGTGAGAAAGAGTAGGGGAGGGTAGAGACTCTGATAGTTTGATAGTGAGTAGAAAAGATGGAAAACGGTTCAAGAGAGCGGAAAGAGTGGATGAAGGAGAATGAGGTGAGTGAGGATAAGGTGGAAAGAGATGAAAGAAGGTCTAAAGAGATTGGAGTAGATGAATAAGGCTGATAAACCGTGCAAAATGGTAAAAAGGAGTAAGAGAATGTGAACGAGCGGGACAGGGACAAGGACGGGAGAGTCCTTTAATTATAGTTTTCCTTGTAGTCGCATTAACAGTTCTTTTGTATGTCTATTACTGCTTTATCTGCGAATATATTCTACAGGTAAGCAAGTGTACCTGCTTATTTGTACTTGCAGTTACAGGCAGTGCTATTATTACTGAGGTATCGATGCAGCTCAGGTACCGACTTGTAGTTCACTTGCGAGTGATAAACCAGCAGGAACAACTTGCAAAGCAGGTATCTGCGCATTTCTCTGGTACGAACTTATGCAAAAGTTGAGAACAACGGAGATAACGCTTGGAGAAACACATGTAAGGCAACATCATCACATATATTTATGCTACTTCTTCTGTAACTGATAAAAGACATGTTCAAATCAATTTTAAGACTTTGATTTATTGTTTCTAGCCTTATTTGGTGAAACTCCATAATCAATTACTAAATAAAACTGATTTGTTAATACTTTTACATATTTATTATAATCTACCTGACAATTGTTTCGACTGTTTAGATCTGCTATATTATATCCTATTGGACAAACACTTCGAAGTTTGAACATAAGATATAAAGAGCACCTACGTTGTTACAGAAGTAAATATCCAAAAAATATCTACGCCAAACGCCTTTTTAGAACAAAATCACACAATGCCTTCCCAAAATAATATTAAATTCCTACATTTTTGTTAATAACAAACGCAAATTAGATATTTTAGGAACTTTGGAGATATTATACAAACACAAACTCTGGGTACTTTTAATGAATGAACAGATTGAGCTCAGTAATTCTCCGGTACTAGAAGTGTTAGATATTTAATATATATTTTTTATCTAGTTATCTATTTTTTGCATTTACCTTAGCGACGTGTTTGTTTATATTTACATTACCTTTGATAATGACAGCTCAGCTGTCGAAACATATGTCAGAGAGATTATATAAATTTGTGAAACTTTTAACTAAATAATCAGTTTTATTTGTTTCGCAATTTTAAGAAAGTTCTTATAATAAACATTTCCTTAAAAAAGTACGTAAAATAAAAGTTGTATTCTTATAATAACATTTAGATGTTTTGCATCTTCATCGAAGCTAAAACATAACAATTTGTAAAATATAAAAATCAGCTGATTGACAGTTTTTTCTATATCCAAACAAAATAAGACTAAATCTAATAACAATCTAACATTTAAATGTACTGTTGCTAATCATAGAGCTAACCTACTACTATTATGTTATTAAAGCCGAGTTCAGCAGAATCAATACTCAGATTAATGATTGATCTGATTACTCAAGTAATTGGAGAGAGGAAGACAATTGTTTTAATAATAGTTGCTAACGCTGGTTACTCGAGCGATCAAATACCTTCGATGCAATTACCAAACTTAGCTTTAATTTATTTTTACCCTTTTGAAATGTGTTAATTGTAATCATTAACAATGCATATTATAATTTTCCCCTTTTGCAATATATAAAGGTAATATATTTATTTATTTAGGAATGGGTGGCATTATCTGAAACATCATAATAAAACTAACAGCCAGCTGACTGTCTATTTAAAATTCGCTACTGTTTGTATTTACAAAATATATAGAATGCATGAATACACTTCTCAAGTGCAAATTCGCGTTCTTGGGAAACCCGTCTTATGACGTCATGCTTCGACGCCACCACATGCTTCCGAACCAATCAAATAAGAGAATCTAAAAATAGATGTCTAAAAATAGACGGACGCTCAATGAAACACTAAGTAGTTCATGACGCTCAGTAATCGCTTAAAATGATTTACTACTTACACACGGTGTATATGTGTGGACGCTCAGCTACAAACTTTCTATACTGACGCTCAATGGTACGACAGATAAATATATATATATATATATATATATATATATATATATATATACATATACATATACATATACATATACATATACATATACATATACATATACATATACATATACATATACATATACATATACATATACATATACATATACATATACATATACATATACATATACATATACATATACATATACAGATACACATATACATATACATATACATATACATATACATATACATATACATATACATATACATATATATATTTATCTGTCGTACCATTGAGCGTCAGTATAGAAAGTTTGTAGCTGAGCGTCCACACTTATACACCGTGTATAAGTAGTACATCATTTTAAGCGATCACTGAGCGTCATGAACTACTTAGTGTTTCATTGAGCGTCCGTCTATTTTTAGAACATCTATTTTTAGATTCTCTTATTTGATTGGTTCGGATGCATGTCGCGTCGAAGTATGACGTCATAAGACGGGTTTTCCAGGAACGCGAATTTGCACTTGAGAAATGTATTCATGTATTCTATATATTTTGTAAATACAAACAGCAGCGAATTTTAAATAGACAGTCAGCTGGCTGTTAGTTTTATTATGATGTTTAAGATAATGCACCCATTCCTATATAAATAAATATATTACGTTTATATATTACAAAAGGGGAAAATTATAATATGCATTGTTAATGATTACAATTAAAACATTTTAAAAGGGGAAAAACAAATTAAAGCTAAGTTTGGTAATTGCATCGAAGGTATTTGATCGCTCGAGTAACCAGCCTTAGCAACTATTATTAAAACAATTGTCTTTCTCTCTCCAATTACTTGAGTAATCAGATCAATCATTAATATGAATATTAATTTTGCTGAAATCGACTTTAATAACATAATAGTAGTAGGTTAGCTCTATGATCAGCAACAGTACATTTAAATATTAGATTGTTATTAGATTTAGTCTTGTTTTGTTTGGATATAGAAAAAAACTGTCAATCAGCTGATTTTTATATTTTACAAATTGTTATGTCTTAGCTTCGATGAAGATGCAAAACATCTAAATGTTATTATAAGAATACAACTTTTATTTCACGTACTTTTTTAAGGAAATGTTTATTATAAGAACTTTTCTAAAATTGCGAAACAAATAAAACTAATTATTTAGTTAAAACTTTCACAAATTTATATAATCTATCTGACAATTATTGTTTCAACAGCTGAGCTGTCATTATCAAAGGTAATGTAAATATAAACAAACATGTCGCTAAGGTAAATGCAAAAAATAGATAACTAGATAAAAAATATATATTAAATATCTAACACTTCTAGTAACGGAGAATTACTGAGCTCAATCTGTTCACTCATTAAATGTACCCAGAGTTTGTGTTTGTATAATATCTCCGAAGTTCCTAAAATGTCTAATTTGCGTTTGTTATTAACAAAAAAGTAGAAATTTAATATTATTTTGGGAAGGCATTGTGTGATTTTGTTCTAAAAGGCGTTTGGCGTAGATATTTTTTAGATGTTCACCTCTGTAACAACGTAGGAGCTCTTTATAGAGTATGTCCAAACTTCGAAGTGTTTGTCCAATAGGATATAATATAGCAGGTCTAAACAGTCGAAACAATTGTCAGGTAGATTATAATAAATATGTAAAAGTATTAACTAATTAGTTTTATTTAGTAATTGATTATGGAGTTTCACCAAATAAGGCTAGAAACAATAAATCAAGTCTTAAAATTGATTTGAACATGTCTTTTATCAGTTACAGAAGAAGTAGCATAAATATGTGTGATGATGTTGCCTTACATGTGTTTCTCCAAGCGTTATCTCCACTGTTCTCAACTTTTGCATAAGTTCGTACCAGAGAAATGCGCAGATACCTGCTTTACAAGTTGTTTCTGCTGGTTTATCACTCGCAAGTGAACTACAAGTCGGTACCTGAGCTGCATCGATACCTCAGTAATAATAGCACTGCCTGTAACTGCAAGTACAAATAAGCAGGTACACTTGCTTACCTGTAGAATATATTCGCAGATAAAGCAGTAATAGACATACAAAAGAACTGTTAATGCGACTACAATGAAAACTATAATTAAAGGACTCTTTCCCGTCCTTGTTCCTGTCCCGCTCGCTCACATTCTCTTACTCATTTTTACCATTTTGCACGGTTATCAGCCTTATTCATCTACTCCCATCTCTTTAGACTTTCTTTCATTTCTTTCCACCTTATCCTCACTCACCTCATTCACCTTCATCCACCCTTTCGGCTCTCTTGAACCGTTTTCCATCTTTTCTACTCACTACCAAACTATCAGAGTCTCTACCCTCCCCTACTCTTTCTCACTATGTAACTTACTATCCCACCATTCAACACTCTCTACCTTCTCCTATCACTGTCTTACATTTTCTCACTCTATCACACTTTTTTAGCCTTTTTCGCCTCTACGCCATTGGTAACCGCCAAAGTTTCACAAATACTACGTTACAGAGAAAGAGAATGGATTAGAATCTACGCACGCCTCACATCCTGGGGACCTCGACGTGATTGCTCTAGCATTTTGGATTGATATTGATTAAATATTGGAGAAAACGAAAATGGACAGACGTCGGAAGAAGAGAGTGCCACCGTACCGCATGTACACCGACGGTAAATTTGATGTTGGATGGCGATGGTGTTATAGCCATGTTATAACAAGATACCATTAACGCTTCCATGATGAAATTGGGAAGATTGGTCAAGGAGTTAAGCGATCTTGATGACGAACTTTGTGACACCTTATTGGATGCAGACATCCCAGATAAGGAGTACTGTGAAGAAAAATTGGTAATTGAAGAATACTATGATAAGATTGATCTGGTACATGCAAAAGTAGAAAGTCTATTAATCACACAGACAAGCGTTGTGAATGTCCACCCACATTTAAATGCTGGAAAGAATTGTAGGGTGTCTTCTAAATCAATTGTTCATGGATTCAGACTCCGGAAGATAGAATTGAAGACATTCAATGGAGATTTGAATGAGTGATTGGAGTTTTGGGCTCAATTCAAGAAAATTCATGAGGTTCAGGAAATAAATGACAGTGACAAGCTACAGTATTTGATACACACAATGGTTTTTAGAACTCGGGCAAAAGATCGGTGGAAACTTATGTAAAGGTGATTGAAGCCTTAAAGAGTCGATTTGGTCGTGAAGATTTATTGGTGGAGGTTATGTAGGTGAACTACTCAAACTAGTTATTGAGAATTCGTCATCCTTCCGCGGTACTTGGAAATTGACGTCCATCTTTGATAAATTGCAATCTCGCCTCAGAGCACTTGAGCCAACAGGAGTGACAAGTGATAACTACGCTGCCATATTGTTTCCACTTGTGGAATTACCTTACCTTAAGAATTGCTCAGGACCTGAAATAGAGCGAGAAATTCAAAACTGGGAGAGGATGGAGTGGTCAGTCAAAAGAATCGACTCAATCAATTTATGGAATTTTTGAGATATGAAGTTGAAGGTGAGAAAAGATTTATTTGGCTCGTGATGGATTTGGCAATGGAATAAATTGTAGTGGAGGGAGGAAACAAGGAGTGTCAGTGTTAGTATTCCAATAGCTGCTGGACTTTTCTCGGGTGACGACGGTGTGGGTAAAAAATTGTATATGTTTTTGTGCAAAATCCCATCAAGTAATAATTACTTTCAAACTCAGAAAATGGATCCGAGTAAAAAAAAGAAAGTTTTGTTAAGTAAGAAGTGTTGTTTTCTTGTCTTAGAGTCAGCCATCAATCCAAATTATGTAAATCAAAGGTCATGTGTCTTGTATATAGAAAGAAGCATTTTAAAGTCATGCGTTCCAATCTACCAGCTCACAAAAATGCTGTTACCCACGGTCCAGTCAGTCAAGATAGAGTCCAGGAGTCAAGAAGTTCGGCCATGTTAAATCAATCTTGTGCCGGTGATGTCTTTCTTCAAACGTTAGTGATGACCGTGAACGGAGTAGGATGTGAACGGAAGGTAAGAGCAATCGTTGACATAGGATCTCAAAGGTCTTATATTTTGAAAAGTACTGCTGAAGAGATGAAACTTCCGGTTGTATCCTCAGAGTCAATTGTTCATATGCTCTTTGGTGGGGTTCAGTCCGAGAAACAGCACATGAGATTTGATGTAACTCTGAGTACTGTAAATGGAAAGTTTTCTACAAAATGTCATTCATGGGGGTCATTTGTGGAGAAGTTCCTCATGTGAAAAGAGGAACCTGGTGTAGAAAATTGAATAACAAGAAGATTCGGATTTTTGACGTCGGGAACGTATGTACGCAAATTGAAATTCTAATTGAATCAGATGTTTCTGGCAGTTTGTGGACAGGACGAGCTCATCAGTTGAAGAGTGTACTTTTTGCCATTGAGAATAAATTGGGCTGGACTCTCATGGGAAGAGTGCCTTTTGAACATTGCCAATCTAGCTGAATCTTTGATTGTGTCGTCGCTGTTGATCCAAGAATCGTCAATTACAAATCTTTGGACATTGAAAACAATTGAAATTACAGGTACTGGAGAGACGAACTCTAAACTGGATTTGAAAGTAGCTGCCAAAAATTTCCAGGATACTGTGTTTGTTAATAAAAGCGCACTGGCTCAAATTGAATTAAGTAGACTGTATAAAATAGATTGTATGACAGGATATTTATTGTCAATTGATACATATTAAAATTGTAACATGATAACAAAAACTGTTTCTTATCAAAGCACTATAGATGCTAAGAATAAACTTCCTAACAGTGTTTATTAATTCCTATGGTTCATAGTGAGTCTTCCTTGGATAGATGGTCATCCAGAATTTAAAGAAACCAAATTAATGACAAAAAAGTGACTTATTTCTACAAGAAAGCAATTGGATGTTTTTGGGAATTTTAAGAATTATAATGACGTATTCATGGAGTGGTTAGAAGAAGGAGTAGTTGAAGAAGTGCCAAATAATAAGTTTAATGACATTGGCTGGTACTTGCCTCATCGTCTGTCTTCAAGCCTTTTTGAGTCACGACAAAAGTTAGACCTGTTTTCGACGGCTCAGCGAGGCAGAAAAAATTGCCATCCTTGTACGATTGTCTGGAAAAAGGACCGAATTTGATTGAACTCGTTCCATCCATGTTGTTGAGATTTAGGGAAAAAAATTGGCATTATCTTAGATATTCGGAAGAGCTTTTCTTCAAATTGCGCTAAAAGAAAGCGATTGTGATTTTTTTGAAATTTCTCTGGTGAAGGAACAAGAAAGGTCGACAGGTAAGAATTTTTTGTCATTGTTGTGTGGTGGTCCGCGTGAATTGTAATTCTTTCCTGTTGGGAGCAGTGATTGAGCTTCATGTTAAAAATTGCACTGCCAGAATTAAAATTAACTGGAGAGAAATTATCAAAAACCCTTCTACGTGGATAATTGTATCACTTCAGTTAACTCGGAAGGTGATTTGATTAGTTTCGTCAAAGATGTGACTGAGTTACTGTCCACCGTCAAATTCGATCTAAGGTTGTGGGAATATTCTTTTCAGAGTGGATGCAACATTTCTCAAGTATTTGGTTTGCTTTAGGATAAGCAGGAGGATGTTTTGTTGTGTGATGTCAAGGACATTTAAGAACCATTTCCTATTCCTACCCGACGAAACATATTATCTGTAGTTCAAAAGGTTTTTTTGACCCCACTGGTTTCACATGTCACTGTTTTGGGTATAAAGATATTCTACTTCAATCTAGTTGGGAAATGAAAACTAGTTGGATTGTAGTACCTCAAAAGTTGGGAACAAAGTTTACAAAATTGGATGAGCGAATTGAAATTGCCGCCGTCAATCAGAATCCCTCAATGTTTGTCATCTTATGCATTTCCAAGGATGGATGGAAGCTACATACGTTTTGCGATGGTAGTGGTTTTGCATATTCGTCCGTTGTCTTCTTGAGATGCGAACTCAATTATCAAGTGGAATTGAAGTTCCTACAAGCAATGACAAGAATTGCACCTTTGAAAAGGTTGCCAATCCCACGATTGCAATTATTGGCTGTCACAATTGGAAGTCATAATAGAAGAAATTATTTTTCGAAATGTTCAGGTATTGTCAAAATGGTGGTTCGGATGCTAAGATTTTTGAACAATTCCCGCAATGGAAAAGATAATCGTAAAACTGGCATGTTAAATGTCAGTGATTTAACTGCGAGGCGTCTAAGACAGTTACAGTTAACAGAGAGGCGTGTAATACTAGTAGTTCAGAAGCAGTGTTTTGGAGTAAACATAAATGAGATACCTGAACTAAGTGTCTTAAGAGATAATTCTGGACTTTTAAGAGTCAAAACAATAACTGGAACGAAGGAAAGACACGGAGGATTTTTGGATTCCTATTTTATTGCCAATTGGTCATCCAGTGTTACTGGCCCATGTGAGGGAGGAACATTTGAAGTAGTGTTATGGAGAAACACAGTTGCTACTTTTTCGTTTATGTCAAAGATATAGGATTCTGAGGGGAAGGAAGTCAATTCGTGCCATTATTTCCAAATGTGAGAAGTGTAGAAGACTTGATGCAAAAAGACTAGTAGCAGTCATTTGGAATTAATAAGTTTGTTATCTACTGATTCCATCTTGCAGAGTTTTAGGCGTCGTAACAAGAAGGGGAAGACCGTTGTAGTAGCGAAAACGCAATAAACTTTGTTGACTTGGACAAATTTGTTTAAAACTCTGGATTGGAAAGTCGTGGAATCCGTGTCAGCTGTCCAATAAATTCAATGGTGGTTTATTCCTCCGACTCCTGCTTGGTGGGAGGTGGTTGGTGAGAGCGTCTTATGAGAACTCTGAAACAACTGTTGCGACGAGTGTTGGGCAAAAATTATGAAGAACTAATAGCGATTTTATATGATTGTGAATCAGTTATCAAATCGAGACCAGTCATTCATTTCTGAAAACTAAAGATTTGGTTCCTCTCACCCCATCCATGTTCTTGCAAGATCTACGGCAGCAGGGAAGCCCAGGGTTAAATTATTTGGATTCTAATAGTGCCGACTGGAAATTTGCCTATCACCAAAGAGTCAAGGAGGATTTGTGTCGAAACTTTTGCAGTTAATATTTGAGTCAATTAGTTGAACGTAAACCGAAGAAAGATTCAAGAATGTTATTCTCGAATTATTGTTCTAGTTGGAAGTGGCAATTTAAAGCGATAGAATTCACCAATAGCGAGGATTGTAAAGGTTGTCCATGTAAAAGATGGAAATGTTCGTGTAGCTCTTCTGAATACCGCGTATAAATAATTCTTGAGGCCAATTCAACGTTTGTACTCTTTGGCGATCACATCAGGAGATGAAGATGTGTTTAAGAGCAAGTTAGAATCATTAAGGAAAGTTCAATACGAAGATCAATCTGAAGAATTGTATACATAGCATTGGTAAGATCGGTTTTTGCAATGTGGTTCTCCAGTATGGTCTCCAAATTACCCAAACCACCAGAGCGACTGCAAAATAATTTTTTACGATGTGTGGCAATTTTATGGATGGAAAATAGTTATTATAGACTTCGATGAAACTCGGTACAATTGTTCTGTAGAGGAAAAATCCTTCCAAGTTCATTTATGCGTTATTTCTACACCCTGGATAGGGTTGGATTCTGGGCGCGTAGGTTGGTAGACTTGAATAAAACGTGGTGTAACTAAGTAGTCTAAGATTTTAGCGCAGTCTAAGTTTTACAAACGTCGATCAAATGCTAGCTTAGAAGCTTAGTCCATCACAAGATCTTAAAATTAATCAAAATTTCATCAAACTCTAGTTCCACTCCAAATCGGTTTCGTCCGAACCCACTCAGGAAAGTTGGGGAAAGACTTGTGCATAAATGAACTGTTACGTCACATCACTAGCTCTACATGAATGTGGGTTTTATCAAAATCCATCGGACAGCCATTTTCTACCAGTAAAAAAGAATTACTTCTTTATGAAGGGTGGTTCTAATCGAAAACACAGGGACTGTGCGACCTTCACGAAATCAAGATCGAAAGCTAATTTAATTTTTCTGCTTTGAATATAAATGATGAAGTAGATTATCTAAAAGTTCCTCAAAAAACTACCTTTAGAATACCAGTTATATCAACTAGAAACTCTGGTATTTTCAATATACCCTTTAATCCTTTCAACTACGATTATAATTTCTTTCTACCTAGAAGTACGTGACTTGGTAATGATAATAGTAGATTTGGTCTTAAATTTATTGGGGTTTTATTAAATAGATTTAAATCTTCTATTCAACAATTAACTTTAGGATGATTCTCATTGTTTGATATGAATTAAAATATAAGCAAATATAGATAACAATGTGTTTATAATAAAATATTCTTT